>JBBBDQ010000296.1:155000-597500 GCA_037127315.1 Ascarosepion bandense | reverse complement strand
GATCAACTGAAAGATATTTACATTACCCCATCTCTGGTATCTAAGGTAATATCAAAACTTGACCCTCATAAAGTGAGTGGAGGTGATGGAATCTTGATCATTGTCCTCAAGAAATATGTCCCTGAACTCTCTCCTCTCTAAACTCTGTAATTACTGCCTTTTTGCTTCCTATTTTCCTGCATGCTGAAAGTTCTCTTCTGTGGTTTCTGTATTTAAGAACTCAGGGAAAACCTTGGATCCATCCAACTATTGCCCTATCAGCCTTCTACCAAAATATTTGTGTGTTTGTGTGTCTCCATTGTAATAAATCCTACTCCTACAAAACCCTTGAACCAATTTCAACCAAAATTGCGTCACTTGTTGATCATGACATGAACCTTTGATGACTGCAAAATTCTTTCAAATCAATTTACAGGTTATAAAGAAATCACAGAAATGCTTAGAATTTACGAATTATTCTCCTCCGAGACGCTTTTTGTGAATTTAACCAAAATCAAGTAACTTGTAGATCAAGGTCTGAACTTTTGATGTATGCAAAAAAACATTCAAATCAATGTATAGGGTTCATCAAAAATCAATGATAAACATAATTTTGGGTTGTCTTTTGTACACTTTTATGCATTTCTTCAAGATGCTTTACTCAAACTCAACCCAAATCAAGTCACTGGTAGATCAAGGCCTAATTCTTTGATATGTAAACAAAAATTTCAGTTTACACACAAGGTGTGGCAAGAATTAATGAAAAATATTGCTTTTTGCAATCGTTTATCTCTTCGAAATACTTAGTTGTATTCCAACAAAAATCAGGACTTTTTATAATTTCTATCTTATCATATGCCATAACAGTTTCATGTTTTCTACAAGGTACCAACCCCTCCGCCATCACAGAGACAATGCATTCACTTCTTCTGCATTGCAACATCATCAGATCATATTACAGGCTCCTGTAATGCCTGCCCCTGTTCTTCCAACTGTACGAACATCATTCATATTTATTGACAAAACTGTGCAAGCATGAATCCTGTTTTACAAATGCAACAAAAAAAACAATACTTACTTTGCATTTATTTAAACTTACACCTAATGGCAACTTCATACTGAAGCTTTTTGAATAATCACTTGACCTTATTATTTAACATAACCACTAAAAAACCCCAAGTAATGCTGGGCTATATATATATATATATATATATATATATATATATGCATACACACATGTACACACATAGATAGATAGATAGGTAGATAGATAGATAGATAGATAGATAGATAGATAGATAGATAGATAGATAGATAGAGTGTATCTGTAAAAAAACAATATAAATAAAGACAAAAGGAAAACTTAGCTGACTCATTTCATCCTGACTTTATCAAGTCAAATGCAAGCATGTTTTTGTCAAATGTATTTATATATAAGAGCAAAACTTATTGGTTTTACAAAACTTATAGGTATAAAAATGTACATAAATATTCATCAGGTTAGCTGAAAAATCAGTAAAGTTATGGAGGACATGAACTGAATGTTTAAAAAACAATAAAGTAAGTGATGTTCTTGAAATCTTTTATATGCAAATTAGTATTTAAATCATTTTGGTCTGAAATTATATATATATATATACATGTACATATATAAGTATTGTCAATAATCTATTACTGAATGCATATTTGTGCTTCAGGAACTGTTTATTTATAATACCATAAGTAATGATAAGGCAGTTGTGAAGAGCCATGATCACCAAAATTCTGAAGAAACATGGCACATAAAAGAAGTAATGGCAAATTTTAACATTAAAAAATGCATATAAAGAATGATTTTGGAAGGAAGGAAGGAAGGAAGGAAGGAAGGAAGGTTTGAGTTGAAAACAAAGCAAGAACCTGAAAAAGAAATATGGAATAAATGAAGGTGAAATGAGTGAAAAAGAAGAGGAGATGAGAAATCAACAGAGATTATGGAAGAAAGATAAGAAAGAGAAAGAAAGAGAGAGAGAGAGAGAGAGAGAGAGAGAGAGAGAGAGAGATGGGGTGAGAGTGAGAGAAAAAAATAAAAAGTAAAAATTAAAAACAAGGAGAAAAGAAGAAAATGAAAAGAAAGAAAATGAAAAGAAAAAAGAAAGAATTTTGTTAAACTTTGGTAAATTAGTGATACAATGATTGTTGATTCCTGGATATTGGCCAGAGTGAGTAAATTAATGGTTATCAGTGATCTGTAAATTTCATCTGCCAATGCAATCAATCAGTGGTAAAAATATTTTTTATGTCTATAACTTACATAAAGATTTATTTTTCTGTAAATGTTGCAAAAGGAAATCAAAAAAGACAACAGGCATCAATAGCAATGTCAATTATTGAACATCATTTTTGCAATAAAGCAGCTAAGATTTCAAAATCAGTGATTTGTTAAATATTTTGGAATGTATTTATTCATTGTTACTGAGAATCAACAAAGTAAGTGCCATTATATGGAGTACAGCACAACAAATTAAGCTGAGGAAATAAAGTGATACTCATTAGAAATTGAATCTTTGTATCATGATATAACTTTTCTTTGCGATACCAAGTGAAATTAATGGTTTGTTGTTGATTCTTTCATTGAAAGAAAGACTAAGAAGATTTAGCAATCTTAGCCCAACGTGCCTGCAAAAAATCAGTGTCAAAAGATAGATTTTCTCTTGACACTGCTATTATTTTAACTTCGTTCACTCCTTGGTAATGTTTATTGTTTTAAAAAGCAATGATTTGAATTTTGATAAAGTCTAAACATATGAAAGTGAGTTTATACATTTTTATTCTTGAGAATTTACAACAAACATAATAAACACTATTTATTTTTTAGATTATTTATTAGAAATTTTGATAAAACATTGCTAATGGCCAATCAATTAAAACTTTTTAAAACAGTAAATAATAAAATTTCCTTATAGTTTGTTCACAAATTTTAATAATTTAATAAATGTTCATAAATTTATGAATAAAAGATTGTTTTCTTATTTATTTCTTTTTGAATTAACAAATGATAAGTATTGCATTACATTAATTTTAACTATATTAGTTTTTAGAATGTTGTATATCTAAAATTATTCTTGTAAATAAGAAATCTAATGAATAAATGTTATAGTGGATATCAGCTCAGAATGAGAAATTGGGGAGCTGAGTTCAAATTCCAGTTGAATTTCTTGCATTCACTTATGCACAAATACCCTTGGGAGAGGTGTTAATCCATCTCTTCCCTCCAGTTAAATAATAGGACAGACTGAGTTCTATAGCCTTAGCTGGCAACCAGTCTACTGCAGAAAATAATGGCAAACTACTGAGGGATAATCTTCTGCCAAGTCAGTCATGTCTCTTTCGAGACATGATCGCCCAAGTGTGTATCACATATGGCAGTTAACTCACTAACTGAATAAATAAATAGTGTTTAATATTTTTGTTGTAAATTCTCAAGAACAAAAAATGTACAAATTTACTTTCATCATATGTTTTACAATTGTAATCATTCCTTTATAAACATTGCTAAAAAGTGAAGGTAGTTTAAATAATAACAGTGTCAAGTCAACACACAGATTTTTGGGGAAAGACAAAAGTCTGCGATTGGTGAAGATTTATTGTAGTTTATGAAATAAGACAATTTTAATTTTATTGAGAATATTGAAAAAAAACCAAAAACGACTGAATAGTAATGATAATGGTGAAATTAGCTGCTACTATACTGCAAACATTTGTTGTTCATTGATTGAACAGATAATATTACTGGCAGTTTAAATTTATAAAATCTTTCTGAAGACAGTTTTTCATGAAATAATGCTCCTGAAGTTCTATAGCTGTTATCACACTTTCTACAGTTTATAGGAGTTTCCTTTCTACCCTTTTGTTTGAGGTATTATTTAAACACAATATCTTGATTATATCATTATTTTCCTATCTAGTTAGATAGGGCACTTCGGCATGGTGTAATGGTTAGCAAGCCTGTCTTGCTAGAACCTATTACAACTAAACAGGGAGTTCAATTCTCACCGGGTACCCAATACTTTTGGCCTTGTGCCACATCAATGTTGTGCTTAGAAAATCAACTATCTAATTACACATAAAATCTATTTTACTAAAGTTGGAAGACTTCAAGGGATGTGCGCATTTCTTATTTGGTCAAGTACTTTGGGATTCTGTCATGCCAGTCGACAGATCTGATGAAGGATTGTCTTCTTTAAGACCTACAGAATTTATTCAGTTGAAGAATAATTCAGTGTGATCTGTTAAAAATCATATATATAACCCAGTAGATGTTGAACAGTTTTTAGTAGCCCAATGGAGATATTCAAATGATAAAAATTTCAAATACTATGAATTAAATTTATGAAATGTCTTTTGCTTTAAACTTTTATCAAAGATGTAGGGGAAATAGGTGTTTAATTAAATAATACTATGGCATTAAATGATTTTTTTTAGAATAAAACAATTGAGAAAGATCTCAACATAGAGTTGTAGTTGTAATCAGTTAAACTATTACGCACTGATTGATTGAAATTGTTGTTTTCATCTTGGTTGTTATGCTCACAAATGTACATTTTTTTTTTTAATCATATCACCCCGAGCAAGGCGGTAAGGCCACTGGTGTGCAGGGGGTTATGTAGGAGTGAAAAGATTGGAAAAGAGAAAGCCGGAGACCACATCCTAAACAAGGAACAAGGGATGAGCGTCTTCACCTGTATTGCATTCTTTGTTATTCTAAAGTATCTTTTATGTTTTCTGTATACTTGCAAGACATGGATTTTGAAGGGTTGGGATTTCAAATGTCTGCAGTGGTTCTAGCAAATGAAGCTACAAAGAATCTTTCACATCAGCTGGTAGATCTGCATCATTCCCAACCATCTTGCCTCTGAGTGTTGGGGTGTCAGGGTGTGAGTGCATATATATATATATATATATATATATAATATAATTATATGGTTATGTCAATTTTACATTGTTACATGGAAATTTCTATGTTTCGAGATTAATTCTCATCATCAGGCAATGTTGGTATGGTTGTGCAGACGATTTACATTTAGATGACAAATACTTTCGGTTTACTGTGAATGTATGTGGGTGTTTTTGTGTGTTTGGAAAAAATCTTTTCTTTAACAAATAGACTAAAAGGAAAGAGGGTGGTACTACTAAAAAGAAATATCACATCAAATGTAATAAAACTGAAGGGAAAATGATAAGATCAGATAAATGCCAAGGAGAACAGACAAGAGAGGAATAGGGTCAAGGAAAAAGAAAAAAGAGGAGGAAAAAAGTTAGTTAGAACAGAAATTACTCGGGGTCAAACCCCAAAGTGAATCTCCATTCTGATTAGCCACACACACACACACACACACACACACACACAAAAACACCCACATACATTCACAAATATATTAATAAATGTACATATTATCCTATGTTTTATGCATGATTTAGAGTTTCATGCATCTTTTAGTAATCATTGGGTGCTTATAATAATAAGCAGGCATGGCTTTTGAGAAAAATCTGGATGAGGAGATGTTGTTCTTAGGTTAAATAGAGCCTTGCTTGCCTGTTGGGATATTTATGGCTGAGTGGTCTAAAGCACACCAGATCAGAAGTTAGCTCTTTCTATGAAGGAGTATGCATGTTCAAACTCAGTGCAGATTTGAACCCAGCAAATCAGAAGATCAAGATATAAATGGAGAGAACAAAATATATGTCAGTTGTATGGAAGGCAATTAAAAAAATGAAAATATAATCACCAATCTACATTCAAGCTATAAAGCCTTAAAAGTTGTACCAAACTAGCCAACTACACATGGAAATTAAGACAAAAAATAACAAAGTTCCTTGTCTAATCTGAAGTATATTAAAAAAAGCCAGATCTTGCAACAGTGGTGACATCTGTATATTATACCAAGAAGAAACATTGACTATAGAATTATTTCCCAAACAAGAAAGGTTGCTAAATGAAAGGTTAAAAAAAATGTCCATATGTAGAAACAATAGAAAATACATTTTGCATCTGTAAAAATCTGGATGAAAGTATGCACAATATTATTTCACTAGTCTTGACTAGCTTCTTCTTCTTTTAAACTTCTTGTTATGTGTTCTAAAATTTCTGTTATGTGTTAAAAAAAAGCATTGAATAATCAGTTAACATATAATGCCTGACAATACTGAAAAGTTGAAACCATGTTAGTATAATTGGTTGACCTTCCTAATTTGAATGCATATATATTTATAAAAAATGAAACATATATAACTGTGAACTCCCTGATCAGAATATTCACACAGATGATTTGATTATAGTAGTGAAATCATGTGCAGAATCAGCACCATTTTTCAGAAGAACTGATAATGGAAGAATGGTGAATAGTGTCTAAAAACACACTTTCTCATGTTTGAATTCAGAGTTTTTCTTCTCTTAAACTGACTGCCAACCAAGGCAAGAAAAAACAATCTGACCAGTTATTTAACCAAGAGCTAGAGGAAGATGTATTCATGTCTTTTTCAAGAGCACAAAGCAAATGAGACAGAATCAACCAGAATTTTAATTTGGATCTGTAATTTCCTTTTTTTTATTTTTCCAAGGGCTCTTATCCGAACTACTCATCCTAAAAATCTAAATAAACAAATAAAAATAGTACAGTCAAGTATCACAAATGAAATCGTTCATTATGGTTGTTATGTTGATGGAAACTCTTTTGGCAATGCTAAATAAATAATAAAGAATAAAGAAAAGAATCACTCTCAATATCTGAATTGTAAAAATAAATGTTTTTTCTTATTCATTCATTTCAGAAATCTAAAATTGTTTTTGTAACTTGTTGGCATTTCACTTGAATAAAATGAAGAAATGCAAGAATTTTTCATTATGTATTTGCAAACGGCTAAGCATTTACCATCCTGCATTCAGTTCTTTTCATTTTTTATGTGCTAAAAAGACGATCTGAAAAATCAAAACCATCTTAAAATGCTTAATGATGATCCTGAATGATATTTCAAGTTAAATTCTAACAAGAGATTATCTCATGTGATTTATTTTTGTGCTTCACTTACAGATTCACATTTTCAGATAGATTTTTTTAAGTTAAAAAGAAGCACTTTGTTAAAAATATGAAGAAATAGGAGTTTTGAGCCTTACTTGAAGATATTTTCTTCTATTTTTGCATATAGTTTTGAAGTAAGATGAAAATGAAAGAGAAACAATAAAAATGGAGAGAAGGAGAAATGAAGGAGGAGGATTTGTGAATATGAAAAGAGTTGGAAGGGAAAATGTATAAAAATGGTAGATTGTTAAGGAGGAAGAGAGAAGTGAAGAGAAGCAAGTGAGGGGTTAGAGGGATGAGTGGTGAGAGAAGAAGTGAAAAGCAAGTGAGGGGTTAGAGGGATGAGTGGTGAGAGAAGAAGTGAAGAGAAGCAAGTGAGGGATTAGAGGGATGAGTGGGGAGAGAAGAAGTGAAGAGAAGCAAGTGAGGGTTTAGAGGGATGAGTGGTGAGAGAAGAAGTGAAGAGAAGCAAGTGAGGGATTAGAGGGATGAGTGGTGAGAGAAGAAGTGAAGAGAAGCAAGTGAGGGGTTAGAGGGATGAGTGGTGAGAGAAGAAGTGAAGAGAAGCAAGTGAGGGGTTAGAGGGATGAGTGGTGAGAGAAGAAGTGAAAAGAAGCAAGTGAGGGGTTAGAGGGATGAGTGGGGAGAGAAGAAGTGAAGAGAAGCAAGTGAGGGGTTAGAGGGATGAGTGGTGAGAGAAGAAGTGAAGAGAAGCAAGTGAGGGGTTAGAGGGATGAGTGGTGAGAGAAGAAGTGAAGAGAAGCAAGTGAGGGATTAGAGGGATGAGTGGTGAGAGAAGAAGTGAAGAGAAGCAAGTGAGGGTTTAGAGGGATGAGTGGTGAGAGAAGAAGTGAAGAGAAGCAAGTGAGGGATTAGAGGGATGAGTGGTGAGAGAAGAAGTGAAGAGAAGCAAGTGAGGGGTTAGAGGGATGAGTGGTGAGAGAAGAAGTGAAGAGAAGCAAGTGAGGGATTAGAGGGATGGGTGGTGAGAGAAGAAGTGAAGAGAAGCAAGTGAGGGGTTAGAGGGATGACTGGTGAGAGAAGAAGTGAAGAGAAGCAAGTGAGGGGTTAGAGGGATGAGTGGTGAGAGAAGAAGTGAAGAGAAGCAAGTGAGGGATTAGAGGGATGAGTGGTGAGAGAAGAAGTGAAGAGAAGCAAGTGTGGGGTGAGAGGGATGAGTGGTGAGAGAAGAAGTGAAGAGAAGCAAGTGTGGGGTTAGAGGGATGAGTGGTGAGAGAAGAAGTGAAGAGGGAAGCAAGTGGAAAGATTAGAGGGAAATTGAGGGTGGAGTGGAGAGAAGAAGTGAAGAGAAGCAAGTGAGGGGTTAGAGGGATGAGTGGTGAGAGAGGAAGTGAAGAGAAGCAAGTGAGGGATTAGAGGGATGAGTGGTGAGAGAAGAAGTGAAGAGAAGCAAGTGTGGGGTGAGAGGGATGAGTGGTGAGAGAAGAAGTGAAGAGAAGCAAGTGAGGGATTAGAGGGATGAGTGGTGAGAGAAGAAGTGAAGAGAAGCAAGTGTGGGGTGAGAGGGATGAGTGGTGAGAGAAGAAGTGAAGAGAAGCAAGTGAGGGGTTAGAGGGATGAGTGGTGAGAGAAGAAGTGAAGAGAAGCAAGTGAGGGATTAGAGGGATGAGTGGTGAGAGAAGAAGTGAAGAGAAGCAAGTGAAGGATTAGAGGGATGAGTGGGGAGAGAAGAAGTGAAGAGAAGCAAGTGAAGGATTAGAGGGATGAGTGGTGAGAGAAGAAGTGAAGAGAAGCAAGTGAGGGATTAGAGGGATGAGTGGTGAGAGAAGAAGTGAAGAGAAGCAAGTGAAGGATTAGAGGGATGAGTGGTGAGAGAAGAAGTGAAGAGAAGCAAGTGAGGGATTAGAGGGATGAGTGGTGAGAGAAGAAGTGAAGAGAAGCAAGTGTGGGGTGAGAGGGATGAGTGGTGAGAGAAGAAGTGAAGAGAAGCAAGTGAGGGATTAGAGGGATGAGTGGTGAGAGAAGAAGTGAAGAGAAGCAAGTGAGGGATTAGAGGGATGAGTGGTGAGAGAAGAAGTGAAGAGAAGCAAGTGAGGGATTAGAGGGATGAGTGGTGAGAGAAGAAGTGAAGAGAAGCAAGTGAAGGATTAGAGGGATGAGTGGTGAGAGAAGAAGTGAAGAGAAGCAAGTGAGGGATTAGAGGGATGAGTGGTGAGAGAAGAAGTGAAGAGAAGCAAGTGAAGGATTAGAGGGATGAGTGGTGAGAGAAGAAGTGAAGAGAAGCAAGTGAAGGATTAGAGGGATGAGTGGTGAGAGAAGAAGTGAAGAGAAGCAAGTGAGGGATTTGAGGGATAAGTGGTGAGAGAAGAAGCGAAGAGAAGCAAGTGAGGGATTTCAGGGATGAGTGGAGAGAGAAGAAGTGAAGAGAAGCAAGTGAGGGATTAGAGGGATGAGTGGTGAGAGAAGAAGTGAAGAGAAGCAAGTGAGGGATTTCAGGGATGTGTGGAGAGGGAAGAAGTGAAGAGAAGCAAGTGAGGGATTAGAGGGATGACTGGTGAGAGAAGAAGTGAAGAGAAGCAAGTGAGGGATTTCAGGGATGAGTGGAGAGAGAAGAAGTGAAGAGAAGCAAGTGAGGGATTAGAGGGATGAGTGGTGAGAGAAGAAGTGAAGAGAAGCAAGTGAGGGATTAGAGGGATGAGTGGTGAGAGAAGAAGTGAAGAGAAGCAAGTGAAGGATTAGAGGATGAGTGGTGAGAGAAGAAGTGAAGAGAAGCAAGTGAAGGATCAGAGGGATGAGTGGTGAGAGAAGAAGTGAAGAGAAGCAAGTGAGGGATTAGAGGGATGAGTGGTGAGAGAAGAAGTGAAGAGAAGCAAGTGAGGGATTAGAGGGATGAGTGGTGAGAGAAGAAGTGAAGAGAAGCAAGTGAAGGATTAGAGGGATGAGTGGTGAGAGAAGAAGTGAAGAGAAGCAAGTGAGGGATTAGAGGGATGAGTGGTGAGAGAAGAAGTGAAGAGCTGCAAGTGAGGGTTTAGAGGGATGAGTGGTGAGAGAAGAAGTGAAGAGAAGCAAGTGAAGGATTAGAGGATGAGTGGTGAGAGAAGAAGTGAAGAGAAGCAAGTGAAGGATCAGAGGGATGAGTGGTGAGAGAAGAAGTGAAGAGAAGCAAGTGAGGGATTAGAGGGATGAGTGGTGAGAGAAGAAGTGAAGAGCTGCAAGTGAGGGGTTAGAGGGATGAGTGGTGAGAGAAGAAGTGAAGAGAAGCAAGTGAAGGATTAGAGGATGAGTGGTGAGAGAAGAAGTGAAGAGAAGCAAGTGAAGGATCAGAGGGATGAGTGGTGAGAGAAGAAGTGAAGAGAAGCAAGTGAGGGATTAGAGGGATGAGTGGTGAGAGAAGAAGTGAAGAGAAGCAAGTGAGGGATTAGAGGGATGAGTGGTGAGAGAAGAAGTGAAGAGAAGCAAGTGAAGGATTAGAGGGATGAGTGGTGAGAGAAGAAGTGAAGAGAAGCAAGTGAGGGATTAGAGGGATGAGTGGTGAGAGAAGAAGTGAAGAGAAGCAAGTGAAGAATTAGAGGGATGAGTGGTGAGAGAAGAAGTGAAGAGAAGCAAGTGAGGGGTTAGAGGGATGAGTGGTGAGAGAAGAAGTGAAGAGATGCAAGTGAGGGATTAGAGGGATGAGTGGTGAGAGAAGAAGTGAAGAGAAGCAAGTGAAGGATTAGAGGATGAGTGGTGAGAGAAGAAGTGAAGAGAAGCAAGTGAAGGATCAGAGGGATGAGTGGTGAGAGAAGAAGTGAAGAGAAGCAAGTGAGGGATTAGAGGGATGAGTGGTGAGAGAAGAAGTGAAGAGAAGCAAGTGAGGGATTAGAGGGATGAGTGGTGAGAGAAGAAGTGAAGAGAAGCAAGTGAAGGATTAGAGGGATGAGTGGTGAGAGAAGAAGTGAAGAGAAGCAAGTGAGGGATTAGAGGGATGAGTGGTGAGAGAAGAAGTGAAGAGCTGCAAGTGAGGGTTTAGAGGGATGAGTGGTGAGAGAAGAAGTGAAGAGAAGCAAGTGAAGGATTAGAGGATGAGTGGTGAGAGAAGAAGTGAAGAGAAGCAAGTGAAGGATCAGAGGGATGAGTGGTGAGAGAAGAAGTGAAGAGAAGCAAGTGAGGGATTAGAGGGATGAGTGGTGAGAGAAGAAGTGAAGAGCTGCAAGTGAGGGGTTAGAGGGATGAGTGGTGAGAGAAGAAGTGAAGAGAAGCAAGTGAAGGATTAGAGGATGAGTGGTGAGAGAAGAAGTGAAGAGAAACAAGTGAAGGATCAGAGGGATGAGTGGTGAGAGAAGAAGTGAAGAGAAGCAAGTGAGGGATTAGAGGGATGAGTGGTGAGAGAAGAAGTGAAGAGAAGCAAGTGAAGAATTAGAGGGATGAGTGGTGAGAGAAGAAGTGAAGAGAAGCAAGTGAAGGATTAGAGGGATGAGTGGTGAGAGAAGAAGTGAAGAGAAGCAAGTGAGGGATTAGAGGGATGAGTGGTGAGAGAAGAAGTGAAGAGAAGCAAGTGAAGAATTAGAGGGATGAGTGGTGAGAGAAGAAGTGAAGAGAAGCAAGTGAGGGGTTAGAGGGATGAGTGGTGAGAGAAGAAGTGAAGAGATGCAAGTGAGGGATTAGAGGGATGAGTGGTGAGAGAAGAAGTGAAGAGAAGCAAGTGTGGGGTGAGAGGGATGAGTGGTGAGAGAAGAAGTGAAGAGAAGCAAGTGAGGGATTAGAGGGATGAGTGGTTAGAGAAGAAGTGAAGAGAAGCAAGTGAAGGATTAGAGGGATGAGTGGTGAGAGAAGAAGTAAAGAGAAGCAAGTGAGGGATTAGAGGGATGAGTGGTGAGAGAAGAAGTGAAGAGATGCAAGTGAGGGGTTAGAGGGATGAGTGGTGAGAGAAGTGAAGAGAAGCAAGTGAAGAATTAGAGGGATGAGTGGTGAGAGAAGAAGTGAAGAGAAGCAAGTGAGGGGTTAGAGGGATGAGTGGTGAGAGAAGAAGTGAAGAGATGCAAGTGAAGGATTAGAGGGATGAGTGGTGAGAGAAGAAGTGAAGAGAAGCAAGTGAAGGATTAGAGGATGAGTGGTGAGAGAAGAAGTGAAGAGAAGCAAGTGAAGGATCAGAGGGATGAGTGGTGAGAGAAGAAGTGAAGAGAAGCAAGTGAGGGATTAGAGGGATGAGTGGTGAGAGAAGAAGTGAAGAGAAGCAAGTGAGGGATTAGAGGGATGAGTGGTGAGAGAAGAAGTGAAGAGATGCAAGTGAGGGATTTGAGGGATGAGTGGTGAGAGAAGAAGTGAAGAGAAGCAAGTGAGGGGTTAGAGGGATGAGTGGTGAGAGAAGAAGTGAAGAGATGCAAGTGAAGGATCAGAGGGATGAGTGGTGAGAGAAGAAGTGAAGAGAAGCAAGTGAAGGATTAGAGGGATGAGTGGTGAGAGAAGAAGTGAAGAGAAGCAAGTGAGGGATTTGAGGGATGAGTGGTGAGAGAAGAAGTGAAAAGAAGCAAGTGAGGGGTTAGAGGGATGAGTGGTGTGAGAAGAAGTGAAGAGGAGCAAGTGTGGGGTGAGAGGGATGAGTGTTAAAAGAAGAAAGGAAGAAACTGAAGAAAAAATAACAATAGAAACCTAAAGAAGAGGAAATGTTAAAAAATGAAGAAAAGGAAGAGAAAAATCATAGCATGAGGAGAAGGAAGAGTTGTATGGTTGGAGGAGGAGATGATACTGAAGTTTTTGTAGTAATAGTAGTAGTAGTTAAAACTGGGATAAACCATCTGAAGAGTAAGGATGAAAGTTAAGTAATATCTTCTTCTTTATGTCTCATGTCCTTTCAGGTTATTATGAACTTCTATTTGCCCTTATTCTTTGTTGCTCTTAACATTTTTTCAGTTGAATTCATTGCATTCACTTACATCCAAATATCCTTGGAAAAGTATTAATCAGACTCTTCTCCCTCCAGCTATGGGTTAATTTTTTTTTTTTTTTTTTTTTTAATCGTATCACCCTGAGCAAGGCGGTAACACAACTGATGTTCAGGGGGCTACGTAATAGTGAAAAGATTGGAAAAGATAAAGCTGGAAACCACATCCTAAACAGGGAACAAGGGATGAGCCTCTTAACCTGTTCAATAGATGTGGGTGGAGTTTGAACCAGGTGATAGATAGATCTATCTACTCCAAAGCAAAACAAATTGAGTTCTACAGCAACCAGTCTACTGCAGAAAGAAATAGCAACCTACTGTGGAAAAATCTTATGCCTGGTTAGTTATGTCTCTTTTGAGACATGATCACCCAAGCATATAGCACTTAACTGACTGATCTCTCCCAAAACCTGCTCTGCCATTCACTTGCTTAAGCCCATCAAGCATGTCATGAATTACTTTCCCCTGTCTCTCTTTCCCTCTCTCCATCCTGTGAGTATTTGATTCTCCAAGCCCTCCTTATTACATGTCCTAGAAACCTCAACTGTCTCTTCCTGATGCTAAGTATAAGTTTCTTTTTTATTTGCATCCTCTCCAATGCCTCATCTTTCTTCACACGTTCAATCCATGTTAACCTCAGCATACTTCTATGAGTCAAATCAAAAAGACAAGTTGTAAGAATGGAACTAACAAGTCATATGACCTTTGACCTTGTAATCTTGTAATGTCTGAGATCAACACAGACTTTTGCTGTCATCTTCATCTACTGTTGAGAACAGAGAGTACAATAATAAGAAGAGAGAGACAGGCAGAGAGAGAAAGAAATAAAACAAGGAGAGAGAAAATGGGAAAAGAAAGATGGAAAAAGAAAGGGAGAAAATAGCATAAAGAAAGAAGAACGAGAGAGAGAGAGAGAAAGAGAGAGAAAAAAAGAGAGAGAAAGTATAAAAGAGACCTAACAACAAAAACTTCAAGAAAATTATAAAAAAAAAAACAAACAAAAAACTTGGGCAACCAAATAAATAAACAAATAAATAAAAACTAAAACAAAACTGAAAAGTTTAATTGAAATGCAAGCAATTCCTTCATCATTATCTAAAATGTCTTTGATTAATCCCAATCAGAACTAAAGGCTATTGAAGAAAAAAGTATTTAGTTTCCATTCTTACAGCACCTATTATTTCTGCTTGCATCTCAGTCCTTAGGCCTCACAACAAACTTGAAAGTTAATAAGGTTAAACATTGAACAAAAAAAAAAAAAATTAAAAAATTAAAAAAAAAAAACAAGTAATTGTAATAACCCTAATTTGAAGGGTTAGATTTGAAAGTTTTCATCCAGGCAAATATGGCACAGAGGGGTGCTTGAATTTGAAAAATAGCTAAAGGTGCCTTCGAACCAGATAGTGCAATTAAGAATGAATTTCTCACTTTTTATACTATTTTCTTTTATTTAATTCAAAGATTCTGATTCTAATCTCAAAATCTAAGTTAAATGTTAGTTGATATTTTAGCTTTTGTTCATTTCTTTTTGTTTTTGCTGTTCACTACGGAGTATTGGACTCCTAATGCTGTATCCAAATGAATGCTTACCATGCGTAGTAGAGGTTGTATCCATGCATAGTAGAGGTTGTATCCATTGGGATGTGCAAAGAGTAAGAATTTCAATGGGAATTTAAATTAACAAGTGGTCCCCAGTATATGCAACTTAAGATAGTACAATCCAATTTGAATTCAGTGTTTCTTTCTCCTAGACCATTGCCACCCAAGACTATAGGACCCAGTCTGTCCTGCTATTTTATTCATAGCTGGGGGAGAAGAGATGGATTCATACCTTTCCCAACATATTAGCATGTGAGTGAATGTAACAAACTTGTCTGGAATTTGAACTCAGCTCACAAATTCCTCAATCTCATTACTCCACTATGCCTCTGAAACAGACTGTCACTAGTTGGAAACTGGCATGAATCATGCTTGAATCTTCAAGTTTTGTTTTTGTGTCTGCATTTTGAGATGTTTTGATCATTTATTTAGTCATTTGTGTTGGTTTGGGAACCTATTTTCTTTTCAAGGAAGAGTTTACAGATTTTAGATTAATTGTTGTAAGCCGTTTTCATTATTTTTCATGATATTTTGGTGTAATTTCGTTTTTCTTTTTATTTCTCATATATGCTGTGTGAGTATATTTACTATTTGTAAAAGATGTTTTATGTGGATAATTTCCCTGTTTCCATGCACCTTCAGTTGCTCTTATGTATATTTTTTCTTTGTTATCTACTGATTTTACAGTGGTTTGGTATATTACCAAATATTTACTTCTCAATCTTATTTTGTAAGCTTTTTAAACAATTGCCATTTGAAAGACATTCATTCTTTACTCTGCAGTTAAAGATAAATTTGGATTACACTGGTGAGTTTTCTGTCAACTTGACATGTTCTCAGTACAACTGTAGCTGATTTTTATTGTGTTTATGTTGAATGCCTTATAAAGAGTGCTAGATGGAGGGAAGTGTTTGTTCATGAGATTAATGATTATTTTTCCTACAGTGGAGAAAATAAGTATTTCATCCCCTGCTGAGTTTCTGACATTGCCATCTTGCAAAAATAGAAGTAGTCTATAATTTTCAGGGTAGGTTCATCTTATAAAAAACTTCTAGAAAATCACTTTATATTAATTTTTGAACATTTACGCTACCAGCCATAATTATTAGGCCACCACAATTTTTTAAAAGAAATAATGTATTTCATACAATTTTTTAGTATTTATTGCCAAGTGGATAATTCTAAATAAAAATAGAATGATTCTTTTGTTATTATTACTTTTGCAAAATTTTACAAAGCAAGGAAGCAAAGATGAACTTGTCCAAATCACCCTAAATTTTCTTCTTTCTTTTATTGATGAAACTGCAATATAGGTAATTATTAAATATTTATGAATTCATTTGGTGCACATGCTATTGTGCAGTGTTAACAAAAGAACCATTCTATTTTTATTTAGAATTATCCACTTGGCAATAAATACTAAAAATACATCAGTTTTTAAAACACTGGGGTGGCCTAATAATTATAGCCGGTAGTGTATTTTTTCTGTTGTCTATGTGAGGGTTGTCAAAAATCCTCTATCTTTTAGGGCTATTTCATAGTCTTCTTTGGTTTCATTGAAGATGGTTTCATTGAAAGAATAATAATGTTATAATCACCAACAAAAATTACTAAATCAAAGATCAGAACTTATCTCAAAATGCAGAGAGGAAAACAAGTTTTTGCATAAACACAAGTAAAGGCAACAAATAATTAATTAATAAATAAGAAATGAGTAAGATGTCAACAACAGTATGAAATAG
This sequence comes from Ascarosepion bandense, assembly GCA_037127315.1. Classification (NCBI taxonomy): domain Eukaryota; kingdom Metazoa; phylum Mollusca; class Cephalopoda; order Sepiida; family Sepiidae; genus Ascarosepion; species Ascarosepion bandense. Next base: position 581,244 of record JBBBDQ010000296.1, on the reverse strand, counting down.
GCACAAATAACCTCATTTGGATCCACAATTATCCCTTCTCAGTAACCTATAAAATAATTTGAAGCATAACCATTACCACCCTACCAATAAACGTTAAGATAATGCAATGATCTTTACTACCCATAATGCATCATTAACCAGCAAATATAAATAGTCAAACCAAAACACAAAACATATGATGTGAAGATTGTGTTCATGCATGAAACAGTCTGTTGACTGTTTATATACACCTCAGTGATCACATATATATATATATATATTGGAACAACCCTATTTCTTTGTCCAATATATATATATATATATATATATATATATATATATATATATATATATATAGTCATCCGCAGACTCCAATTGCTTTTTAACCTAGGATTGAAACCCGACCGAATTTGCATCAGTCAGTGATTCTACCTCTGGGCCTTGAGTGTTCGGTAGAAGAAGGCAGACATTTTAGTGCATATATCATTATACACACCCAATAGCTAGAGTGCTCTCATTCATTATTGAATGAGCGATGCATATATATTGGAGTAGCTACTGTTTACAAAGTCTCCCATTCTTCCAGAGTGCTCAATCAGAGTGTGAGAGTGTAAATACTATAGTCATCCGCAGACAGATCTGTTTCGCTGTATCACAGCTCATCAGTACGGTTAGACTCCGATTGCTTTTTAACCCAAGTTGAGGGTAGGTATGGATGGATTAAAATTCTGTATACAGAGAAATATTATTCTTAAAAAAGGGCTCAATACAAAGTAGAGCGAATAATATTTATTTGGAATTTATAACATAAATATGTTATAATATTACTACAAAAGTAGCTATATTGTTTCGACACTATCCATGTCCTATCAAGTGAGCTTATTAAGACACAGATATTGTCAAAACAAAATAGCTACTTTTGTAGTGATAATATAACATATTTATGTTTATTAATTTTAAATAAATATTATACTAATATATAAAAATATATATATATATGTGCGTGTAGAATGTTTACATTATTTTTATTATTAATTTCTTTTGTTTTCCCCTAAAATAAAAACAAGTAATCCCCCTTGACCCATAGGAAAAATGTTTAATCTTTGCCTTAAAAATATTCTACCTATTAATTTAAATTTTAATTAATTTAACTTTTAAGATTTTACTTTCTAATTTCATGTTTATTTTTTAGTTCAAATCAAATTAAATTATACAATTAAACAATAACATGTCAGCATTATTAATATAGAACTAATATGAATAATGTGGGAACCAAAAACTAAAATCCTGGAATGGTCAGTTCATCATAAGAATCTAATTGCATGAAACTCTAAGTTGTGCAATAAACATAGGATAATATATATATATATATATTTGTAATATTTTTATTCTAAGTAGTTATAATAAAAACATTAAACATTTTATATTGTCATATATATGTGTATACACACACACACACAAATATATATATATATATATATATATATATATATACACCCACACACCAATGGAAGTTAACTTGCTAAAAAAACATAAAATACCTTTGAAATAAGTCATCTAGATAATCTTAAAGAATTGAAAGCAAAGACAAAGAGATGATCAAACATACCAAGCACTTTGTATAACAATCTTCTCTCATGTCCTGTGGACTGACCTGTAAATCATTGGTTACATTAAAGTCTCATTTGAGATATAAATATTAGCAGTAAATAGTTAAGCTGTTAGCCACTCATCCACTCATATGTCAAAATCGATGGGAGAGCCCATTATATATATATATATATATATGTGTGTGTGTGTGTTTTCTCACGCCAAAACAAGGAGAAAAGTCCATATAAATATGTTTTCAAATCCTTTGTTTTTGAGTTATTAAGTTTAAAGAAAGTTTACAGTAGATGACACAATGTTGCCATGTAGACTAGGTTACATTTATCATTTGTGTACATTTGTAGTTAGTCTCTCTTCTATGATTAACACAGGTAGTAGGGATTTAACTGAGAAGTGTTCTGTTTAAAAGTTTTTGTTTCTAGTAGGATGTTCCCATCATGAGCAGGTAGATATGATTTTTAAATATTGCCACGTGAATGGTAATAGACATGAGACTGCACAATTGTATCAGATAGCATTTCTCGACTGAAGGCAACCAAATTATCCAACATTTGTTGCTGTTTCCTATTGCAGTGTGGAGACAGGATCCATGGCAACCCAAACTATGGACCAAGGCCTGACCATGAAGAAAACACATTGTACAGGCTATCAAAATAATCTAAGTATCAGTTTACATCAAGTGGCACTAGCATGTAGTACATCCCATAGTACCACATGAAGGTTATTTCAAGAGCACTTCCTGTATCTGTATAATTTGCAATGTATGCAGCGTCTTTCACTTTCTGATAATTCATCACGTGAGAACTTTTGATGATGATTTATTATACAAACTGATGATCTGTTGTTTGTCTCCAGTCTTGTTTATGGATGAGGCAACATTTAGAAGAGATAGAATAACAAATTCACATAACAAACATTTGTGGGCAGATTGGAATCCTCATAGTATAATGCAGGTTAAACACCAGCATTAGTTTATGATTAATGTGCAGGTTACTGTCCGCATGTCTTACAGGAGCTGTTTGCAGAGATCTTATTTCAAACACACTTCCAGGCCTGTTAGGGGATGTACCCATGCTAATATGAAAATTTATGTGGTTCATGAATGATGGGGCTCCAGCACATTTTAGTCAAATTGTTTGTATGCACTGGCTGAGATCTACCATGAAAGATGGATAGGTAGAAATTACCTGCCTGCATGTTCCCTCAACCATAATCTGTTGGATTTTTATCTGTGATTCCACCTAAAAAAATTGGTTTATGCAACTGACATTAATAAGGCAGAGATGCTTCATCAATGTGTCATGGGGGCCTATGAAAACATTTGACACCATGTGGGAGTATTTGAAAGCACCCTCTAGTCAATGATCTGATGATGCATGTGTATGTAAAAGCAAATGGAGAACATTTTGAACATTCATTCATGAGTTGCTGTGTTGAGGTACACCAATAAGCTTTTTAACATATGTTTATATGGATGTTCTGCCTTGTTGCTGGTGTCAGAAACCTGCCCTCAAAGTTTATAAAAGTATTTTTTGTGAATTGTATCTTGGTTTGTACATTTGTATTTTTTATTTTATTTTATTCTTTTTCGGTTCTTATCTTTTCTGCCTAATTTTTGTGTAAATTGTTCTTAATTATGAAATTTAGGTTTGGTATATTAGGGTTTTGGTTATATGTAGGAATTCTAAGACCGGCCATGTTTTTTTTTTGTTTTTTTTTTTTTATTGTTCTCTGTCATTCCCTTGCTAACTGGACACATGGCTTGGAGGTGATTCCCCCCTCCATCACACTACTGTCTGTTACTGCTTGCTTAAGGTAACTTAATCTCTCCAGAACTCTCCAGAACTGTATAGAAGAAACAGAATGAAGATAATTTTTGAAATTTTCTTAACTTTTTTCTGTCAGCAAGCCTGCAACTTGGTGAGTTTAGCCAGTGTGATCTTATTTTTTATTATTTTTTGAATTATTTATTTACTTATTTTTACTTGTATTTTTTATTTTATTTTATTCTTTTTCGGTTCTTATCTTTTCTGCCTAATTTTTGTGTAAATTGTTCTTAATTATGAAATTTAGGTTTGGTATATTAGGGTTTTGGTTATATGTAGGAATTCTAAGACCGGCCATGTTTTTTTTTTTGTTTTTTTTTTTTTATTGTTCTCTGTCATTCCCTTGCTAACTGGACACATGGCTTGGAGGTGATTCCCCCTCCATCACACTACTGTCTGTTACTGCTTGCTTAAGGTAACTTAATCTCTCCAGAACTCTCCAGAACTGTATAGAAGAAACAGAATGAAGATAATTTTTGAAATTTTCTTAACTTTTTTCTGTCAGCAAGCCTGCAACTTGGTGAGTTTAGCCAGTGTGATCTTATTTTTTATTATTTTTTGAATTATTTATTTACTTATTTTTACTTGTATTTTTTATTTTATTTTATTCTTTTTCGGTTCTTATCTTTTCTGCCTAATTTTTGTGTAAATTGTTCTTAATTATGAAATTTAGGTTTGGTATATTAGGGTTTTGGTTATATGTAGGAATTCTAAGACCGGCCATGTTTTTTTTTTGTTTTTTTTTTTTTATTGTTCTCTGTCATTCCCTTGCTAACTGGACACATGGCTTGGAGGTGATTCCCCCCTCCATCACACTACTGTCTGTTACTGCTTGCTTAAGGTAACTTAATCTCTCCAGAACTCTCCAGAACTGTATAGAAGAAACAGAATGAAGATAATTTTTGAAATTTTCTTAACTTTTTTCTGTCAGCAAGCCTGCAACTTGGTGAGTTTAGCCAGTGTGATCTTATTTTTTATTATTTTTTGAATTATTTATTTACTTATTTTTACTTGTATTTTTTATTTTATTTTATTCTTTTTCGGTTCTTATCTTTTCTGCCTAATTTTTGTGTAAATTGTTCTTAATTATGAAATTTAGGTTTGACTTATACTAAGTTAAAACTTCATTAACTTCAGTCACATATTTATTTTTTTTAATTGGAGTAGATAGTACCTTCTATCGCCAGGTCTCACACTCCACCCCCTTCTTTTGGACAGGAGTAGAGTTGATCGCCTTGTTTCTAGTTTAGGAAGGGGTTCCCGAGTAGATAGATTAAACTAATTGGAGTAGATAGATTAAACTATCGCCGGTTCACACTCCACCCACATCTATTGAACAGGTGAAGAGGCTCATCCCTTGTTTCCTGTTTAGGATGCGGTTTCCGGTTTTCTCTTTTCCAATCTTTTCACTCTTTTCCTTTATTATTTTATTTTTTTTTTCAATTGGAGTAGATAGACTAAACTATCGCCCGGTTCACACTCCACCCACATCTATTGAACAGGTGAAGAGGCTCATCCCTTGTTTCCTGTTTAGGATGCGGTTTCCGGTTTTCTCTTTTCCAATCTTTTCACTCTTTTCCTTTATTATTTTATTTTTTTTTTCAATTGGAGTAGATAGACTAAACTATCGCCCGGTTCACACTCCACCCACATCTATTGAACAGGTGAAGAGGCTCATCCCTTGTTTCCTGTTTAGGATGCGGTTTCCGGTTTTCTCTTTTCCAATCTTTTCACTCTTTTCCTTTATTATTTTATTTTTTTTTTTCAATTGGAGTAGATAGACTAAACTATCGCCCGGTTCACACTCCACCCACATCTATTGAACAGGTGAAGAGGCTCATCCCTTGTTTACTGTTTAGGATGCGGTTTCCGGTTTTCTCTTTTCCAATCTTTTCACTCTTTTCCTTTATTATTTTATTTTTTTTTTCAATTGGAGTAGATAGACTAAACTATCGCCCGGTTCACACTCCACCCACATCTATTGAACAGGTGAAGAGGCTCATCCCTTGTTTCCTGTTTAGGATGCGGTTTCCGGTTTTCTCTTTTCCAATCTTTTCACTCCTTTCCTTTATTATTTTATTTTTTTTTTCAATTGGAGTAGATAGACTAAACTATCGCCCGGTTCACACTCCACCCACATCTATTGAACAGGTGAAGAGGCTCATCCCTTGTTTCCTGTTTAGGATGCGGTTTCCGGTTTTCTCTTTTCCAATCTTTTCACTCTTTTCCTTTATTATTTTATTTTTTTTTTCAATTGGAGTAGATAGACTAAACTATCGCCCGGTTCACACTCCACCCACATCTATTGAACAGGTGAAGAGGCTCATCCCTTGTTTCCTGTTTAGGATGCGGTTTTCGGCTTTCTCTTTTCCATTCTTTTTACCCTTACGTAGCCCCCTGCGCATCAGTGGCGTTACTGCCTTGCTCGGGGTGATATGATTAAAAAAAAAAAAAAAAAAAAATTTAACAATGTCTTCCGTAAACTTTAAACACTTTTTCAGATGAAGGATTTGTGGACATATATTTATATGGACTTTTGTTCTTGTTTTGGTATGAAGAACATACCCACCAAAGTAAGTTTTATACACCCTTTATATATATATATATTAGTCATCTACAGACAGATCTGTTTCACTGTATCACAGCTCATCAGTATGGTTAAACATCCGATTGCTTCTAGCCAGGATTGAAATCCGACCAAGTTGACATCAGTCGATGATTCTACCACTGTGCTATGGACACTCGGTAGATGAAGGCAAACTTTTAGTGTGTTGTATATAATGTAACATACGCCAGTAGGTGAGAGTGTTCAAATTCATTACTGAATGAACAATGCAAAGATGCTTGAGTAGGTACTGTTTTTTCAAAGTCTACCATTCTTCCAGAGTGCTTAATCAGGGTGTGAGAGTGTGCGTATATATATAAAGTATAGGGTAGGTATGGATATAATAAGATTCTGTATCTACTATTCTTAAAAAAGTGCTTTATACAAAGTAGAGTGAATAATATTTGTTTAGAATATATAACATAAATATGTTATAATATCACGTGATATTATAACATAATTATGTTATAAATTCTTCATATATATATATATATATATATATATATATATGTCAAATCTTTGATGTCACTTTTTGTATATACTTAGCACTTTAAAAATTATTTTTAGTGGATACCCATATTTGAGTAGATGCTCTATTTATTTTAAGTAGTATATTTTTCTCAAGCAAATTAACTTTTAAAGTACTAATATATATATATATTTTCTAAACATATGCTATTAAATATAAGAGACAATGAATGTCTATTATGTTTAATCATGAGCCGTTCTAAACATCGTATTTTTGCTTTAATTTCAGTTGAAAATAAAGACAAAAATTCTCCAAGATTTGGATAATTATTTATTGGTTTTCTTCTAAGCTTTCGGCTCACATGAGCCATCTTCAGAGAGGTTGTTTAAACTGAAATATTATAAAATCCACCATCACCGACGATTTTATTTTGTGTTGACATAAAACTCCGCTTGGCAACGGCAATAGTTACTAAAAATAATAAACGCAGTTCTTAAGTTTGCGATGCGGTTTTATGATGTCACATCGTGGGATAGCGTGAAATGACAACAAAAACATGTAGTCAAATGCAATGTAATATGTTATTTCCTGTTTTAAAGTTGATTTTATTGAGTGTTGGTTGTTTTGATTTGATGTACATGGCCTCCAATATCTGCAGGTTCCTCTTACTGTGTGTATGAGTAAGGATCACCATATTGTTGACCAAAATCTGTCTGATATTACCTACATGTTTATGTTTTTCAGGGAAATGTTGTTTAATAGTACTCTGATCAGAAAGATGACATGTAAGTCTACGGGAGAGCGTGGTTGTAGTAAAACCAATATATGTACTAGGTTTTTGATTAGTATCAGAGATGCAATCTCTGAATACTAATCAAAATGTATATATACACATACATATGATTTTTGCTTCATCCACTGATGGACTTTATCAAGGCAAAAATAAAAATGTCTTGACAAAGTTTGTCAATGGATGAAACACTTCAGCTAAAACTAATAACAGTTTTATTCCTGTCTTTTTTTAACCATATTGTTCCTCGCAACAATCTGAGAATATTTATGCACACACACACACACACACACACACACACACACACACACACACACACACACACACACATATATATGTGATATTACACTTTGATTGCTGCTGTTAATAATTTTTTCAATCAGCACCTGAAAATTGCACTACCAGTGAGTAAAAAAAGATTTTATTAATATGTGTGTGTGTGTGTGTGTGTGTGTGTGTGTGTGTGTGTGTGATACGTTGACTTATTCAGTGTCTATTTCTCTCTCACACTCTCTCTCTCACTCTCTCTCTCTCTCTCTGTCACACACACACACACACACACAATATATATACATATATATATATATATACACTAATACTTACATGTGCTGTATCCATTTAGATCTTGGGGGGACCATTGCTCTCTACAGTTTTGAAGTAAATAAGTTAAAATTTTTATCTCTACGTAAGCTTTGTCTTTATGCTATCTCTTCTTATCCCTATTTTACCAACCATTTATACCATCTCCTTATGTACCTTATTCATTTTTTAGCATCAAATAAATTTACATTTTAATATATCTTTCCCTACCTTGAATTTCATGCAGTTTTCATCTATTTATCAGGGGCCTTGATTGTAAAATCATAAAATATCAAGCCCCCTCATGAATATATATGTATATCAACTTATAAGATATTTACTTATATAAAAAATTTACTCATATTAGGAATTTAAAAATATACTTTTCTGAGTTTAATTCAATTGCTTAGCATCATATATTTTGAAACATCAGTACAAATGAAATATGCCTTGAAAATATTATATTATCTACTACATATCTATATTTTTATTTATATATCTGATTGAAATTTGAGTCATGTTTAATCTTTATACCAACAAAAAAATGGTGTCTCAAAATGACATTTTTCCCTTGACACTGCTATTATTTTAACTACCTTCACTTCTCAGCAATGCTTATTGTTTTTGGAAATGATGATTACAGTGTAATAAAGCCTCCAGTTATGGGTTAAATAGCAGGACAGATTGGGTTCTCTAACCTTAGTTGGTAGCCAGTCTACCACAAAACGTAATGGCAGCCTATTGCAGGAAAATATTCTGCTCAGAAAGGTACATCTCTTTCTGTACATGACTGTCCAAGCATGTATCATGTATGGCCCTTAATTGATATGATGAAAGTGAATTCATAGATATTTTTGTTCATGAGAATTTGCAACAAAAATATTAAACACTATTTATTAACAAGAATAATTTTATATTATAGTTATAAAACATTACAAAAATTAATATGATTGTATTAAAACTAATAATGAGCTGTGATACAGTGAAACGGGCTTGTATGTGGATGACTAATATATTATGCTCTCATTACGATTGAGCTCTCTGGAGAAGAAAATTTTAAAAACAGTTTCCACTTCGGCTATAATGCGTGACTCTTCAGAAATGAATTGAGTTCTCTTGGTGACTGGCGTTTGTATACACTGCTTATATACAAGATGTTAAAATTTCCCTTCTCTGATGCCATGCACCGATGGCTTAGGGAGTAGAGACTCCGACTGATACTAAATCAGTAGAGTTTCGATTCTGGCCGGAAGCAAGTGGATATGTCTAGCCACACTGATGAGCTGTGATACAATGAAACGGGCTTGTATGTGGATGACTAATATATATATATATATATATATATATATTCCCTCCTGTCACACTCAGTGTGGAAACAACGAATAGTTCACTCAAATATTTGCTGCCATTTTGGATGGCAGGGATACGCTCGTATAATAAATAATAGTGTAAATAAAGAATCCAATAAATAATGTATATTATTTTTGTAGTAAATTCTCAAGTAAAAGAAAAATGTAAGAATTTACTTCTACATATTTAGATTTTAATAAAATTCTAATCATCACTTTGTAAAACAGTAAAAAATTTCAAGGAGTAACACTATTTAAAATAATAGCATTATCAAGCATGAAGGTTAAAGACTACCAAAAAATAACCCAAAGTTCATCTTTGCCATGATTGTTCTACCAAATAAAGTTAAGTGAATTTACCTTAAACTAACAGAATTAAGGTTTAAGAAATATACCAAGCAAATACTAATTTTGTTTATATGAAGTCAGGTTTAATCTCAAGTGAAATAAGTGTCTTTAGAATAGATAAATTCAAAATCAGATTCTTTCATCTCTTCTAATGTCCTTTTGAAACACTGTTTTTGAGGAGGGACATGAAGATGAAAGATTGCTGAAATCTCTTCTAAAATATACACAAAACAAAATGAAGCTTTTAATTCAACAAAATGAAAACAGTTTATATTTTAATGTTATTTTTGTTATAATTATAATGATACAAATACAATCCCACCTGCTTGAATTAACTTCTCTTTCATACCAGTCTGCATTAACATGTACAAGTGTATAAATTTATACTTGAATAACAGTTGGACTAGGAGCATATGTGTTGGATTTTATTTGCTTTAGACAAGTACCTGGGGGTCAAAGCAAGTTTCAAGTCTAAACAAAAGTATATAATTATGAATGGTTGTTTAATTAAGTAATCATTAACAAAAATGAAGTGCAGAGAAGTAAATTTAAAGAAACATTTTCTTCGTGCTGTTGGTCAGCCAATGAGAAGGAAAATTTAGAGCAATTCAAGAATCATAAAACCAGCAGGATGAAGTCTTCCTGATTATTGTCAACAAGAGAATGAAAAAGAAAAAGAAATGGTCAAAGTGGGAATGGTGATATTAAGGAGGGTAGCAGCACTGATGATAAGAGTGCATCCTAGGCAGTATAGGACGAAAGGTGCAAAGACAAAATTAGTCCCAATCAAAATAAACGAGGTGTCATGACAAGGTAATGGGATGAAGAGTGGCTCAGTGGACGAAAGTTCAGGGCCAGAGTTGATCTAACATCTTTGCAATTGACACTAACAACAACTACAATAGAGTGAGTCCATCTGGACCAATCGTCTCATTTATGCCACTTGGTTATTCACACAATTTTACATTCACGTCATTTGGACATCTTTGCAAACAAGATTTGATGGTCACTTTTGTTTAAGCACATAATTCATCTATTGGATTACCTTGTCAACCACTTTGGTGACAACACCAATCACAAAGGTGTAAATAGTTGGTATCTTAAATACTGCCACATATTTATACAAAATACATGGAAGATATATCCAAATCTACACTAATAGGATTAATACAAATTTTTCACTTTGTCAATTTGTCAATTTGTCATGATGTTATATTCAGCACCTTGACTATAGAGTTTTACAGATAAACATTTTTGTAATCATTTGGTAACTCATCAGGAGGCATCAGCAAACTAATATAAAAAATAATTAAAAGTTCAAGAGTGATAAAAATAAAATAAAAACCAAAGTGATAGATTAATGAAGTTGACTAAATACACTGAACATAAAAGTTTTTCATTTAAATTTATAGCTAAATATCTGTATCTTTAGTAGACTTCATGTAAAATTATTACCTATGGTTGTTGTATTTCTTCTCCCACACCACACACATATGTATGTATGTATGTATGTATGTATGTATGTATGTATGTATGTATGTATATAAATATCCAAATGAACAAGAATGAAGAAAATAATTCTAACATTCAAAGCATTAATTTAAAACTGTGCTCAATATAAAAATAGAGCAATGAATATATATTTTTAACTATTACTTTATTAATTATTACATTATTAATTATTACCATCATTGTTAACTACCTGATGAGACATTGTTCTTTCAAGGTTGAAACAAAATTTACAATTTTGTAGTAGTTTAAAATTTGCACATGTTCTGTAACTTGTAAATTGATATATATATATATCAATTTTAACAAGCCAGTATAAAAATAACCAACAAATGAACATGCACATGTATGAACTGCTCACTGACCACTAATCTATATATACATGTTTTTTTGGCCATCAGAAAGACAAACAGATGTTGATACGTAAAGTCACAAATTTATTCACCTGAAGAGAGTCAACTTTGAACTCGAAACACGTCTGGTGATTCAAATACCATTAGGGACAGTTAATGTATTATGCAAAAAGCAAGTAATAAGAATAATAATAATAATAATACACTTTAAACAAAATGTTCGCAGCTTCTCACGTTTTTTCCACCTATATATATATATATGTACATATATGTGTGTGTGTGTGTGTGTGTGTGTGTGTGTGTGTGTGTGTGTGTGCATTTGTTGTTATCTTGCTTTCTTTAATTTTTATACACTGTTTCTAGCTTTTAGCTCCCTATAAATTACCAGGATTAGCCAACAGAATCTTGCCTACTGCATTGACAGCATATGCTCCTTGATAATGACTGAGACAGTCGAAGCTACTTGAACAAAAACCCCAGAACAAACATGGACTCCAAACAGTTTTACCAAAATTTTGATCCTAAAAGGAAAAATTGTAAAAATTCAATAAAAATTTAACAGACTGACCTTGTCATTTGAATTTAATAAAACTTGTTTGGATAAATACAAGCTATCTAAATATACATAATATTTGTATATTTGCTTTTTGAAAAACAATAACTAAAAAATAATCAGCAATGCTTGAATTTAGTTTAAAAAAAAATTAATTCAATTCAAAAGAGTTTGAGATAAAACAAAAAAATCTTTAATGAGTAACTGTTAATATCTATTTTGTTCATTCAATTTTGTTTTTCTGGTGTTTATAATATCCTTTTTTTTATAAATCAAAATCATCATTTACACATTTTTATCTATCAATGTAAAGTCAGTTCCTATTTAGAGAATTTATTTTTTAATTATTCAAAGTGCTAATGATCACTAATTTTAATTAATTTTATTAATTGTTAAAGTCTCATCACTGGGATATCATTATGGCTTAAGAAGAAGACCAAAAGTTTTCAATGCTACTTCCTCCTTATTTGCATCTGAAGAAAAATGAGAAAAATGTAGTTAACTAGCAGTTGATGGATTTTGTCAAATTATACTTACTAGTAATATATACTATATGCTTATTAGTAGAATTGGTTATTGTACTCACACTGTTTTAGCCATTGTATCCTTCAACATTCTTCAGGTACTTGTTATATATGTTAACCCCCTTGACATTCAGGGCATTTGGAGCCACTCCCCCACACAGACAGGCATATGTAAATATGTGTATAGGTATGTATGTATAAATGTACATGAAAATTTTAAAATTGGGGATATGATAAATTTGTTTTACTTCAGGCATAATGAACACTTCGTATTTGAAATATAGACGCCCAGTTTTTATTCATGAAATAATGTCTATTAACCTGCTCACTGCAGTTGAAAAAAATCTTAGTAAAGAAAACCTGCAGCCCCTTGCAAAGCCCCTCTCTCAACTGCAGGTTCAATCCCTGCTGGTGTAAAGATTTTCTTTACAGGGATTTTTTACATGGTGACAGTTGTAATACACACTGTTTAATAAATAAAAATGGATCATCTATTTGAAATGCAAAAGGTCCACTAGAATATCATTTGAAGTAAAATAGAGGAAAAATAAATTTTTATAAATAATTCTATATATTAAAACTAAATTTGTGAATAATTTTGATTTTAAAAACACTAAAGTAGTTAAATTTATCATTAATTACCAAGAATAATTTTTGATTCAGCTATATCAAAATTTTATTTGATTTATCAAACATTAGGGTTTTATAATTTATCTCGTTTTCTAGGTAAGATAATATTTGAAGAAAATAATATTAAAATAGATGCTGCTTAATAATATGATTCTTAATTAGATTTTATACTTTTCTTAATACTTAAGTTATATAATATATAGAAATAATATAATAAATAAATATAATAAATAATATATAGAATCCTACATTATATTTTGAATTATAAGTTTTCACTAGTTTCTTTAGCTACATACTCTTTATTTTTATCACCAAAACTTTTATTCATTCATTTTTATTTTCTTATCTTCAATCACCATATTTAGATTTTATTTCAATATATTTCCCATGTGAAAATCTTGTTAATTTGTTCATAGATATATTTGTAAAATTTCTATTAACTTTTAGAATATTTAAAATTGACCACAGCATTTTGTGTTATAGGATTGCGATGGTAGTGACTTTTCCTTAGAGCTTTCATTTATGTTTTGAAAATGCTAATATAAAGTAGCAAAATGATTTAATAAAATACTCAAATACAGTAATCTTGACAATCTTTAACCTTCATGTGCACAAAGAAACAGTGTGACAAAATGATGTTTTTCCCTTGACACCACTATTGTTTTAACTACCTTTAGTTTTTCAGCAATGTTAATTGTTTTAAAAAGCTATGATTATAATTCCAATAAAGCTTAAACATATGAAAGCAAATTTATAAATTGTTTCTTTTTCAATTATGTTTACCTAAGAGCCACTCGGGATAGAGAGTTACTGTGTAGACTTATATTACTGTAGGAAAGGAAAAGTGTGAGGAGTATAGAGTTGAAATAAACTTACTTCTTCTTCTATGTGCCATGTCTCTTCAGGATGTAGGCAACCATGGCTTTCCATGTCTCTCTATTCCTGGTGGCTCTTAGCACACTTTCTCCTGTTACTCCCAACCAAACCCTCCTCTGCTATCCACCTGCTCAGGCCCTTCAAATATGTTATCTACTGCTTTACCCTGTCTCTTTTTCTCTCTATCTGACCTGTGAGTATCAGATTCTCCAAGCCTTCCTTCCTCATTACATGCCGTAAGAACTTCAGCTGTCTCTTCCTGATGCTCAGTATTAATTTCCTTTTTGTTTCCATCCTTTCTAAAACCTCATCATTGCTCACATGCTTGATCCATGATCTTCACAGTACATTTCAGTTGCTTCAAGTTTTCATTCATCTTTAATGATATTGTCCAGCATTCACTGCCATATTGAAGAACTAACATCATATAGGAATCCAATAGGAATCCAATTTCTAGTAAAAATTTTCCTGTCTCTTAATACTGTACTCAACTTCTGGAATGCATACTTGGCTATTCCAATTCACCTGCAAATCTCTGTGTTGCACTTTCTGTCTTTCGTTAGAGCACTTCCCAAGTACTTAAACTTTGTACTTGTTTGATTTTAGTATCCCCAACCTATAATTGGCATTTTGGGCTCCTTCGTTTGCTGATGACCATACATTTGGTTTTCTTGTAATTTATTTGTAGTCCTTTCTTTTGACTTTCTTCATCTATCTTTTTTAGAGGGTCTTATAGTTTCCTTTCTGTGTCAGCTATCAGCACTGTAAGGTCTGAAAACTCAGTCCTAAACAGGAAACCAGGTACAAACCTCTACTTCTGTTCAAAAGGCTAGAAAGGGGGTTTTACAGAATTTACAATAAAAATATTAAACAGTATTTATTTATAAACTGAGTCACAAAAATGAGATCAAATTTTAAAACCAAAATTGTAAAATTCAACATTTCATCATTAAATTTGTGTCCCATTTTCTAAATAGTTAAATAGTGGACAAAACTATGTGAATATATATATATATATATATATATATATATGTTTACACCCTTACAGTAAAGCAACTTTTAATTACAATGTTTATGAAATTCACATCTTTTGTTTTAGTCATTTGTGGGTGTATAGAACATCTTGCTTAAAAGTGGTTTTCATATTGTACAGAGAGATATAATAGTTTTGTTCAATTTTTTGCTAACAAGTGTATTCATTCTTAATCACTGACAGTTTTTAGTTTTTATGATTTTTAATAGAGTAAATGGCAAAACTTGCTCCCAAAATTGTTCAGCCTATTTTAAAATTTTTCTCTAACCAGAAATATTTATTTAATATTAAGCATTGACCAAAGTAACGACGGAGAGGGGGGTTACAGTCGTATATAGTAACTGTAAAAAGACAGTGATATGCAACGTTGAAACATTATTTAATAATATAATGTTTATATGTGGAGATGGTCACACAATGTTTAAACTGTATTTTGTGTTAAAATACAAGCATAATTATTTTTAATTTCTAGAATTTGGATGTTACTCCATAGTAAAGTTTACAGAATAAGATTTATGTAATTCTTTATAAAATTGAAATAGGATGCTATATACCAAACGCTACTACTACTACTACTACTAATAATAATAATAATAATAATAATAATAATAATAATAATAACTAATAGTAGCCACTATGGCTTTCCTGTTTGAATTTTGTTTTCTTTCTTTTTCTCACTGAAGTTAATCAATGTCTCTGATATGTCTTTTCTGTATTTTCTCATCAACAAAATATAAAAGTCCATTATTTATGAGATATTGGCAGAATGTTTCTTTCTGTTGTTCTTTCTTTCTTTTGTTCTTTCTTTCTTTGGCTTATTTAAATCAAACAGTGTCTCTGATATGACTTTACCATCTTTCCTCATGATCAAAATAAAATAGTTCTTTATTTATGAGATATTAACACAATGTTTAATTCTTTCTTTCTTTCTTTCTTTCTTTCTTCATTGAAATCAAAGTGTCTCTGATATGTCTTTACTATCTTTCCTCATGATCAAAACAGAAAAATCCATTATCTATGAGGTAATGGCAGGATGTTTCTTTTGTTCTTTCTTTCATTTCTTCTTTCATTCTTTTTTTAGTGAAATCTGATATGCCTTTTCCATCTTTTTACATGATCAAAATAGAATAGTTCATTATTTATGAGGTATTAGCAAGGTGTAACATACATACATGCTAGCTATAGAAGTAAAAGTGTGACAAGTAAAATTATAATGAGATAATGGTGGTGGTGGTGGTGTATAATATATTGAGACACATTGACATATTAGTTACCTTTTTTCTCATTTGTCAATTTTTCTTCTGTTAAACTAAAAGAAATCCATATCTATTATTACAGATCATATAACTGTAAAAGGCTGTAGAATGGATCAGCCAAAATAATGTGTTTGCAACAAGAGAAGCATAAAGCATAAATTCAACAGTCTGGATAACAATTAGAATGATGTCTCTTCTCAAAATTAGAAACAGTAAAATTTATTAAGAGCTACAAAGGATAAGAAATTGTGGAGAGCCATGACATTTTGTGTCCTGAACAAAAGAAAAGAAAAAGATTTATGCTCTTCCACCATGTCAACTGGGAGTTCAGAATATGTTGACTCACCTCTGCAGAGGGTTAACCCTCAATGAGGTATTCTGGGTATGATAATAAACTACATATGGGTCCTGGAGATGATGATTAACTGCATCCGGTAGCAAGGCCTCTGGGAGGTTGTGAGGAGCATGGACTACCTCTTAATCGATGTTGTTCCTAGGTCCACCCTGATCTGCAGTGGTATCTTAGTGTCTCAGCTTAACTCTCTAACTGGGGTCAAAACACTATGAAAGTATAAAAATAGATTTTTATGGTAAAAATTCCAGCAATACATTTTCAAATTAAAAAAAAATATTACCAACAATATGTTTTTGAAGAAAAACAAAATATACCAGCAATACATTTGACTCTCAACAAAACCCTCTTTACAAAAAATATGTCGATGAAACTTGATCTAGAAACTGATTTCTTACAAAGAATATACAAATCTATTGTAAAAATCTTGTCAGCATTAAATAACTCATTCAGATTGATATACTGTAAAACAAAACAAACCAAACCAAACCTAATGCTCTTAAGCTGTTTTGAGATAAAGGTGATATAATTTCACCATAGATATTTTGACTGTTTTTCTTCTATTTATAAATTTTTATGTTTTAATTATTTTCATATTATTTGAGTTACAAAACATTTTAAAAGTGCAGTACAGATAACATTATACTGATCAGTTACTCCCCAAGTAAGAAACTCAGTCTGCCATTCTCATTTGTTTTACTGTGTGTATATGTGCGTATTGTTGTTATTATTAGTCGATAACACAATACCTACACATACACACAGTAAAAACAAAAAAACCTACAGATATTAGAGGCCATCTATATTAAAGCAAAGTAACACACACTCAATAATACCACCATTCTTTAATTGCCAGAAATGTTTTGAGAAAGCAGGGCTGTTTATGTATTTTATATTGCCTAAAGTCATTCAATGATGGTAGAAACATGATTTCCAAGGATTTTAAAATGGAGTCAAAATAAAATTTGACATTGTTACTAAAATGTATGCTAGTTTGGTGTACAGTATTATCAGTTATCAGTTTAAGAGGCAGATATTTTTTTGGCAGTTGAATTTATTTTAAAATGAATGTTGTCATTGTTGGAAATATATTTGATATAATGTTGTTATGTTGAAATATAGATTATCGATGTTACCAATGCAGCTATAACTGATCTAAACATTATTTTTGTTAAAAATATTTTTTAGTGTTAGTGAATGAATTAAATTAAGGAAAATTCTTCTAATATTCATTTGAACATTATGATGAAAAGGTGGATTTAAGAATGTAATGCTATACCTACGATGTTTCGATTTAATTTTACCATTTTTGTTTTTTCTAAAAACTCTAAATTTAATTTTTAGTTGCTTAGTTCTAAAGTTTTTATATATTTAATTCTTTTATTATGAAATATTTCCTTATTGCTGAAGTGAGTAGATAACTTGAACTGACTTATGTAACTTATCTAGAATGTTATTAAGGTGGTTTGAGTATTGATGTATCTATGGTTATGTAGATCCTTGGTGTATGGTTTGTAATAACCAGTATTCAAGTCCAAGGTCACAACAAGAAAGTTGATCACTTTAGCATTGGTGGTAGTGGTAATATTTAGTTTGTGATCTTTGAAAAATTTATCAGTTCCTTTCTCAATTGGTGCATATTTCTTGAACTTGTTTTATGGAGGATAATTACAATGTCATCTCTATAGAGTTCAGTGTCCTTCATGTCAAAAATAAATTTTAATTGCAACAACAGCAAGATTTCAGCAATTTCACATGTTTTTGCAGAGTCATATGCTTCTGTGATATTTGTTTTGGTCTACAGATAACCACAATGGAATAATATAGGTTCTTGTGCCTGCTTTGCAATTTCTATTTTACAATTGCTAATAAAACAGTAATTTTTTGCTAAATTAATAACAGACATTAGCAGATTCTCAGTGATGAATGGGTAAAAGTCACAAAAATTGAATTGGATAAATGTACATTCATTCTTCCTTTTTATATAAGTAAACGATTCTATGGCTTCTGCTGTTTTATGCCACTGGCTAATTCCTAAAGCATGTTTTATGTATTTGCATGCTTTTTTGAGGATGTTTTTGCTGATTTTACCAATATTACTTTCAGCTAGATTGAGTAATCGGTATTGTGGATTGTTTAAGAAATTTGCTTTGTGGCCTTTAACTATGATGAATAATTGATGTTTGTGGAATTTGTAAATCCTATCATTAATTTTTAATTTTTAAATCAGTGGCTATTTTCTTGGCTTCATTTTGAGTCATGCCAGCAGTGATGGATGATATGTATATTTATTAATATAAATTTTATAGCTTTGTTTTCTTACATCAAGCACTGTTTTATTAACACAAGCACTATATGTGTAAAATTTATCCTTGATAATGGCTAAAAGTAAGCCAAAAGCACTTGGATAAATAAAACATATGAACAATTTTTATATGATTTATCTAGTGAAATGAAAAAATAACTTCTAAGATCATATGAAAAATTATACAAAAACTTAACCACAGCAACTTGTCTGTCATTTTTAATGAAGCATGCATGAAAGAGGGATTTCTGCCTAAATACACAATGTTTATATATATATATATATATATATATATATATATATATATATATATATGTATATGTATGTATGTATATATATATATACCACATAAATTCCAGATATATCTGTTTTTATTAGAAATATTTGCAATAACTTATTTGGTACTGTGAGATTTTATGTAGCTAATGAATTGTTCATGAAATTGTAAATGAATATATGTGATACTACATTTATTGACATTTATTTGTTTTTATTTTAGATGTGATGGTTTGTAAGAAAGATATAATCTCAAAAGAAAAATTAGTGCAAAATTATTGAGTGATGGGAGTGTATTGTTGGAAATTGCAAGAATATTGTACTGAGATCAAAGAAGTAGTAATGTAAATATGAAGAATAGATGAAGGGTATCAAAAATACTGGTTAAAGAAAGTAAACAACAGCATGAAGAAAATAACACAAAGAAAAATGCATAAGTTACAGAAAGAAGTACATGTCTCAACAGTAACTCTTTAGTAGTGAATATAGAGCTACACTGGATGGATTTAATGTTTAACAGAGAGGATCTTATAGTTCTAATATAGAAGACCTTTAATGTTTAATATAGAGGAACCTTTATTCCTTTATATAAAGAATATTTCAATCCTTAATATAGAGAACCCTTCAGTCATTAGGATAGAGGATTTTTAATCTGTAATATAGATGATCCTTTAGTCCTTAAGATAGAGTATTTTTCAATCTTTAGTATAGAGGATCCTTTAATACATTATACAGAGGATCCTTTAGTCTTAAATATGGAGGAATTTCTCGATTCATAATATAGAGGATTCTTTAAATATATATGATTTAATTCTTAAGATAGAGGATCCTTCATAGAAATATTCAAATAGAAGATAAAAGGAATAAGATAGAAATAGTTTTTGAACTACTATTATAGTAAATTAAGTATCCCTTCAAAATTGATGATAGTATATTTTTTTATTTGATTCACTTCAAACAAGGTAATAATAACACTAAGATAGAAGGGGTTACTTGGAGTGAAGGAGAATGAGAAGATTTTAGGAGAAGGAACTGGAAATCCAATCCTGAACAAGGAACAAGGGATTAACCTCTACTCTTCAAAAGACTTAGAAGGAGTGTATATTGGATGATAGGCAGACATCTGTTTTTAAATGATAGATCCTGGTACTGGTTACAAGAAAACTTAAGCAAAAGAGTATATTCATGAATGACAATGTTTTTTTCATATTCTACAAAGTGCATCTTCCAAAATGGTTTCACATCAGTCTTTCTAGATATGAATCCAATAGAAATATTGTGTTGAATCAATAAAAGAAATGAATGTGAGAATGGAAACCAATATTCAAGAAAATAAGATCTCTAGAAAATAATAATAACTGTTACAATTAAACAATGAAAAACTGAATAGAATCAACTGATTATAGGTTGCTGAAGATCATAGAATGTCAAAGAGTCAATATATAAAATAATAATTTATTCAGGTGCATGTGATATTGTATTAATCAAATATACATTTCTACAGCATGTCTTTCAGATTTCTTGAAAGAGATATATATTGCAGTTAGTATACTTGCGTAATAATACCTGTCACCACAAAACAAATAATAAAATAGAATTAGAAGTTTTATCAGAATTTATTATTGGTGGCCATACTCTTAAAAAATAAGATATCCATATGACACAGTGTTGATATCACACATAAAAAGGAAACTTCAAGAACTTCTACAGAACGTCGTGAAAGAAGTGCTAAATTGTAAGAAGACAGAATGCATAGTTAGCAAAAAGGAACAGCCCTCTCCATTTATATGTTAATTATCAATTAGAGATACAAAAATTAAACAATAAACATTTTAAATAACTGGAAATATTTTATCAGGGACAGGAAGTGTGGCACTGAAATCCAAGAATGCATTGGGAAATTGAAAGATGCTTTCCAAAATATGTGCAAATGATTAAGAAATAGAAAAATTTTATTAGAAGCCAAAAAAAAAAGAGTACTAGACTATTAAATATTTCCTAACTTCCTATGGCAGTGAAGACTAGGCAATCTATGAAGAAGAGACCTTAAGCAATAGCAATGTGGTTCTACAGAAGGATGCTGAGAATACCATGAACTAAACAAGTGAGCAACAACAAAGTTTTAGAGAAAATGGAAACAAAGGAGACACTAATATTTAGCATCAGAAAAAGAAAGTCAAAATTTCTAGGTCACATAATGATGAATGAGGGCATGGAAAATTGAATACTCCCAAGACATATTGAAAGCAATAGGTATGGAGGAAAAAAATGCATAACCAACTTCATGAGTTTGAGTAAATGGATGACAGAATGGGGTTTAGGAGAGATAAGAAAAAGACAGAAATTTATTAAGAGCTGCAAAGAACAGGAAATTATGGAGAGCCATGAATGCCAACATACTGAAAGAAAATGGCACATGGAAAGTGAAGAAGTAGTGTGAAGATTAGATGATTCAATTCTGTCTAATAAAAGAAAATATATATGTTCATTTTAACTCATTATTTATTGGGTGTTTGATTTCAAACCTTAAATATTACAAAAGAAATTTGAACTGTAGACCTTATGCATCACTGTCCAGTTTTCTAACCCTAGAGCTACTATGTAGCTATGAGACACATGATGTATGAATAAAATAATAACGTCATCTTAATTTCTAGATGATGAAAAAAAAGAAAATTTAAACTTTAACTTAAGGTTATTAGAACAAAAGAAAATAAGTTCTGAGAAAAAAACAAAATATTCAATATTGTTTTATGCACACAAAAGCACAAACATATATGTATATCAATATTAATGTACGTATGTACATATGTGCACATATAAATGTATACAGTTATATGTGTTGATTTATATATTGATGTGTATCATATTAATGCACAAATGTATATATTGATTTATATAAACACATAGATAGATGAATGTATGGTTGAGTATAGACAAGAATGGTGACAATTAGCCAAAAGGAAGAGATATAATCTCTTGATGACAAAGATGAAGATAAAATGAGGACAAATATCAAGAGATAAAACAGAAAGATCATGGACCAAAATAATGGGAAAATAGCTGATTAATTATAGGCATAACCTAAGGATTAAAATGTATTGGATATTCTTAGAGGAAAGATTCAATGATAATATATATATATATATATATATATATATATATATGTGTGTGTGTGTGTGTGTGTGTGTGTGTGTGTAGTTTTTTTTTCTGCTTAACTGTATATGTATTAGAAAATTCCCAAAAAAGTAAAAGTAAAATGCAGAATGAAAATAGTTTAAGAATAATTTTGATAACAGGAAAAGTGGAATGTGGGAAGGGGAAAAGAAAAGAAGGAAAAGAGAAAGTGTAAAGTAAAAATGGGAGAAGGAAAAAGAGAACAAAAAAGAGAGAGAAAAAGAAAGATATAATTGTAGATAAAGAAAGAGGAAAATTGTTCATGAAAAAATAAAATCAAAGCAAAGCAAATAAACTATTTCAAGGAGAATATTTGAAACAATGCATATACATGCATATACTTATGTCAATTTGGTCGGGTTTCAATCCTGAGTAGAAACAATTGAATGTCTAACCATACTGATGAGCTTTGATACAGCAAAACAGGACTGCCTATGAATGACTATATATATATATATATATATATATATATATATATATAGCATAGTGATGATCCACATATACTGTCTTAATATGTATAGGAAAGAATATAAAAATGTTTTGAGTTTAAAAATGTGTTTTTTGACAGTATTTTGTTTATTTCTACTATTATAAATATAATAGTAGAAATAAAGAAATACTGTCAAAAAACACATTTTTAAACTCAAAACGTTTTAATATTCTTTCCTATATATATATATATATATATATATATATGATTAGAAAAAATACTATGTAAAGCATACATAAGAGACTGCATTTTGACGAGTAATAAGTGTGTGTATATTAATGTATATCTCTGACTATATATATATATATATATATATGTGTGTGTGTGTGTGTGTGTGTGTGCGTGTGTGTGCGTGTGTGCATGTGTGCATTGTTGCTGGGTGTTGATTTTAATGTTCACTTTCATATTTACATATGCTCTATCCCTGATAATGTTCAGTTTAACCCAGAAATATAGCATAGATTAAAACTATATTTTTATCATATATATATATATATCATACATATTACACATAATACACATGTTTAAAATAAAAACAGGGCCTCTGTTTCAAATACAAAGTATGCATTAAAATAATATTTGAGGTAATAAAAGTGTCAGATTAAAAATAAATCTATTAAATCTTCAAATATATCTATATATATAAAAGGCAAGATGTTTGTGTGTGTGTCTGTCTGTATGTCCTTTATACAGATCCACAATTTTAATTCGATTCTCACCAAACTTCAAACAAATATTCTTTAGGCTTACACATAAAATAAAATTCATCCTCGATAATGTCTAAAAGTATAGTCAAAGTGCTCAAAAAACAAAACATTTGAACAATTTCTGATATAAATTATGTTCTGAAAAGAAAAAAATCTTAAGATTACATGAAAAATTACATAAAAACTTGTAATCAAAAATGTATCAGGATTGTTGCTTCTGTTATTCATAGTAGTTCTTGGAAGGAAAATGTGTAGTGTGTGGTCATCTTACCACACTACAGAGATTCCAACAGTGATCATGACATGAATGAATGATTTATTAATCATTTAATCACTTATCAATCCTTTGTAGATTATTTTAGCGCACTAACTCACTTCTGTTTTTATAGTAGTGCTTGGAAGGAAAGAGTGTAGCATGTGGCCATCTCATCATACTACAGAGGTTCCATCAGTAACCATGGCTTGTGCAACTGTTTTGGACAAAGGACCACATTCACCAAGTTCAATAACCACCACATTCCTCAGAATCTCATCCCATCCTCAGAATCTTTCATCAATGGAAATAATGCTGAATAAAGTATGTAGCTTCAGAAAGGGGCTACTTCAAAGGAGATTAAATACTGAATTGATATGTGTTGTAGAATTCTTTTTATAGGCCCAGTTCCAATATTTTTGACCAGACCTCATATATATATCAGCATTTTCCCTGTACATATGTATGTTTATATTACTTTCAGCAATATTTTAATTGATACTCATATTTGAGTAGACACTCCATTTACTTTTTAAACTGGCCTGAATATTTAAGGAAACTTATTAAAGAATGAATGCACACTCTGGCAGGATTTGAACATGTATCCTCCTAAGCAGAAGAAGTTATTATATTTCTCATGAAAAAGAGGATGCTGGTTCAAATTCTTTTGAACCAGCATTCTTTTTTCTCAAATATTTAGGCTGATAGATGAAAAAACCATAAGTATGTATAACCTATTTTTCTACAGTTAGATATAAGCATTTTTGTATACAGGATGAAATGGGTAAATTGTCGCCATGATATGTTGTTTATTTTATGCATGTGTTGT
Organism: Ascarosepion bandense; assembly: GCA_037127315.1. NCBI lineage: Eukaryota > Metazoa > Mollusca > Cephalopoda > Sepiida > Sepiidae > Ascarosepion > Ascarosepion bandense. The sequence continues at coordinate 556,568 of JBBBDQ010000296.1, read as the reverse complement.
TTGCTTCTGAATTCATCAGCTGCACAGTATAGTATGGTCAGTTGAGTGCCATCTGTGAGAAAAAGAGCACCATGATGCAATTCATGCAGTACTGCTTGGTATTTGTGCTGGAAGTACCAATACAGTTATTTCAGAGCATTTGGATGTCAATCTGAAGACAGTGCAGGAGATTCGGAAAGAGTTGAATGAGTCTAATGGTATTTATGAAATACAACCGTTTGTGAAAGCTACTCTGATTGTTCTGATAAGAAAAAAACTTCCGAATTTGTTGGTGAGATCTAGGTCATGACTGACAACAATTCCTCCAAGTTAATCAGGTTCATAGCTTGTGACACAGGAGTGTCTGAGTTCCTTATCAGGCAGGTAGTGTATGAAGACATTTGGTATTTCTCATACAAGATGAAAAAAGGACCAATTTTTATCTCAATCCATGAAAGACAGGATGAAAGATCTCACTACAATCCTTTTAAAAAAAACTCAAGCATCACCTCCGAACATGCTTTGGCCTTTTTCAGATGACCAAAATTTCAACCAGAATGAGATAATGAACACACAGAATAACTGTTGGCTTGTCGTGTACTCCAAAAGATGTCCAAGAATGATAAGAATCAAGTATTCAGTCAACATCATGGTGTTTGGAGGGATTGCTAGTGACTGTGAAGTTATGCCTCCATTCATCTTCCCACAGGGCATCAGACTCAACACAAAGACTTATTATGTGTTTTTTTAACAGTATTTTGTTTATTTCTACTATTATAAATATAATAGTAGAAATAAACAAATACTGTAAAATGCAATAATTGTGGCACAAAGTCAAAGAAGTGGTGTGAGACTGGTCAACACTTTTTGTCCTATAGCTAGCTAATCAGATTCATGGCCCATTCACTTGTTACAATTTCTTCATACACAGCAAGAACTCCTCCATCACCATCAAATCCTACATATGCCATAATACCATATATTCACAGGGGCCCTAAAAAGAAAAAAAAACAAAACATAAAAATTTTCTTGTATATACAACTGTACTATTTTTATTTCTTGTTTTTAATTTTTTGCAAAAATATATCTTAAAATATAATGAGAGGAGAGGGGAGGGACCTAAAAACAAACTAAAATATAACAAAGCATTCAAACTAAAAATAACAAATGCTAATAAGTCTTGACCACCCAACAAAACTAAGAGTCACCACTGTATTCTGCCGATAGGAAGAATCAAGAATCACTAACAGAAAGAGAAAAATAAAATAAACAACAGAATGGGAAAATCAAAGACAAAAGAAGAGCAAAAACAGAGGAATTTTAGCATGGATCAGAAGAAAAGAGAATGCTGAGAAAAGGTTGGTAATATTAAATTTATTCAGGATCAGAAAGTCACAATTGAAATTTCTTGTTTACATAATGAGGAAAGGGGGATTGGAAAATCTGACATTCACAAGATATATTTAAGTCAAGAGAGAGAGAGAGAGATAGATAGATAGATAGATAGAGAGAGAGAGAGAGAGAGATAGAGAGAGAGGGAGAGGAAAGCATGAATAACCTACCTTTATGTCACTGGTTAACTGAACAAAGATTAAAAGATAGCAAAAGACAAACCTTACTCAAAGCCAAAAAGACAAGAAGTTGTCCTAATTGTCCACATCCTGAAGGAACAGCACATGGAAGAAGATGATAGAAACTCAATAGTTCATTTTTTTTCCATTTGACAAATTAAGTCCAGACTTTATGATTTCTGAGATAGAAAACCTCATAAAAGTAATTTATGGTAAAATGCATACATTCCTGATTACTGTATCTTGTAAACATGAATGAAACTAAAAAAGTTTCAATATGTTTTTTGGAATAGTAAAAAGAAATTATTATTGCTTCTGGTGAAATGAAACAAGAAAGTGTATTTGTTAAATTCATTAAATTGTTAAATTTGTTATAGAAGAAAATTAATTTGTCAAATAATGATTGAATTTGAAGGAAATTAATGAAGTGAGAAAAAGGCAATATGGCTACTTTAATTTGTAAATTGATTTCTAGCATTAACTATAGATTGGCAATAAACATGGCTTTTGCATAGATCATAGAAATAATAGTTGCATCACACAGGCAATATTAATTCAGAGTAGAAGAGCATAAACATTTCGAAATTCCTCTTCTGCTTTATTTAATAGCACCTTGAGACATTTGTAGAATGGGAAGCAACCAATTTCATTGTTTGATAAATATCAGCAAGAATAACTAATGTTAATATTTTATAGTTTTAGATTCAAATTCCTATTTTCTGTATAAATTCTATACATCTGTGTCTAAAAAGAGTCATGCAGAAATTTTTGCTAAAAAGAGATTTATTGAAATTTATCTATCAATAGACTAGATATAAAAAAAAATGTTGATTTTTTTTTGTAATTTGCCAAAATAAATATTAATAAAAATATTTTTAGAGTCTTTTCTTTTTTCATATAAAAGATGTCTTTTAAATGAAGGCAGTAAAATTATGAGACCTCACAAGAACAATGCATTAGATGAATGGCAGGTATTTTGACAAATGCTGCATTAGTCTATTGACTGAATAAATTGAATATAGAACATAAGGTATTGCAAGTGGTATGTTTTTAAAATGTTACGGTAATATATACAGAATGGTATTCCATACAAAGAATAGTTTTTGTATTTATAGAATTCACATCTAATTTTTTAAATGTTGAATAAAAATATAAGAAAGGCCAGAAAAACTGAATGCCATGCTTTGGCTTTCATTTCTTGACTGAAAATAAATCTTTAAATTTCAGTATTTCAGATGGCAATTTTGTTTTCTGTATATATTATATGAAATTCTATTCCCACCCAACTTTTATATTATTTATTTATTTTTTAATCATTTAATCCCAAGTAAAGTAGAAATGCCACTAGTATGCAAGGGGGTTACAGGGAGTGAAAGTGAGAGAAAAGACTAAGTATAGGAAGGATTAAGAAAAGAACAAGAGATGAACAGGATTCAGAAAGATAGAAGATGGCAACTAACATATAATGTTTTGAAGAATAGAGGTATCAAGGAAGTAAGTAAATGGCAGGGAGTTCCACAGGTGGGAAGTGCAAGAAAAGAAACTGTTGGAGTAGAAGTGGCAGTTGTAGTTAGCTATTTCAACAGTAAACAGGTGGGACCTAAATGCCAATCTAGTCAGTCAGTTAAGTGCTATATGTGATACACACTTGGGCAATCATGTCTTGAAAGAGACATGACTGACTGGGCCAATCTAGTAGCATGCTTAAATTCCTGTAATTTGGGCATCTAGGAAAAAGCTTGTTAGATTGGTTTCCTTGAGAATATTTGCAGAAAAGATGTCATGTCATGCCAGTAAAAAAGTGACTGCAATTGAGATGCCAAGTCAGGATTGATTATAATATAGATCCTTATTTAATAGAAGTGGGCTGGTGCTGTTACAAACAATGGCAAAATATTTATATTTATATACCATCTAAAATGACAACAACATATATTCTGCTACAGAGTATCTTACATTAAGACATAAGAAAAAAAATCCAAACCCCTGAATGTGACATAAGGGAAATATATATATATATATATATATATATGAATAAATGAATATATATAGAGACACAAATAAATAGACAATAGAGAGGATATATATTCTTCACTACATGATGACATAATTGTTGCCAAAAATAAAAACAATGAGACTCTGTTAAAAAGGAAGTGAATAAAAACAAAGTCTTATCATCAAAATGTTTATATTATTATTAAGAGGAAAGATTGAGGTTTGTTGTCATTATTTTTGTTAAGTTTTTTAAACTTTCTAATACGTACAAAATTTCAGTTAATTTTTTTTTTTTGTCAATGGTTCATTAGAGATTACTACTATGGTAAACATCATATTGCACAAGTCGTTTTTTTTTGGTGTTGAAAGACATATTAATTTGGAAATTCTTGCAAATATCAACTAATTGTCTGATTTTAATGAAACTCAGGACTTATTTACAAATGAATAAAGTTATTTAAGCATTTATTATTTTTTTAAAATCTTGGCAAATATATATATATTTTTTTTAAAATCTGTTACACAAACCCCACTCCAATTAATTGCATGAAACTATTAGAAATTCAGTATGGATCCAAATTTTTTTATTAGTTAAATAAATGTATGACTCCTTGAGGAATGTAAATCATGTGATTTTTTTTATTTTTTAACAAGATCATTTTTCTAAAAATTTACTCCAAATAGTAAAATACACTATTTTTAATTTAGACAAATTATTAATTGATTTTATAAATAATATATATTAAGGATATCATATTCTAAAGAAAAAAAATTCAATGAATAATTAATTTTTATAAGAATTGTTTCCATTTTCTCTTTGCTAATTACGATGATTTATAATGTCTCAAATATCTTTTAAATTTATTCAAGTCACTCAGTATCTTTGGCTATTAATTTATTAAGTAAAAACTATATTTAAATATCAAAAATTGAAAAATTTAATACAAATCATTTAAAATTAACATTTTTGTAACATTTGTTTTTTATAAGCGTTTCACTCTGAGCAAGGCATTTCACTGCCACTACTGCGCAGAGGGCTACATAGAGTGGAGAAAGGATGGTTAAATATAGGAAATGTCAGAGGGTGGGTGATAGGTGGGTAAGGATACTGAGAATGAGGGTTGGGTAGATGAGAGTGTTGGGAGAATAATTGGAAGTTAGTGTGATAGGAGATGTCTATTGACCCTACATTTAAACACCTGGAGATTGTAGCTGTCGGGAAAGTAGACATGTGGAAGGGAATTCCACAGGCGGGAAGTGCAAGAAAAGAAGCTGTTGGAGTAGAAATTACGGTTACATCTTATCCGTTTAACTGTAAAAAGGTGGGATCTAGTTGCTAATCTAGTATCTCATGTAAATTTGTGCTTAGGCGGCACCAATGATCTAAGTTCATCGGAGCAGAAGCCATGAAAGTACTTGTAGAAGAGGCACAGGGAAGCCACATCACGCTGGTGAGAGAGTGGTTGCAGCCAGTCTGCCAAGTCAGTATCAACCACATTACAGATTCTCCTTTGTATTTTGTCAAGAAGCCCAAGGAGAGTAGCAGGGGCACCCGACCAGATGTGGCAGCAGTATTCAATACATGGGCAGATGGTAGATTTGTATATGTGCAGGATAGATTCAGGCGGGAAAAACTTCCGGGCCCTGCACAGAGAGCCGACTTTTATAGCAGCAGATTTGGCAATGGATTCGATATAGTCATTCCATTTGAGGTACTTGATGGGCTTGAGCAAGTGGATGGCAGAGCAAGTTTTGGTGGGGTAACAGGAGAAAGCATGTTAAGATAGGGAGATGTGGAAGGCCATACGTTTTGAAGGGACACAGCACATAGAAGAAGAAGAAATTTGTTTCATCTTTAAAAAAAAACTTGAAGAAAAATAATAGATGAGATAAACGGGAATATCTTCTATTAGAAACCTTGAACAGAAAGTCTTAACATTTTGTTATAGTGCTTTACCTTTCAGTTATCTCTAAGGTGAAACAAATAATAAGCAACAACAAAAAAATCAAATCAAAACTATAAGCAGTTTGTTTTATTGCTGTTGCTGTTGTGGTGATGGATGTATTTTGGCTTTGATTTGTGTATCACAATTTGCCCCAAAATTTCAACCAGAGATTTCAAGAGACAATAATTTTTTTTTTTTTTTTTTTTTTGTATCAGATTATAAAACAATAGAGGCCATGCAATTAGAGAAAAAAATATATAATTGTTTCCTTGCATGGAGACAAATCTATGCAAGATGTGAGAAGCACCCACGAGTAGGACTTTTTTTGCTATTTGCATACTTTAGTGTGGGGTGTAATGAATTTTGGCAAGGAACAAGAAATCAGAGAGTCGAGTTCAAATTCCAGTCAAATTCATATCATTCAATTACACACAAATAACTCTGGGAAAGGTATTAATCCATCTTGTCTCCCTCCAGCTATGGTTTGAATAGCAGAAAAGATTGGGTTCTCTAGCCTTGGTTGGCAACCAGTCTACTGCAGAAAGAAATGACAGCCTACAGTGGGAAAATCTTTTACCTAGTCAGTCACATCAAAAGAGAAATGTTTGCTCACGTATAGTAATTAACTGACTGACTGGCATATTTAGAGCAGCTAGGAACTTAATCTACATATTTCATGTCTATTCCCAAAGTCTCAATAACAACAGGGTTTGTTGAAATGCCTCATTCTACTAATTTCTATTACATGGTCCTTGTATTTATTTAGTTTCTTAAATGTTTTCAAAGATGTATTTTAGTCACCTAGGGCAATTATTATCCATATTATTGAATGAGAGAGAAACACACCAACAAAATTTTGCTAGAGTATGAATATAGAAAGCCTAATATATCTATCATGATATCTCATCTGATAAGTGTATAGCAGACACATACATCACAGCCAAATGTGCATGATATGCTGATCAGCTTAGATAAAAAGCATAACCTTGCAATTGGAGGCCAGTTAGAAATACATCCAGGTCAGGTAACCCAGTCTGCTCAGACTATCCTCGATTGAGAGTATTTACAAGTATCTAGCTGTGTCTTTCCCAATTTAGCTTTCTGGCCTTATGTTTCAAATTAAATAAAACAGTGCTTGCAACATCCTGGGGTATAATGCTTCCTCACTACTCCCACTTGTGAACAGAGATGCACAATATATCCGACCCTAAGTTAAGGTCAGGAAAAGGACAAGCAAAACTGTGGCACTGTTTACTGTGGCTCATCTTCACTCACCAAACAAAACATGTGCATGATAACACAACCAATCAATTAAGATCAAAAGCCATGAGAGCCATAGCTAGAATTTATTATTATCGTGATTATTTATTAGAATCACATATTGTGAAAAGCGTACTCTGCTCAAAATCCAGAATTACAAAAATACAAGATTATGATAAAAGTACACACCCATGCATATGCATACACACATGCACAAGTGTACACACACATGTACACACTCTAAATGTAGAATGGATTCTTGAAAAAGGGCAAGAAATATTTTGAAATATTTTGAAACAAAAATGAAAATGAAATATAAAAGAATCTACTTTTATTTATTTCTGCCTTTGTGAATATTGGGTTCATTCAATGATTTGATCGCAAAATTTTTTTATGAGCCAACAAACTTCAATAAACATTGACAATTATCTTCAATCAGGATTATATATATATATATATGTGACCCTGATGGGATATATATATATATATATATATATATATATATATATATATATTAACAGAATCAAGTATTAATCATTTTTCTTGTCCCCATCATTTGATTCTTAATTCTTATCAATGAAAGTGAAAATATTATGAAATAAAAACTGATTCCAACAGATTGTGTAAGTTTCCTCTTCAGTAGGTTGAAAAATCCAATTTTTATAGAGTTGGAATATTGAGAGACAAAGAAAACAGCATTTAACATGAAATTCCTTGAGGATAAAAAATTGAGGAGAATTTCAAATATTTTATTGATTTTATTTATTTATTTTGCCCAAAGGCATTTATATGAGGTTTATATAATTTGTTTATATTGACAAATTATGAAATGAAAGCAGGTTTGTTGATTGTCTTTTATAAACATGTAGAGAAATGAACTTTAACATCCAACAGAAATTGCTGTAGAATGATTTTGAATCTGTTTGAATTTACAATAGGTGGTCAACCACTGATAAAACAAATAAAGGTGTGTTTTGAATTGTGGATAGTATTCTTTGGCAAAGTGCCCAGCAAGCTTCTTCCATTATATAGAGAGATACCAAAGAATTCTTCATAACAGATCAAAATTCAGTGTGACAGTATTTAAATCATCAAATGATTTGCACATTCATCTCTTATTTTATGAAATGTTTTAACTCTTCTAAGCTTAAAACTTTCTCTATCATCTCTTAACTCTTGACCCTTAGTTCTTTGATGCTATTCACAGCTTTTAACAATAAAGAACAAAACTTTTAAACAATTGTTTCTTGTACTGGACTATTGTTGAGTACTTGCAGAAATCAATCTTTCTGACTACACTTCTATATGCCTTGCCACATCGAGAATTTGGTAATCATGGTTCACCACAATTTCCTGTTCTTTGTAGCTCTTAATAAATTTTGTTATCTCTCCTAAACCCAGTTTTGCCATTCATTTATATAATATTGCTTGGTAGGTTATGCATTGTTTTCCACTTCTTGCTTGCCTTCAATATGTCATGTGAATTTTAAATTCTCCAATCTCTCTTCCTCCGTTAATATGACCAAGAAATTTCACTATTTACATTATTTGGACTATTGTCCTCATCTTGTTTTGCCATTTGTCCAATGTTTTTGGATGTTGCAAGCTCTGGCCTACCTAAGGTGCTAGGAATTTCATATGACCCCCCCCCCCCCCAACCACCACCACTTCCTATTGTGATCACTGAGGAAAAAAAATGATTACGGAACATTAGGTTTATAAGTCCCAGAAATTCAGTTGGTGTTGTCCTTAAGGGCACATGGCCCACTGGATACAAATGTTGGTTAATTCCAGTGATTTGACCCAAAGAGTTGTAAGTTAACTCCCAGGCTACAGCAGTGGTGAACAAGTAACTTAGAGAGTCAGGTTAGAGTGAGATAACTCATTACTATCAAAAGAGGCTTTGCACAGGGAATTGAAATGATGTGCCCCAGTGATCATGATGGGGATTCTTTTTGAAATTCCTAGCACCTGAAAAAGCCCAGAGCATACAACAGCCAAAACATCATACAAATGGCAATCAAGATGAGGACAATAGTCCGAATAATGTAAATGGTGTAAATACTACCTCACCTCAGATGTATAGACAAATACTAGAAATTTCAACTCTCTCTTTTATGATGTTAAATATAAGTATCTTTTTCTTTTTCATTTTCTCAAAGACTTTATCATTGCTCAAAACTTCAGTCTGTAGCATTCTCAGCATTTTTCTATAGATCATCATTTCTGTTACTTCAAGTTTCTTCTCCATCTTTGAAGAGATTGTTATATTTACTGCCATACACTGATATTAGATAACACTTCAGTACTCTTTTGTTGTTTCTTAATAATTTGCTTATCTTTCACTATTCCAATGTAACTTCTGATTTCAGGGTTGCAATTTCTGTTCTCTGTTCAAACTCTTCAAACTTCTCAAGTATTTAAATGTGTTTACTTTTTTGATTTTGATATTTCTAACTTTTGTTTGCATGTTGAGCTCTTCCTTTTGCTGACCAATAAAATGTAATCGCAATTTCTACTCTAAAAGGTTCTTTTCACGCACTTCCTGCCTGTGGAATTCCCTTCCATATACTTGCTTCCCAGACAGCTACAATCTCCAGTAATTTAAATGTAAGGTCAATAAACATCTATCTCACTAACTCACATTCATTCTCTCAAGCTCTTTTTCCATCTACTCCACCCCCATTCTCGGTGTTTTCATTTGTCTATTACCCTCCTCCTAACATTTCCTATAACTAACCCCTCTTTCTAATCACTTTCTCCTATGTAACCCCCTGCACAACAGTGGCAGTTGAATGCCTTGCTTGGGGTGAAATGATTAAAAAATAATATGTTATGTTATTAAGATTGTGGCTGCCAATAATGAATCCTGATAGGCTTTCTAGTTCTCTCAGAATTGCTTCACTGTTTCCAGCGTAACCATAAAATCTTCTGGTCAAATCTTTTCACCTCTAACACTTTTTATTATTGTATTATTTTTACCAATGATAAATATTAAAAAACAGCTCCTTTTTCTGAAGGGAAGCAAATACAAAAATTTTGGAGAGAGAACTCGGCAAAATGAGTTCAAACTCCAGCTGAGTTTGTTATGTTAACCTTTGCATAAATAAACATGGAAATTATATAAATCAATTTATCCCCCAACTATGGGTAAAGTAGTAGGGTTAACTGGTCCTCTAACCTTGGTTGGCAAGCAGTCTACGCAGGGTGACTCATAAAACACTCATTGCCTTGCAGCCTGGGCATTAACTGTAATGAGAAAACACAATGACTAAAATTCTTGAGTCATGTAAGTTGTGCATAGGTAAAGATAGTATCTTTTTTGTTTTGTATGACTTTTTATAGAAAAATGATTAGTTTGACAGACAACTGAGATTGAAATAATTTTGATCATCACCTCATGCCTGTAACTTTTTTACAGATTAATTTTCAATTAACTTACAGAATTTAGAGATAGAAATATGAAAGCAAATTGAAAATCTGACCAACTTTGACCAAACATGAATTTTATTTTTCTTCATCTCTTCTTAATTGGACTGAGAACTTTTCAATAACCTCTCCCATTATCACACACACACACACACACACACACACACACACACACACACAGGATTAATGCAGAGAAGTTTGTCATTTTACTGAGCAGGTTCATACTGACTTAAAAGTTTCATGAGGACACTGTTATGATATCATGATTTTTCAGGGCTAATGTTTGATTATTCAAAGAACAAACTTCACTATATTAATTCTATTAATGCTCTTTCTCTACTGTGATATCGAGCACTTTACAATAGAAAAACTGCTTGCCAAAATACCTTTTATCAGTAAAACTACTGAAAACAAAAGCAACAACCTTGGCACTAAACATTACCAAAACCAAACTCTCTCCCTCTCTTTCTCTCTCTCTCTCTCTCTCTCTATATATATATATATATATATAGTCCACTCATGGCTGAGCATGACTACTTTGACTTTGATACATAGATTTTTATGGATTACGATTCTCTCGTTTGTTTCATCTAAGATGACACAAAATTTTTATATATATTGATTATTCAATTACTTAGTTTTTGGTCATAATAAAATTAGACCAGTACACATTTTTATTAAAAAGTGTTCAATACAATTATATTGTAGAACTTTTGAATATTCTTCATTTGTAAATTAGTTATTACACTTATTTATAATAACTCATTGACAAATGAAGAATATATATATATATATATATATATTTATTTATTTATTTCATTGAACATGGGAAAAGAAACTATTTAGAGCTAATTGAAAATGTACTGAGATGGCTTCTTACCTCTGAATAAACCTAAAAATAGTCTCCTCCTAAATTTTTAAAGAAGTACTGTTTGTGATGCATTGGATATTGGCTCGGAACGAGAAATCTGGGAGCCGAGTTCGAATTCCACTTGAATTCATTGTATTCACTTATGTACAAATACCCTTGGGAAAGATATTAATCCGTATATTCCTTCCAGTTATGGGTTAAATAACAGGACAGATTGGGTTCTATAGCCTTGGCTGGCAACCAGTCTACCGCAGAAAGCAATGGCAACCTACTGCAGGATAATCTTCTGCCCAGTCAGTCGTGTCTCTTTCAAGACATGATTGCCCAAGCATGTATCACGTATGGCACTTAACTGACTGACTGTAAAAGAAAGAAGTGTTGAAGTGGCAGAGAGTAAAAGGCTTCTGACAGACCTAATGCTGAAATATTATTGAGATGTTCCAATGACCCACTCATTAAATAACAAGAATTAAAAAAAAATCTGTGCCTCCAGAAACCCTCTACCATTTGAACAGAGTTTAGAGAGAGATTAAAAATCCTTATATGAAGAATATTTACTCACAATAGAATATTGTATAAGTCTGGGAAGACAAAGCACAAATTAACAATTCTTTTCCAAGTCTGCCACAACAGACAAGGAGAATGAAAAGAACACAGAAAAATAAAAACAGGAAGATAATCTATTGAGCAACAATTGGTTGCACATTTAAGCTCCTGTTCAGCAGAGTGGCAGCAGTTTTTTGAGCTTCATTTACACAATTAAGAAGACGAAGAAGAACATTTCTGTGATCAACAGCGAAAGGCTGCCAAGGGAAAGGCAAATGCGTAAACAAAAGAGAGTTTTAATTAACGGTTTAGGATGATGAACAATCAGATGGTGCAACTTGTTCTCACACAGAATATAAATCAGCAAAACCTACGAATGAAAAACAGATAAACAAAAACATTAAATTAGAGAAAGAGCACAGAACTGTGGTGTCGATGATAATGACTCATTGAGACAAAATTAGCAATAAATGAATGGAATTAATAAAAAGTAAATTTTCCAGAACAGATTTACACACACACACACACACACACATACATATATATATATATACAAATATAAATAAATATATATATATATATATGTTTCCATTGGCTCTTTCCTCTCTACATTTTCTCATTTATTTTCCTCTTCACTTTCTATTTCTTTGCCTTTTCCTCTTTCTTATCCTTTTCTTGATTTCTCATCTTATTTTCTGATCTTTTCTTCTCTCTTTCTTTCCCTTTATAATATTTTTTACCTCATATGGAAAAAAATTCCAAAAATAAAGGGAAGTATTATTCTTAAAAGAAATTTGTTTTTAAAATAAAACGATTATTGCCATCATTGTTAACTCCCAGATGAGACATTTTTTTCAATGCCAAAACAAAATGCACAATTTTGTAGTAGTTTGTAGTCTGCTCATATTCTAATGTAATAATTAATATACATATATATATATATATAATAATTAATATATATATAATTAATAGTCATCCGCAGACAGATCTGTTTCGCTGTATCACAGCTCATCAGTACAGTTAGACTCCGATTGTTTTTTAACCCGACCAAATTGGCGTCAGTCGACGATTCTACCTTTGGGCTATGAATGTTTGGTAGAAGAAGGCAGACATTTTAGCGTGTATATTATCATTATACGCGCCCAATAGCCAGCATGCTCTAATTCATTTTACTGAATGAGCGATGTGTACATGCCAGAGTAGCTACTGTTTTTCAAAGTTTACCATTCTTCCAGAGTGCTCAATCAGGGTGTGAGAGCATATATATATATATATATATATATAATAATTAATTTATTTATATATATATATATATATATATATATATGAAAAAAGAAACAAGTCTTATTTCAGATTTTCCTGTACACAATGTTGACATTTTTTTTAAAGATTACAAAGTAAGATTTATTCCATACTCAGTTAAACATTCATAAATGGCATATATTTTATTCTTGTAATAATACATTCTGCTGATTATTGTATGGTAAAGATGGTGGACTGAAGAGGAGTGGCAGGAAGAAAATTTTGCAAATTTTGTGAATTTGTTGCAACAAAAGTCCATTATACATAATGATGCTCAAAATTATTCATACACTTGCCAAATATAATGTAGTCTAAAGTTTTATTTTGAGGAAATATTTTGTTTTCACTGTTAATGGCACAAGAAAAGGATAAATGACTGCAAGAATTAACGTAGGAGGTATTCAAGAAAAATATTATTTATTTCTATTTTTATTAACAAATGAAAAATGACATGTTTAAAATGAATCATGCCCTTCCTCAGTAAAGTCTTTATTTGCATCTACAGCCTCCAAAAGTCCTTGTAATTGATAAGCTTCCTTCTGGATTATATGCACAACCGTTCCTTTTTTAACATTTCTAGATCCTTGATGCTGGAAGACTTTCTTGCCATCACTCTGGTTTTGAGTTCACTCTAGATTTCTCAATAGGGTTCAGTCTAGAATCTAACTGCCCTACTCCCCAATATTGACATGTTATTAATGAATAGTTTCTTGACTACCTTAGATGTATGCTTCAGGTCAATGACCTGCTAGAAGGTCCTCTTTTTACTGGCTAAAGAAAAGTTTTTTATAGACTGCTTGAGAATTTTCTCCATGATTTTCATTTTTATTTGTTTTGTTTTTTTACAATGATGCTTACAAGGGCCAAGAGCCACTTAAAGCAGAGGGCTACAGAGTAAGAAGCACATTTTATGGGTATGTGTAGGGAATATAAAAATTAAAACTAGACAAGAACAGGTTAAAATTGCAGTGATTGAAGAAGCATCCTCTTGGGATTCAGTTCCTCAAAGCAGCTGTTCAAGGGAAGAAACTGTTCACATGGAACTTACATCTTACCAATGGAATAAAAATAGAATAAATGTTGGTTGTTAGGTATAAATCCACCTCTTCTCTCCCCACCAGGTATGAGTTAGTAAAACTTTTATCATTAAAAAATCATTATTATCTCCCTTTCACAAAAAATTACAAGGTAAAGCAAATGATTTTCTGGCTTTAAATAACCTGCAAAAGATTTCAGTCAATCACATAGTTAAGTGCCAATTGCCCTAGGCAATCACATCTCTTTTGATCCATGACTGACTAGGCAGAGGATTTTTCCATAGTAAGCTGTCATTTCTTTCTGTGGTAGACTGGTTGCCAACCAAGACTATAGAACCCAATCTATCCTGCTATTCAACCCATAACTGGAAGGAGAAGAGATGGATTCATACCTTTCTCAAGGGGATTTGCAGGTATGTAAACAAAATAAATTCAATTTGAATTCAAAGAGCTCTTCAATTTTTCATTCCAAGCCAATATCCACTACACCACATAATAAAAAAATCCATTTATCTTGCAAAGAACATCTGTTAGACTGTTAGATGGTGTTGCAAGAAGAAAAGGGTAAAAAAATCACCCTCACTCTTTTCTTTTATTCAATGAATACCTTAAATATTGGATATATCCCATTTTCCAGCTGGACAAGCCATTTGGTCTCTAACTAACCACACATTGCATTGAACACAGCACATTATAGAAACACTGTAAGCTTACTTGACTATAGAAAAACATATCAGATGATTTTACTGAACCAACAGATAAAAACCTCTTCTTAAATATAAGTCTCTCAACATCTTTCATATGACATTTACACACATCTCAGGAATAAACAGCTGAAGTTTCTGGGAGATGCATATAATGAGGAAGGAGGGCTTAGAGAATCTGATATTCAAAGAACAGGTAGAGGGAAAGAGGGACAGGGAAAGCAATGTGGTTGGGCTTGAGCAAGTGGATAGCAGAGCAGGGTTTGAGAGAAATCCCAAGCGAGATGGTATTAAGAGCTACAAGGGATAGTAAAACCTTTCTATCTCTCAATACTCTGCTTAGCTTTTGAAATGCGTCCTTAACCATGCCAATGCTCTTTCAGATCACAGTGTCACACATTCCATCCTCTGTTAGAACAACTTCTTAGGTATTTAAATTTCTGCACCTGTTAGGTTTTAATATACCTGTATTGTAGTTGGCATCTTGGCTTCCGTTTTTGCTGATGACAATGTATTCAGTTTTCTTGCAGTTTGTCATATAAAGGGATAGATTTACTGCTTAATTATGTCAATATCTCAAACTGAAAAGAAATAGCTTTGCCTGACATGTATGTATAGATTTGCAATGTATTATATGTATGAATGAACATATATTTGTATATGTGATTAATAATAAGCTCATGTTTGTTTCTATATGTTTTTTTTTTATGTGAGCATTTGTGTACATGTGTATCATCTGCATTTAGTAAACTCTTCATTAAAAATTTATGAAGTTGACTCGTTTATTTAATGCATTGCTTATTTGGTTTCCTCTTTTGATTATGAAAATTTTTGCTAACTCATGTCAAAAGTAATTGCAGAAAAGTCAGTCAAAGAGAGGTGAAAGAGAAAAGAAAGATGGTGACAGAAAGAAAGAGGCAAAGGGAAGAGAGAAAGTGAGGAAAAGAATAAGAAAAAAGCCAAAAAGAAATAAATAGAAAGAAAAAATGAGAGTGAAAGAAAAAGGTTTTAAAAAAATGAGCATGGAAGGAGTTAAAAAAAAAGAAGTAGGTAGTCCAAGAAGAAAAATATACTGAAATAGAAAGAAGAAAAAAAAAAGAAAAGTGAAGATATTATAGAAGAAGAAGAAAAAAAAGAAAAAAGAGCAGTTGATGATGATGATGATGACAATGATGATGCAATGACGATGACATCAACATTGATGATGTTTCTTGAAGTAGAGTAAAGAAAGTAGGCAAAGTTGAGTGTGCCAAGTACCAACTCCACTTGAAAGAGTTGTCTACTAATTCTATCATTGATCTCCGCATTACAATAACAGCAAACTCAGTTTGATCAATTATCAGTAATTAATTCAAATTTTAACAGCTGATCAATAACACCAGATTGCCAGCATAGCATGTGAATTACTTGTACCATAAAAGACGTCGGCTCAAGAAATCTCAGTAGCAAATTAAAATCTGGTGAATTGGAGATGTGAATGTCAATGAGCTCACAAGTTAATTACTGTCTGTTAATTAGGAAACTTATCAATACAAGTGACAGTAATAGTGGTGAAGGGGTCTGTTTGAGGGGAAGAAAGGCAGGACAGGTGCTTTTGCACTAAACCAATGTAATACCACAATTGATTAGCAACAAATCTAAACAATTAATCAGTTTGGTGAAGGAGGGTGAAGCTAATGTTTTTAATTAACATTTGTATCATTAATTTCTTTTGTTTTTTTTTATAGATTTTATGTTTTTTATTTAATAATTTTGATAGTTCAATTTTGTTATAAATTTTTGGAGTGTCCTTACTTTCTTAATCTGAGGTTCTCAAATGGTATTCATCTCCATGTAACATGAAAACAAATACCATTTTGAGGGTCACTGAGGAGGTTGTCTACTTAAAAAGGAATATCATCTGGGAGCCTCTGATTAAGAAAGTAAAGAAAGTCAAGAAATTCCACCACTCATAGCATTCCACAATTAGAAAGCATATATTAATTATAAGGTTTCAAAGATATATATATATTCAAAATACAAGATATATATGTTTTTCTACCACCTTTTTTTTATCAATTCACGCCAAACAAAGTGATAATGCCACTAAGATGCAAGGCCCTACTTGAAGTGAAAGCAAATGAAAAGACATTAGAAACTGCCAGCAACTCAATCCTAAACTAGAGATAAACTTTTACACCTGTTCCAAGTATTTGGGAGGAATGTGAACCAGATAATCTACTCCTGTTGAGAAAAAACAAAGCAGTTATTAAATAAAATTTCAGGGTTCAAACAGAGACATTAGAAGTATTAAAAAATTTTTTTACAGTAACGTTCACTCTGTACAAAGTTTGGGGATCACTCAAGGTAGAGAGACAGTTTACGCAGATAGAAGATGAAGATAACAGTTAACTCGAGACCTAAGGTTAAGATTGTAGTAATCTGGGAAACATCCTCTCAGGAGACAGCTCTACAGAGTAGTGATTTACAGGAAGAAGCTGTTCGACTGGAACTTATAAATGCAATATGGAGGTAATGTTGGTGATTTGCTACAATGAATATTTATCCAAGCAATTTCCATGGAAATAGCGATAGAGGAATATGAGGCTTGCCATGTCCTACCTGTGGGAGGTATTTTGTCACCGCAAGAATTCAGAGATGATTTTAGACTTTATTGAGACTGGAAAGTGAGGACTGAGAAAGTCTCACCCAATTATGATAAAAGTACTGATCTGGCTCTTGTAAAGGTAGAGGATAGCATTATGGTACTTGCTAATGTGGTACAAAGTGATGACCATCTTTAGTGATGAATAATATATATGAGTTCCACTTGAAGTCAGGGGTGAGTTTAAGGCCCTGTAGTCTCTCAAGACATGGAGCCTCCATGAGTAGACATTCATCCATTGTGTCTGTTGAAGTAGATTTTAGAAGGACTTGGAAATTCAATCCTAAACAGGAAACAAAACATAAACTTCTACTCATGTTTAAAAGATCAGCGGGGACAGTGAATGCGTTGGTTCAAATATATTTAACTCCTTGACTGTTATGAGTTCAGTACCTGGGTTGGGTAGTGTTGATAATTTATCTTCTTTGATTCAGTGGGATTAACAGACAAGTGATAAAATGAGCAATATTACAGGTGAGTATTAACCGATGTAAAATGCATTCCAAGCCTGGTGAGCTGAATGAAGGTTCTCAACACTGTGTGGATGGAATAAAAGTTCACTTTAAAATTCCAAGCAGGTTACTAAGTACAACAAACACCTGATGAAGACTGAAGAAAATAGCAACAAAAATAGTGTAGGATGTAATATCTGTTGACACATGACAGTTCCAATAGCAAGACATGATAATTTCTTATTTAAAGAATTACAGTATTAATTAGAGTTTACAATAATAAAGACTCTTATTTTGGTTGAGTTCTACTGAAAAAGAGATTTTCATAGACTTTACAGCATGGTTTGATCACAACAAATTGACACCTCATAGTGACATTAAACCTTTTCAGGGTTTGGTGGCAGATGTCATATTGGTCACGACAAGCCCAAATAAAACAGACAGAATAATTAGAATTCCACAAAGATGGCTCAAGGTAACAAAAAATAAAACCAAAATTGCTTATTTTTTAAATTTTGCATAAATCACTTCAAATACAAACCCCAAACTGTCATGCTCAAACCTTCAGTCACAATAATATGACCAAATGTTGCAAATTGGGAACCCAAACTTTGAACTAATGTGAATCATACTGTGAGCATGCTTGCAACTCAAGATAAACCACAAGTGTACTGAGGAACTCTATCTTGTGTGTGGTTTAAATGTAGCAATGTCATTTTTATGGGCAACAGAAGGCCACAGCTAAATACTTGTTGACTATTTCTGTTGCCTGCTGCAATAAATTAATATTAATGATTTCCTTGTTATAATCTGACAACAGCAGAATCTTGCTATGAGATTTTTTTCCAATTCTTTAGAGTTATATTATGAACATAAAACGGAGAATTGGTATTAGTAATGGTAATGATAATATTAGCTGTTTCCTTCTAAGGAAACATTTGGTGTTTATTGTTTGTAGTGTCAGTTGCAATTTAAAAAACTTTTCTCTTAATTTTTGTTTTAAATTTTCAAGAAAATAGGTTTCTAAAGTCCAGTTGCTATCAATTATCTTTCCAGTGTTGATGAGTGGGTTCTTTCCATATCTTTTGTTTGGATCAAAGTGGAATGTCAGTATGTCTCATTATTTTCTCTTCGAGTTATATATGCTATCCCTTTTAGTTGTTGCTGCAGTCAAAAGTCCTCAAGTGATGTGATTTCTCTTATATGGCATAGTTGGTATAGTGTAGACGTGGCAGCTCAGATACAGTCACTTTCTCATTGGCGCAATGCGGCTTCCCTGTGTCTCTTCTACAAATACTTTCACAGCTTCTGCTCCAATGAACTTAGCTCACTGGTGCCCCCTATATATTAATTTACTTGAGCCACAAGATTAGCAGCTAGGTCCCACCCTTTTACTGTGAAACCAATAAAATATAAACACAAATTCTACTCCATCAGCTTCTTTTCTCGCACTTCCTGCCTGTGAGATTCCCTTCCATTGACTTGCTTCTCCGATAGCTACAATCTCCAAGAATTTAAATGTAAGGTCAATAGTCATCTCCTATCTCACTAACCTGCATCCTCTCTCTCATGCTTCTTTCTCCTTCCACTCCACTCTCATCAGTATTCTCATCCTTCTCTTACCCACTTCCTGACACCCCCATAAGCGGTCACTCTTTATCATAACTCTCCTCCTATGTAAGCCCCTACAAAACAGTGGCAGTAAAATGCTTTGCTTGGGGCGATATGATTATTAAAAAAAAATGTTCTTTGTGAATCTGTAAGTTAGATACACATCTACTCATTTTTGGTCTGAATTTCTGGTATGAGGAGTTATTTACATTTGGACTATTGTCCTTATATTTGTTGTTTTTATATCAACATTTCAGTTGTTGGTCCCTCCAATCATCATCATGGAAATGAGCAAGCAATAATTGAGTAGTATTAAAAATAAGAATTAGACAAGATATCCCTAGACAATGAAAGAAAACAGTCTCCAAGCCCATAGATTAAATAAATATTTCAGTTCAAACTTCCTCATGGGTTATCCAGATAAATATATTCTTGATGGAGACCAGAAGCTCAACAGCCAAAAGATTGTGATAACAACAACAAACATGTGGACAATTGTTCTAATGTGTAAATGAAACTATTCATCTTTTTCCTAAAATTTACAAATAACAATTGAATAACTGACTGAAGTACCATTAATATTTGATATTATTGTAAATTAAAAATGTTTAATTAGAATCAGGTTCTCAAGTCCTCAACATGTTAGTTCAGCATTTTCGATATATACGAATTCACTTGACATTAATTGATAGACATGTTAAGCAAATTAAAAAAATAAAACATCATTAGTGAGGATAATTAGAAGAAGCTTGCAAGTATTAATTATAAAACATTTTATAAATAATGAAACTGGGTTAATGAATGCATCTATTTCTAAAGAGAAGCCCATAATAAGCAAAAGTAAATAAGGACAACACTGTGATTATTTTTTTCAATTTAAAAATGCTTTTGTTGCTTCATGTATTTAAAAACTTTTTTCTTTTTTACTGTAAAGTTCACCCTGTACAGGGCCTGGGGGTCACTTGAAGTAGAGCGTTACATTAAGATATAGTTTATATGGATAAAGAAAAAGGAGATAATGGCTAATTCTAGATTTGAACAGGTTAAGATTGTAGCGATTGAGGACACATCGTATTGGGAGTGTTCCCCAGGGCAGTGGTTTGCGGAAGATACTCTTTAAGTAGAACTTCTTGTTGATGTATATGGACCGAATATGGGTGGTTTGCCATTATGCAAATGGTATGGCAGATTCCAGCCATGAAGGTCAGACCTAGTGATACTTAAGAATGGAGTTTGTCCAAGTACTTTCTGTGAAAATAATGGTAGATCCAGTGAGGGGCTTATCACATCCTGCCTGTGAGTGACCAGTTGGAGGGTGGAAAATAATTCTCCAGTAAGGACTCAGATAAGCTTTTGAACTCTATCAAGATTGGAAAGTGAAGACTGAGAAGCTCCTGCCCAAATATGGCAACAATATTCCATTTTTAGCCTGAACTATTTTTATATCATATATTCTAACCAGGAATATACTACCCTTTTCTTTATCATCTCCTGTAGATTGAGTGACTGATATTTTTTTAATGGTTTAACTTCTACTCCAACAGTTTCTTTCCTCGCACTTCCCGACTGTGGAATTCTCTTCCAAACGATTGCTTCCCCGACGGCTACAATCTCCAGGAGTTTAAATGTAAGGTCAATACACACCTCCTAACACACTAACCTGCTCCCATTCTATCAAGCACTCTTCCCATCTGCCCGACCCTCATCCTCGCTATCCTTACTCATCTGTCACCTTTCTCCTGACATTCCCTATGTCTATCCACTCCTTCTCTTTACCTTCCCCTATGTAGCCCCATGCGCAATAGTGGCAGTGGAATGCCTTGCTTGGGGTGAGATGATTAAAAAAAAAAGGTTTATCAAACTTTTACAGGTTATTTAAAACAATAAAATCTCTTTTTTAGATTGTAACAATTTTTTGAAGATAATGTTTTTACTGATATAAATTCTACTAATTAACTCATAGCTGAGAAATAAAAGGTGGATTCATGCCTTTCCCAAGGGTATTTGTCCATTAGTATATATAACAACCCTGATTGGAATTAGATTTGCCTCGTTGTCTATTACACCATCCACACATCAAAGCACTTAATATTCCCATCTAGGTACTAATCAGGCATATTGTTGCTTAACTCTGGTAATTGTATAAGAAAATCTGTGTTTCAACATGATATAACCTTACAGTCTTCTTCTGTAATGTCCCAAGCAAGTCTACATAAAGATAAGTAATAGTGGAAAAGTTTAGGTTATATGTATTTTATAATGATATGTTATAAAATGATGTCAACAAGCTTGAGCAAGAATTTGTTCATTTTATTCTTGACATTACCAATAAATAAGAAGTTGTTGCTCAGATACAAAAATGCAAATGACTTTCAGGAGACAACAGAATACATAGTTTAAAGAAATTTCCAGATTTATTATTATTGATATTAATTAAAGTGGAATTGGTAAGCTTGATTCAATTTCTGGGCTAGTCTGCTGTATTCACTTCTGCATGAATATCCATGGGAAAGTCATGTATCTGTCATTTCTCTCTTCAGCTATGTATAAAACAGCAGGGTAGACTGGGCCCATACCTTGAAGAGGTAACCAGTCTAAGTTATGGAAAATTCTGAGTTTCAAACAACAGGAAAATACACCACTGATTTTTCCAAGAGAACATAGGAACTTCCAGATAACAAATAGAAAAAACATGGGGAGAGTTGTGATTGCCTTCATCCCGTACAGACATAGCATTAACAAAAATAGAAGTATTAATGTAATTTACTAATGTAAAAACCATGTCATGAAGTACAATGTGTGCTTTTTGACATAATGTTGCAGTAAATCTTTAAAATATAAAGAAGCTTTAACCTTTGTGCTCTCCCCAAAAAATCAATGTGTCAAAATGACGATTTTTTCCTTGACACCACTATTATTTTAACTACTTTTACTCCTTGTTAATGTTTATTGTTTAAAAAAGTGATTAGAATTGGAACAAACTTAAATATATGATTCCGCGTCTATTGAACAGGTGAAGAGGCTCATCCCTTGTTTCCTGTTTAGGATGTAGTTTCCGGTTTTCTCTTTTCCAATCTTTTCACTCTTTTCTTTTTTTATCCTTTTTTTCAATTGGAGTAGATAGACTAAGTTATTGCCCAGTTAACACTCCACCGACATCTATTGAACAGGTGAAGAGGCTCATCCTTTGTTCCCTGTTTAGGATGCGGTTTCCGGTTTTCTCTTTTCCAATCTTTTCACTCTTTTCTCTCTTTATTTTTTTTCAATTGGAGTAGATAGACTAAACTATCGCCCGGTTCACACTCCACCCACATCTATTGAACAGGTGAAGAGGCTCATCCCTTGTTCCCTGTTTAGGATGTGGTTTCCGGCTTTCTCTTTTTCATTCTTTTTACCCTTACATAGCCCTCTGCACATTAGTGGTGTTATCGCCTTGCTTGGGGTGATATGATTAAAAAAAAAAAAGTAAGATTTATACATTTTTTGTTCTTGAGAATTTACAATGAAAATGTTAAACATTATTTATTTATTAGATTGCTTATTTTCAAGAATATTATATTTACATTATAAAAGCGAATGCAATTAGAACCAGCAGAATGCAATATTTATCATTTAACAATTTATAAAGAAATAAATATGAAACAAATTTTTATTCATAAATTTATGAACATTTTCTAAATTATTAAATATGTAAACCAACTGTAAGAAATTCTCATTATTTATCATTTTATAAAGTTTGAATCACTTAGCATTTAACTGATGCAAACAATTCCAATAAATATTATAATAAATAAATAGTGTAAATAAACAATCTAATAGTGCTTATTATTTTAGTTGTAAAATTTCAAGAATAATGAAAATGTATAAATTCTCTCTCATATGTTTAGGTTTTATTAAAATTTTGATCATCATTTTTTAAAACAATAAACATTGCTAAGTAGTTCAAATAATAATGGTGTCAGAAAGAAAAATCATTCATGCGCCACACCATTTTTTTTACAGGCATGAAGGTCAATGATTGCTAAAATATATATATATCTATATATATATATATATATATATTTTAATACCTAAAATAAAGGATAATCTCTCAGTGACATTCAAGCCCATTTTGCCCCAGGGAAGCTTAGTTGAACATACCAGATGCTCTTATTTTGCCTCATGGAAGGCTGGATGAAGGCACTGGCTGCTCTTACTGACTGACCTATAAGAACTCAATAGTTTGCAGAAGATACACTAACATTTTACACACATTATCCATTCTATAATCTATTTCAGTACTATATTTGTTTTGTTTTTTATTGTTTCTTAAGCTTGTAACAATAATAGTAATAATATTATTCTTTTATTAGATGAAGCCTTGTGACTAGATTGATGACCTAAGTAAAGTTGCAATTAAAACCAATTAAAAAGTTAAAATGAGAGTAAATACAAGTTAAAATTTACAATAAAACTATTAGTTCAAATAAACTCATGAAAGATTTTACTATTGAAATTGTTTTATTTTCTGTTCAAGTTAACATTAATCTTATTATCTTCTATAGATTCTGTCAGTGCTAGGATGTGTTGTAGAGCAGTCTTTCCTTCCCTCTTGCAAACTTTGTTCAAATGGTATGAGAAACAATCCATCTCAGATGATGGCATCACCTTTGACAAAGGGCGCTCCTCCAAAAATAAAGGTTTTTTTAGTTAAACTAAACAAAAACAACTTTATGATATCATTAAAATTTTATCTCAAGTGTTAGCTTTGAAATGATTTATTGTTTTTGACTATAAATCCAATAGTAATTATCAAATTATTAAGTTATCAATACTTTATGTATAATGTTAAAACTCTATTATAATAACCAAATTAAGCAACATCATGCTTGTTCAGTAACTAGATGGGTGAGTGCTTGAGTCAACCAAATGCTGTAAGCTTTGATGCATGGATGGTGTAACAAATAAAGGCTCAGAATTGTTAATCAGAGTGCTGGGTTTGTTGTATTTACTCATATGCAAATACCCTTGGAAAAGGTATGAATCCACTTTTTTCTCACCAGCTGTGAGTTAATTATTAATATTTGTATCACTATATCAGTCAGTTAGTTAATTGCCATATGTGGTACATGCTTGGGTAATCTTGTTCCTTTCAATTCATGAATGACTAGGCAGATTTTCCAACAGTAGGTTGCCATTTATTTCTGCAGTAGACTGGTTGCCAATCAGGGCTATAGAACCTTATCTGTCCTGCTATTTATGCTATAGCGGGAGGGAGAAGAGATGGATTAATATCATTCCCAAGGGTATTTGTGTGTAAATGAATGCAACAAATTCAACTGGAATTTGAACTCCGCTTTCTGATTTCTTATTCTGAGCTGACACCACAATGCACATCATTTTCTCTCCCACAAAAATACTTAAAATCTAAAAAATATTTCTGGCTTTAAATAACCTGCAAAGGGTTGATAAGCTGTAGAAAAATAAATGGATTGATCAATAAAACAATGCCTTATCTCATAAAAAGAGAAGATTATTTAAATCACATCTTATTTAAGTTTTAAGCATTTAACTTGAAATATGAGAAACATGAACTTATTCAAAGCAACAGTTATCTTTACAGGACAATTTAAAGGAGCTACATGTTTAGCAGACAAACAAAAGTATAAAACTTTTGAACTGATTGAAAATTCATTTTTATTTCTGGTTGCTCAAGCAAGTGATAAGCTGAATACATTACTCATTGGTTCATTTTTTTATTTTTTTTTCTAATGAAAAAATTTGGGTTTGGAGTTCATAGGGATCTTTTGTTTCATTTTGATTAACAAATATATGTTTGGATTCATTTTCTTTTTTAAGAGATCAAATAAACCAAGAAACAGTCAGACAGTGTGTCAGTTACTAGCAGACAAGACAGTGCCATCAGAATCAGCCAGTAATACGAGTAAGCTGTGAAGAGAACAAAAGCATTAATCTAGCTGAAGAAATAAGTGTAGAATTCTGCTGACTTTCAATTGTTCTTCAGTTTTAGTCTACTTGCAGAAAATAGGGAAAAACAAAGAATGAAAAATAAATCAAAGGGTATCAGAAAGAAAGTAAAAATCTTTAATGAAAACAAAAGATAGGATCACAACAAGGAAATTTGTTTTTGTTTTCTGCAACCAAACAAGTAATTCTTATCTTTTTTCTATTCAAATGAATATCCAAGACAGATCAATTTTCTTGTCTTTTTAACAACTCTGATGCCAACACCAAAAATTTAGAAATGGCTGTATTGGACACAAGGCCGCAAGATCTACAGTTCAATATTCCTTAAAAGTTCTTTTATAATATTTTATTTATAAAAGAAAATATTATATTTTGGAAGAAAGATGAGTGACAGTTTCAAATTTGCAATAAGATTCTCTTGACATACTACAAACTGAAAAACTTACAGAAGCATTGTTTAAAATTTAAAAGTAAATAGCCAGTAACACATATGAAAATATTCATGGAACCAATTAAGAAAACCATTTTTTCATAATAGTTCTTTATCTCTATGTTATGTTCCTTCATGACATGAGCAATCATGGCTCTCTCCAACTTCCTAAGCTTTTAGTAATATTTGTCCCCTTGCCATCCATTCCAGTCCATGTTCTGTCATCCATTACTTAATCTCATTAGGTAGGTTATTTACTTCTTCCCTTCTTCCCTTCTTGCTTTCTATATGTTTCTTTTCTTTTCTCACATTTCTTGTTTGTATAACACCCTTCCAGGCTCCATGATTTTGAGTCAATTTTAATCAGCAAAAATATAAATGCAATGTCTATCACCATCTATTGTTCTCCTGATTACTCTTTCTTCTTTCTACTCATTATTAATGTTTCTTTTCCTAAATCTTCCACACCAAGTAACCCAGTTGTAACTTAGTGACTTTACTGCCATGCATGGCTGATACCATTTAAAAAAAATGTCCTGTGAGTGTCAAATTCTCCACATCACTTTTTCTTCATGATCTGGCCCAAGCATTTAAACTGTCGTTTTTTTATCAAATGTCCTCTCCAGTTAAATGGATTTTGGAAGGTGAGAGGAGGAGAATAGAATGTCACATTTCTAATCTTGCATATTACAAATGGGACAAGTGAAAAACACAACATTCTTACTCAGATGTGAAATCTGAAAGAAATATATTATGACTTTGAATAAGTTTGTTTTTTTTTGTTTTTTTATAAGCGTTTCACCCTGAGCAAGGCATGTCATTGCCACTACTGCGCAGGGGGCTACGTAGAGTGGAGAAAGGCTGATTAAATATAGGAAATGACAGAGGGTGGGTGATAGGCGGGTAAGGATACCGAGAATGAGGGTTGGGTAGATGAGAGTGTTGTGAGAATAGTTGGGAGTTAGTGTGATAGGAGGTGTTTATTGACCCTACATTTAAACACCTGGAGATTGTAACTGTCGGGAAAGCAGATGGGAAGCGCGAGAAAAGAAGCTGTTGGAGTAGAATTTACGGTTACATCTTATTTGTTTAACTGTAAAAGGGTGGGACCTAGTTGCTAATCTAGTATCTCGTGTAAATTCGTGCTTAGGCGGCACCAGTGATCTAAGCTCATCGGAGCAGAAGCCATGAAAGTACTTGTAGAAGAGGCACAGGGAAGCCACATCATGCCAGTGAGAGAGCGGCTGCAGCCGGTCTGCCAAGTCAGTATCAACCACGTTACAGATCCTCCTTTGTATTTTGTCAAGAAGCCCAAGGAGAGCAGCAGGGGCACCCAACCAGATATGGCAGCAATATTCAATACACGGGCAGATGGTAGATTTGTATATGTGCAGAATAGATTCAGGTGGGAAAAATTTCCGGGCCCTGCACAGGGAACCCACTTTCATAGCAGCAGATTTCGCAATGGATTCAATATAGTCATTCCATTTGAGGTCCGCCGAGAGTGTAAGGCCAAGGAGGTATAGTATTTTACTCTCTGGGAGGCTAGCCTGTCCCATGCTAATGGGAGGTAGATGCGATTGTCTATGGTGATTAGTTGATAACAGCTTTGTTTTGGAGGCATTGAAATTTACCAACCATTTCCTACCCCAGGCCACTATGGATTGGAGGTCCCTTTCAAGTACGGCAGTGAGGTTCACTTTGTCGTCCAGACCTGGTTTCTGATCGATGCGGGAGTAGATTGTTGTGTCATCGGCATACATGCCAACTTGGGATCTAATGGTGTCGGGGAGATCATTAATGTAGATCAGAAAGAGCGTGGGACCTAGGATAGAACCTTGAAGGACGCCCGCGTTCGTATGGTAGTTTTGGGAAGCATGCCCATTTAATACCACCTTCAATGTGCGGTTAGAGAGGAAAGACTGGATGAGGTCAAACAGATGTCCAGTTATCCCATAGCTCCGCAGTTTGCACAAGAGGCCAGCATGCCAGACCCTGTCAAATGCTTTGGAGATATCCAAGGCAACAGTTCGGGCTTCACCATTCTTGTCGAGTGCCTGGTATATGTACTCGGTAATGGTCGTTAGCATATCAGCAGTAGACCTGGTGAAGCAAAACCCATACTGTTTGTCAGAGAGAAGCCCGTTGGCCATAAGATGCTGAATCACCTCGGTGTTGATAATGGCTTCGAAAACTTTGCCAAAGATTGGAAGGAGACTAATAGGATGATAATTGGCGGGGTCTGAGGGTTCGCCAGAATTCTTAAATACAGGAACTACGCAGGAGGACTTCCAACAGGCAGGAAAGCAGGAAGCAGATAGGCAGAGGTTATAGAGTTTAGAGAGGACAGAGGGGAGTTCTGGGGCACATTTCTTCAGTACTATGACTGGGATTCCGTCACCGCCGCTCGCTTTGTGTGGGTCAAGTTGCGCAATTATCTTGGCGACCAGCGAGGGTGTAATGTGGACGTTATTTAGTTGAGCCTTAGTTCTGGGTGGGAAGTCTGGTGTAGGTATTCCTAACGAGTCCAGTGTCGAATTGGTTGAGAATCTACGGGCAAAGCATTCAGCCTTGTTGGCCGGGGAGGTGAGAACTTCAAATTCATTGATTAGTGGGGGAATTGAAGTCTTGTTTCTGCTGAGCACGCTTTTGCAGAGACGCCAGTAATCTTTGGAGCCAAACTTAGAGGATGCTATGTGTTGCCTAATTCTGGTAGCAAACGCCCTCTTGGCTTCGTTCCGTACTTTTTTACACTTGTTCCGTGCTGAGGTGAAAAGGCGCCTGTTTTGGTTCGACGAGCAGCTTCGATAGAGCCGGAAGAAATGGTTCCGGTGGGCAATAGCGGCCGAGCAAGCGGGTGAAAACCAGCACTGCTTTTCAACAGAAGTTGTTCTCAGAACTGAGTGCGTGTAGTTTCAAATGATAATGCATCTATATGGAAGTACTATAAGCAAGCTTGAAATTCAGAGTATGTCATTTCATCAAAGTGTAAACAACTTTGTTTTTCATAGCATTAAACATGTCAGATTTTGTGCCAAAGAAAGTATATTTTCAGGGAATTTTACTGCACTACTTTATTTAAAAGAAATCTTCATCTGAAGCACATGGAATTCTTGTTGAGACTTATGGTGACCATGCTGTGTCAGAAGCAACATGCAGAGATTGGTTTAGACACTCCAAAAACAATGATTTTGATGCTGAAGATAAAGAACACTCTAGTACACTAAAAATGTTTGATGATAAAGAATTGGAGGCATTATTTAATGATGACTCATGTCAATCACAAGCTGAACTTGAAGAATCATTAGGAGTTAGTCATACAACAGTTTTGAAATGCTTGAAAGCATTAAAAATGATTCAAAAGGAAGGAGATTGGGTGCCATACGAGTTGAATCTGAGAGATGTTGACTAGAATCTTACCCTGTGTGAACAGATGCTTCAATGACAGAAAAGAAAAGGTATTTTGCATTGTATCCTGACCGGCAATGAAAAGTGGGTACACTATGACCATAAGCATAGAAGATCATGGGGTAATCCCAGACATGCATCAGCATTTGCGGCAAAGCCAAATATCCATGGTTCAAAGCTTCTCCTCTGCATTTGGTGGGATCAGCTGGGTCTAGTTTATGTGCTGCTTAAGCTGACCAAAACCATTATGGAAGATTGCTATCAATTACAATTGAAGATGGGAAAAAGTAGTCACTACTGATGAACAATACCTTCTTTGACATGTTTCTTACCAGTTTTTATAAATAAAACATTACTTTTCATGAAAAATCAACAAGAATTTATTCAAGGTCCTAACAGATTTGTTAAAAGACATATTATAATAGGATAGAATACAAAATTTACAAAACAAGCTAGAACAAAATTTTCATTAGACAAAATAACAAATCCTAATTACAATTCTGTTGGACTCATTAAAAAATTACATCATTAACAAAATGTTCACTTACTACAATTCATTCAACTGTGAAAGAAGTTGAGACAGTTGACTACTGACACTGGTTTGTTTGTTTGTTTAGACCAGCATGTTTTCAACCTTTTTATCCTTGCATAACCCTTAAAATAAATTACATGTCTCTAGGACGCCCTGCACAAAAACAAAATTATATGCCATATTTGTCTCATTTTATTTTCATTGTAGTTCATGTGTTAGATCTCAAAGTATATATTTTTTAATAACTCATTGAAGAGAAATTTAATACTTCTTTGTCAAATATTTTGATAATGCTATATAAAATTCATACTGTTCAGGAAGTTTTCATTCACACAAAAAATTCTAAACTCAAATGTAAAAAAAACATTAGAAACCAACATCATATACCAATAATATAAATGTGAACAGAACGAAGACAGATAATTAATAACAATATTACAATAACTAAGAATATATTGTACTTGTTTAGTAATATTATGTCAGTCAGTTAAGTGCCATATGTGATACACGCTTGGGCGATCATGTCTCTTTTGAGACATGACTGACTGGGCAGAAGATTATCCCGCAGTAGGTTGCTATTGCTTTCTGCAGTAAACTGGTTGCCGACCAAGGCTATAGAACCCAATCTGTCCTGTTATTTAACCCATAACTGGAAAGAAGAGATGGATTAATACCTTTTGCAAAGGTATTTGCATGTAAGTGAATACAATGGATTCAACTGGAATTCGAACTCGGCTACCCGGTTTCTCGTTCCGAGTCGATATCCACTGTACCACAACAATGAAATTAAATAAAATTTCAAAAGTGCATCAGCTTATCTCACTTGTTCTTGCAGAACCCTTAGGGGACTTCAGTTGAGAAATGCCAGTTAAGACATTACTTCTTTTTAGTAGCTCTTTTACATCATGATCTTGTGCCTCACATAGACAATGCTTTAAACATACATTTTGATTCAAACCATTTTTGCTATCTGGCTTCATTATAGCAGATTTTATTTAAGGAAAGCATATTATATTACTTGCATTTTTTGGACCGTTGTCCTTATCTTTATTGACATATTCATGATGTTTCAGCCATTGTATGCTACAGCTTTCTTCAGGTGATTAAAATTTTAAACTGAACCGTTTATTTTGATCACTAAGGTATAGTGTTTCTCAAAAAATACCACTATAGATATATATATACAGATATATGCAACAAAATTGAGATGACAAGATAGCTTAAAACACCTGATGTGCAGGTAAGACAGTTGGAAATTCATTAAAGGTGTGTAAAGGTTTTAACTGCTGATCAATTGGGCTTCAGAAAAAAAGCATTTTATTACTTTTGATATTAAGTAATGATTAAAACGTCCACTTGTGTTATATTTCACAATGGTTCTTTGTATTTTTGAAAGAGAAATAGGAGAGATGGGAGTGAGTCTATGAATAACATTAATCAACAAAATTACAAAAATCATAATCCGTCAATAAAATGTTGCATTCTATTTGCTTCATTCAATTTAATTTTAATGATCTCTGCCAATTTCTCTCACACAGATTCTTTATTGATTGCAAAGCTTATCCTCTTAAAAAGCTCCCTTTTTTCTTTCCTGATTGTCAGGAACAAAATTAATGAGTGGCTGAGTATGATTAAGTGGCAAGTTTGATCTGAACTGCACGGAACTTTGATCCTAGAATTTAAAAAACTAAAAAAGCTTTTAAAGAAATAAAATCTTAATAACTTTGAGCTTTAATTTCCAGGTGAATCATTGAAAACAATTGGCTTCAATGTGTCTCGTCCATTATATACCAACCAATTAACTTGTAGTTTGCATCATTTATGAGTCTATCAGCAGATCATACACAAGATGACTGTACACTTATTAAATTAATTAGCAACTGAAACTCATCTGCTGAATTTATTTGGAATAAAAAAATTTATTTGGAATAAAAAATTTATTTGGAATAAAAAATTTATTTGGAATAAAAAATTTTGATTCTCCACTGAATTTATGCCAGAATCCTTTTAGTCAATACAAGATGCAACATTCTAGCATTTTAAAATCTTACAACCATATCAGTAGTTCTTGTTCAATCACTGAAGTTAAGCTACACTGAAACTGGTCAGTACCTACATTACGAGCACAAAGTTTAGAGCTACCCTACATTTCTTTAAAAACACTGTGAAATGAGATATTTTTGTATTATTTTTAAAGTAAGTGATAAAATTTCAGTTACTACAGTGTATTTGCTTTTATTTTGATAAAAAGATAAGCACTTAATTATAAAAATTTTTATACAACACCATCATATTTTGTTTTTGTCAATAAAACTACCATTTGCTGTAATTACTGCTTTACAAATTATTGGAAATTTTTACAAAAGTTATTTAAAAAAAGTAAATAGCAGAGCTTCCAAATCATTCTTCAAGCATTGAACAAAGTTCATTCTCCTCAAAAGAAAGTGTAATAAACAAGCCTAGTCTATTATATTATTTTTTTATTTGTCTTTTAATTATTTTTATTATAGCAATATTTATACATTCTCATTTTCTTAAAACTTCCTTTTGACTCACATGAGTCCATGGTTTTCTTAGTAATCTTCTGTAGACCACATCTCTGTTGCTTCAAGTCTCCTCTTTATCTGTGAAGAAACTGTTTGAAAATCTTGTATAAAGAGAAAAAAGAAGAACTTTTGTTTAGATCTATACAATATACATTCTGATATAGGAAAAGATAAATTATATTATTTAATGAAAAATATCACTAGAGATACATGTATATATATTCAGATATATGCAACAAAAGGGATATAATTAGATAGCTTAAAACACCTGATGTGCAGGTAAGATTGTTGAAAAGTCATTAAAGATGTCTAAAGGTTTTGACTGCCGATCAGTTTTGACTGCTAAGCAATTGTTCAGGGGACTGAGCTCACCAATTCATTATTTCTGAAACTTTTGTTCCTTTTTTCTTTACTAAAGATTATTTTGACATAATTTAAAAGAGTGTTTTCAATTGTTGTCTTGTTGAAAGGTGAATTTTTTCCAATTATGCATAAATTGTATAGTATAGGATGTCTTTGCCAAATTGAATGATATTGTTTAATTTTTCATGATTCACTTGACCTGAATATAAATCTCCAGCCCTTTTGAAAATCTCAAAATGTCTACTGAGGAATTAATGGTTAAAACAAAATACAATGTTTCTCATACAAAATATTCATAATTTACCAAAATTTATTGAGGGTAGTCAGTCAGTTTAGGTGCCATACGTGATACACGCTTGGGCGATCATGTCTCGAAAGAGACATGACTGACTGGGCAGAAGATTATCCCGCAGTAGGTTGCCATTGCTTTCTGCGGTAGACTGGTTGCCGACCAAGGCTATAGAACCCAATCTGTCCTGTTATTTAACCCATAACTGGAAGGAATAGACGGATTAATACCTTTCCCAAGGGTATTTGCGCATAAGTGAATACAATGGATTCGGCTGGAATTCGAACTCGGCTCCCCGGTTTCTCGTTCTGAGCCGATATCCACTGTACCACAACTTGAATGTTTTGATAGTAAGAGGAGTCGGGGAGAAAGACTGAAAAATAAAAAACAAATCCATTGGAGTTAGTGAAATTTTATCTTTTACTTTAAAAAAAATACAAAAATATCTCATTTTAAGGTATTTTTATAATGAAAGGCAGGGTTGCTTATCATGTAAATGAAGATCCCCCTGATAGTACCAGGTACCGAAAGCTTGGATGTGTGAGTGATGTAATGAATAATGACTCAGAATGAGAAATCGGGGAGTGATTCCATCAGGTTCATTACATTCACTGACATGCAAATATCCCTGAGAAAGGTGTGAATCCATCTCTTCTCCCTCCACCCGGGTACAGGTTAAACACCAGGACGGACTGAGTTCTATAACGTCACTTGGAAACCAGTCTATTGTAGAAAACAATGGCAGCTTAATGCAGGAATGTTTCTGCTAAGTCAACCATGAATTGAAATGACACATGATTGCCCAAGTGTGTATCATGCATGGCACCTAAAGGACGGATATCGCAACACAAAATACCTTTTGTTCCATTTCAGGGATATTAAAAAATGAAGGCCTGCCATAAAATCTGGTATTAATTATAAAAATGAAATTAAAAATAAAAATATTAATTATAGATTTCTAAAACAATCAATTATCAATTACATGTGTTAAAAATTATAGGTTTGTAAAAAATATCCAGTACTAATTATGGGTCAAATTAGTTATTAATTATAGGTTTCTAAAAACAACAGTATTAACTGTAGGTTTCTAAAAAATTTGGTATTAGTTATAGGTTTATAAAAATTGATTAATTATAATTTGATAAAAATCTGTTAGTAATTATTAGTTTTTACCTATAATCCATTACTGTCCATCATCTCCAAAATGAATGATTATGGATTATGGTGATTAGCAATGGTGATTAGCAATGGATTAAGTGCAGTGACGATGTAGATCTTGAAATGTCTTTTCATTGATAGCATAAGCCAAACTATCAATTCCATCTTTATTGTATATTCAGAAATAATCAGCAAACATTCATAGATAATGATTTAATCTTTAAAATTTCATTAGTTTTATGAGCAAATATAAAAAAGAAAAAAAGGAAAAAAGAATTTATTAATTTATTTTTTATTACATATTAACAATTTTAAATGAAGAAAATATAAAATCATGTAACTGCTTCGTTTTGTATTGACTGAGGGTTCTCCTGAGTTCTTAGAAGCAGGAGCCACACAAAAGAACTTTCAACAGACAAAAGGTACAGTAGTTATAGAGTTTGGAGAGTTCAGGAGCACATTTCTTTAACATGATGACTGGAATGCCGTCACCTTTGCAATCCTTATGGGGTCAAGCTTTGAAATTATGTTAGAAACCAACAAGGGGGTAATGTAAACATCCCTCAGTTTAGCCTCTTCTAGGTGGGAAGTAGGGTGCAGATACTCCAGATGGATTAAGTGAGGTGTTGGAGGAGAATCTGTGAGTGAAGCACTCGGCCTTGTCTACTTCTTGCATCAAAACATCACATTCTTACTTACTTTTCTTACGACAAACACTGTAATACTGCAACGTCCCAATTAAATCCTAAGTAAACCCATATGAACAGTTTGTCTGTTGGGAGTAGGAATAACAACTTTAAAAATGGAAACCCTGATGAATATTCATACAATGCATAATGCTATTTGCAAGTAACTAAACAAAGTAGTGTTAGTAATAAAAAAAAGCCACAATCCTTAACTGTAACAGAAATATCAGTTGACTAGACAAAACTTATGTGAGACATACATAAATTAATCAGTCATTCAACAAAACATACACAAGAATATACACTCATCCAGACACAGCAACAAATACAAAAAACACATTCAAAAAATGAAAAGTGACCCGCATCTACCAGGGAACTAACACTTCTGGTCATTTAACGGAATGGAGAATTAAACTAAAGAAAAATGGGGACAAGAAACAAAAGGGGACAATGACTATACATTGATTAACTTGGTGTCAAATACGAAATGACAAACAAACCTATACTAACCTATCAAGGCATGTTTGACATTATTCATACACATTTTACAGAATGGAAACATATGATACAGGAAGAGATATGAGTTTTCATCCTTACATTAAAGAGTAGCTCATGTCATTTAAAATGAATACAAGCCAGATTAGTATGGTCGTATGGTATCATGTGCTTCATATCTGATGTTAAATTGAGACTAACATTTGCAATCTTGGTTATTTCTTATCAGAAAGAAAGTAACCATGATGGTTATGATTAAAGAATGCAGTGATAATATCATATTAAAGATTTTAAAATGAATCAAACAGTTACAAAGCCATATTCAAGCAATTTTTTAAAGTGCCAATTTCAACAGTTCACAAAATTATTAAGAAATTCAAGAATGTCTTAGAAAAGTCATCAAAAATATCAAGAACTGAAGATCAACTGATACCACCTATGATAACAGGAACATGAAGAAGGCTGAAGGTTATAGCAGCTGAAACATTGTATCACAACCAAGATGAGCATGCTGGCCTTTTTTTTTCTTTTTTTTTTTAATCATCTCACCCCAAGCAAGGCATTCCACTGCCACTATTGTGCATGGGGCTACATAGGGGAAGGTAAAGAGAAGGAGTGGATAGACATAGGGAATGTCAGGAGAAAGGTGATAGATGAGTAAGGATAGCGAGGATGAGTGTAGGGCAGATGGGAAGAGTGTTTGATAGAATGGGAGCAGGTTAGTGTGTTAGGAGGTGTCTATTGACCTTACATTTAAACTCCTGGAGATTGTAGCCATCGGGGAAGCAATCGTTTGGAAGAGAATTCCACAGTCGGGAAGTGCGAGGAAAGAAACTGTTGGAGTAGAAGTTACGGCTGCATTTTATCGATTTTATCGATTGGCCTAATATAATAAAAGCAGAGAATTATGATAATTTCACATTTCAACATAAATTGAATTTCAGCTTATTTTGTTTTTGTAAAAGAACAGATAAAGAATATAGCAAAAATTATCTTGTAAAAAACATTAATATTTTGCTATAATTTATAAAGCATCTTCTTCTGTAAAGAAACCATAATTTTTTATTGTGATATCAATAATAATGTGGGGAAATATCATAATATTCATGCTAAGATTAATAAAAAATTTGATATATTTTTTCCAGTGTCTGTAAAAATAATTTTTGTGATTAGTGTTAATTCTTGCCAGGGCAAGTTTTAGATTTATCTTATAAAATATGAAAAATAAATTAGGAATCTTTTAAAAAGTTTTAACAGTAACTTTCTAGTGATATGATATGTTCATTTAAACACTATGAAAAAAAGTATGATCTGCTATAAATGCAAATACCTGTGATGCAAATTCTAAAATTAATCTGTGAAATAAAGTATTGAGAAAATAATGAATTTCTACAACTTTTGTGAAATATGAAAAAAGATATATTATTGTAATAAAACTGTTCTGATGAACTATATAAGATCTTCAGTACAAGAAGGTACTTTTCACCATATATGTGAAAATCAGTTAGGTTTAAATGTAATTGTTTGCATGTTAAAGTAGATGCCTTTAGCTTCCTTTAAAAACAATTAAAAAACTAAGGCATTTTGAAAGTTAATAAACTTTAAAGATGGTTTTCTTATTTTTTATTTTGTAGTACCTTCTAATTCTAAATGTTTAATATGTTTAATATAATTGGAAATAGTTTTCAATCTAAGTACTTGGATATCGGCTCGGAACAAGAAACTGGGGAGCCGAGTTCGAATTCCAGTTGAATCCATTGCATTCACTTATACACAAATACCCTTGGGAAAGGTATTAATCCATCTCTTCCCTCCAGTTATGGGTTAAATAACAGGACAGATTGGGTACTATAGCTTTGGTCAGCAACCAGTCTACCGCAGAAAGCAATGTCAACCTACTGCGGGATAATCTTCTGCCCAGTCAGTCATGTCTCGAAAAAGACATGATCGCCCAAGCGTGTTTCACGTATGGCACTTAACTGACTGACTTAAAAAAGACCAAGATGTGTTCCTCTTTTTTGTGACCTTAAAAGCAAAGCATAATATTGATTAATTCCTATAGAAACACTTATTATTATGTTAAATCAGTGCCATTAACAATGAAAATGATGCTCAAAAATTCACAGAAGAAGAAATGTAATTCCTGGGTAAAAGAAAACTCAGTGAAATCTGGTTTGTTGTTTTTTTGGTTGTGTGTGAATTGACCAATCAGATTATGTAAAACTGCCAACAGATCAGGAATATGTTTGCTAAATGTGTTTTGGTTACTCTTTTCAAATCCATGTTGTCTTAATAAAATGCATAGTTTCAATTTTTAACTTATTTAATCTTTCAACATTTTGACAATTACAAGTTGAAAATGGCTGACATCTTCTCACCATTAAGTGTCTCCCAATTCTTGGTTTATTTCTTTCTCTACTTTTTCAAATTATTATCTTTTCAGTTTGTCTTATGTCATTTATTTTATAAGTAAAAATATTCATATAAATCATCTGCCATTCTGTTTATAAAAAGACAATTATCTCCTCAGTATTTTTAAAATACGAACAGCTGTGTAGATGATGAAATGCAATTGATTTTAAAACAAATACTAATAAATATCTACTAGTGGCATTCTACTATATGTCTTTCTTTTGTAGTGTATGACTCACCTTAGGTGATGACAAAACAGACTTTACACCCAGTGGCCATCAAAGAAGCCATGTGAATCAGCAGGTTGATCTGAGAGATAACCTCTTAGTTGTCAGATGCAAATCTATTCATGCTTTCAGTAGATATCACTGCCTCTTACATGTAAACATGGGATCAGCCCAGTTACACTTTGAATGTGCATGCAAGAGGCAAACTGGTTGACAGGTAAATTGCAATATCAATTTCTATCTTCCATCTCCTTGATTCCCATCCTTCTGTTATCTTTTCTTCGAGATCCACTGTACCTTGTTTTTTCTCTCACTGTAAGCCCCCTGCAAACAAGTGGCGATCCTGGCTTGCTTGGGGTGAAATAATGATCAAAAAAATGTAGCAAAAAGTAACTTTAGAATTACATAATAGAGTTACATACTAATGCAAACGAATGTGTAATAGGTTCAGTTGGTGAAAGGAACAATACAAGATATGCCGTATTATGTACTAAAATTTGGTGGCAGACATGTAATGATGTGGTAGAAAAAAATTGATAAAAATGGAAAGTTGAAACATCAAAATCTACAATTTAATCTTCTGCCAAATATCGATAAATTTTTTCAGCATAATGATGCTACTTACCACACATCACACATGACAAAATAGTTTCTTGTGGATGAAGATATTCAACTTTTGGAAAACTGGGCAAAATAATGTTCTGATCTCAATATAATTGAAACATTGCAGTGGAAACTGAAGAAATAAGTGCTCCATATAATGTTCAAGATCTTTGCCAAGAAGAATAGGAAAAAATCCCAATGAAATAATCAGTATCTTGTTCCATTCAATGCCACATCAAATTGATGGAATTATTAGAGCCAGAGGCAGTAGCAGTAATTAATAGCTCCATACTTTGATGCATTGTACTTCTGTCATAATAAAAATCATTTGTAATAGAAGATCATTTGTTGTTTAAGAAAGGAACTGAAAGAGAAATTTTCAATGGTGAGCCAGTATCACTTAAGATGCTCTATCATCCACCATACAGCATTAACAATAATCCAGTAACATTTTTTCTGTTCCTCAAAGATCATAAAATGTGCTGAAAAAAGCAAATTGGTGGTCATTCTTGACTTTGGGGTAAAGAGGTTCACCTATGGCCTTGTTCAAACTCCTACCCTGTCTTTTAAACAGGAGGAGAGGTTTTATCTCTTATTTCCTGTTTAGGATTGAGTTTCTGGCTTCTTCTAAAGTCTACTTCAGCTTTATACTCCTAACTAGTTCTTTCTTATGCTAATATAACTCCACACACTAAATCCCTACCTTGAGTGACTCTTGGGCTTTGTATTGGGTGAGTATTAGTAAAAAAAATTTAAAAAGGCAATTAATTCATTATGGTTTCACGAAGTTTTGCCCACAAATGATGTAGTCTTCTGTTCTCATTAGTAACACAAACTTTCACTCTTGATATTTTTATATATCTTGAAAGAGAAACAAAGTATGGACTGATGTGGGTTGTGGTGCTGTGGATATTGGCTTGGAATGAGTAATCAGAAAGCTGAGCTCAAATTCTAGTTGAATTCGTTGCATTCACATATGCAAAAATAGCCTTAGGAAAAGTATGAATCCATCTCTTCTCTCTCTAGCTATGGGTTAAATAGCAGAACAGATTGGTTTCTATAGCTTTGGTTGATAACCAGTCTACTACAGAAAATAATAGCAACCTGCAGTGGGAAAATCTTCTGCCTGGTCATCATGTATTTCATATGGCTTTTAACTGAGTATGTGTATGATAAGATTACACTTTGATAAACCTCTACCTGTGATAATATTAACTTCAAGAAACAAATTTGAAATTCTGTCATAAACTTTGAAGTTTCTCCTACATGCAACTTATGAGCATTCATTTTTAATGATAAAGAATTTATAATTTAAAGCAAAACATAGAATCTCTTCAAGAAATCTTAAAAAACCCAACTTTTTAATCAATTTTATACTTGCATTATTTCTTTCTTCTTTCCTTTATTGATCCAAATACTGATGTCACACAAGACTCCCTGCCGAGTTGCATGTCAACCAAAAGGCCACAACCTTCAACACAAACTTTCGCTCTTGATATTTTTATATATCTTGAAAGAGAAACAAAATAAATCATACAAAAATAGAAAAATATGTAGAAAGACAATTGAGAACCAAGCAGTTTTCACATTTATTTTTAATCTTTTATTAAAAGATATTACTTTTTCATGCTCATCATTCAAGTTCTTGTTTGGTTTCATCACAAAAAGAAAAATAAGTCTTTACATTGTTCTTCTCACTGTCATTAGACTTTTTTCTCCTCCTGTGAAAACTTTAAAGATTATTTTTTTTGATAAAATTAAATTTAATCCATAAACAAGAACCCTGTAAAGTTTTTATCTGTCTGTGAGATCAAGTTTCTCTGGATAACATTTGAGAAATCTAATTGCATAATATTACACTACAATAATCTATCTGTAAGGATTATCTCTTTATTTTTTTTCAAAACTGACAAAAAAAAAAAAGAAAAAGAAAGATAAATAAATAAACAAATGAGAATACTAGAAAAAGCTTCCATATCTAATATAATTTTTTAAAAATTATTGCCTAAATCCATACTGTTTTCAAATGACATGTTTTGGGGATAAATTTGCTTAAAGATTTAATTAAGAATTATTTCAAATGCATCTTTCATAAACCATCGAGACAAAAAAGAAAGAATTTAAATAATAAAA
This sequence comes from Ascarosepion bandense, assembly GCA_037127315.1. NCBI lineage: Eukaryota > Metazoa > Mollusca > Cephalopoda > Sepiida > Sepiidae > Ascarosepion > Ascarosepion bandense. The sequence continues at coordinate 515,972 of JBBBDQ010000296.1, read as the reverse complement.
AGCCTGAATTAAACCTTTTTTTATTTTAAGTTTTTAATTTCATATTCCTTATGGTTATAATCTTCTTAATTTTCAATGAAAATTCTGCTCTTATCTCTCCTCAAATATTGATTTATGTGCAAAAAAACAAAAAGAACCCCCAAAATAGCAATCAAAACAATACCTAAAATAACCCCTTCAATTTTTTTTTTTTGAGGTCCCCATTAAACAGATCGAAAATGATTTGCTCATGATGTAAAATAAACTTATTGGGTTTTTTCTGTTGAAAACCTTTTTTAAAAAATGTTGTTTTGTTAAAGTTGTTGATTTTTACTGATACCACCCAAGTTTCTATTTAAAATACAAAGCCTCTTTCTCTTTCACCAAAAAGCCTCACTTTCCAATATTTGACACATTTCTAAATACAGAACTCTTTATTCATTTTGTCTTTATTTTTTTTTAAAGGAGAACTTTATTAATCACAAGTTTTCTTATTGGGATTTTGTTGTATGCATTAATAGCTGAGGATAACTTAGAAAAATAGATGAATTTTTCTTGTTGTTAACATCTAAGCTGCATTAGAGATTTAATGTTCAGGTTATCTGCATGAAAAAATCAACTCGGTAAACCATGTAGAAATTTCAACAGAAACCACTTAAGTTCATTTCATGCTGAGACCCTTCTTTTTTATGCAAAGTTTTCTTTCAGGAGATAGAAGGTCATGGATCTCCCTAACCTCCTATCCTTTATAGCTTTTAACTATATAATTTTTATTATTCATTGCAGTTTTTGTTCTGTTCATTCAGTAGGTTACATGTTGTTTTCCTCTACTACTCTTACCTTCAATATGTCCTATGAGTATCAAATTTTCCAGATCCTCCTTCCTCATCATGTTTTCCACAGATTTCTTCTATTTGTTCCTGATTTCAATTATAAGTTCTCTTTTTGTTTCTATTTTCTTTAAAACTTCCTCATTATTCACATATTCCATCTATGGTATTCTCAGCACCCTTCTTTGTTGCCTTAAGTCTCTTTATCTGTGAAGAAATTATCCAGCATTTACTGACATATAGAAAGATTGATGCTTTTAATAACATTTTCCTGTTTATTAATACTTTGTTTAGCTTTTGGAAAGCATCTTTTGTTATTCCAATGTGCCTTCAGATTTCAATGTGATATTTTCTGACATCTGTTAAAAACACTTCTTAGATATTGAAATTGACTTTTTGTAGCTCACAATTATTAGATACTCTAACAAAAATTGTCTTGTCACTGACATGCCACAATGGATGATCAAAAGTGAGCAAGTGAGTAGACACTTTTCCATGATTATCTGTTGTAACAGTAGTTAGGATAAAAGATTGTAGCTCTTATTGTCAACCTTGACAGGGCTTTTAATTTAAACTTTTATTTAAATTGAGAGTTTGAGAATATTTTATTCTAATTATTATTCTGTTAACTGCTCATTTTTGTGTTTATCCATGAATATTTATTTTTTTATGTGTGTCTCTCTCTCTCCCTCTCTCTCACATTCTCTCTCTCACACAAACACATGCACACACACACACACTAACATAAACAGGCATGTTCATTCACAAATGTCAAAACACACAAACACAAATAAACACAAGAACGCACAAACATATACATACTCATTTCACACACAAATATATATTATGACCTTGAATAATTTCTTGCTCTTTTCCAACAGATGGCGTCCCCAGAACTGTGTGTATGTGGTTTCAGATGGTAACACATCTATAAGGAAGTACTATAAGCAAGCTTGAAAGTTAGTGTATGTCATTTTGCCAAAGTGTAAACAACTTTGTTTTTCATAGCATTAAACATGTTGGATTTTGTGTCAAAGAAAGAGTATTTGTGGGGAATTTTACAGCACTACTTTATGCAAAAGAAATCTGCAGTTGAAGCACACAGAATTCTTGCTGAATAAAGTAGTGCACACACACATGGTAACGCACACAAAAGATATGTATCAACAGATACACAAACACAAAACACACATGCACAAACGTATGCATGCAAATAAATGCCTGAATATACATGTACACTTAGAGAAACACAAACATGCAAATATATACATGAAAATGCCTGAACACTCAAATAAGCACAAACAAATATATATGAACATGAATCTCTGAACACATAGAAACACAAATGTCAGAATGCACATATCTAAATAAATAAATGGAAGCATATACAAATATACACTTACACACTCACGCACAAACACAAATGTCCGAAAATACAAACAAGTATGCACAAACATATATACATATTCCTCAATACATGCATACACACAGAAAAGCACTCACACAGTTATATAGAAACACACAAACATGCATTATATACACACATGCAAATGTCTGAAGACAAATAAATACAAACACTCATACATGTACATACACACACACAAGTATGTACAAATATATACATATACACCTGAATACATGCAAGCACACACATAAAACAAAACTTAGACACACAGTTATGTATACTCATATTTGAGTAGATGGTCTGTTTTTTTTTATTATTATTAAACAGTATATTTATTTATAACTATTTGCATGAATAATTGAGAAATTGGAAAATATGCATCCTCTGGCAGGATTTGAACTTGCATCCCTTAGAGGAAACAGGTCATTAGATCTGATGTGTCTTTGTCTGCTTGCCCATGTAGAACCTCCTGATCAGAAAAAAGTGTGAATAGTGCTTTTATACACACATCTTTCCTGATTCTCGAAATATACTGATCTGTTTGTTTCATATTCAAATGTCAACAAAGACAATTTATTAACAAAATTCTTATTAAATTTATTGCAAAATGAATTAAATACAACATATTTTTAATTTATTTGTTTAAACATTATTTTTAATGGATACTCCTATTTGAATAGATGCTCTGTCTTTTTTTTTATTATTAAACAGTATATTTATTTACTGGCCTGAATAATCAAGAAATTTTACTACGAAAATATGCAAATGTCAGAACACACATACAAGTAAATACACACAGACACATTTCACACACACATAAATGCCCAAGATTTATATATATAAAAGAGAAGAAAAAGTTCATTTTTTCGTCATGTCAAATGGTATGGAAAAAATTTTATTAACAATCATAAATATCTCATAAAAAGATCGTTTTTTTAAAATGATTGAAAATAATTGTTTTTCTTTAACCACAAGCAAGGCAATAAATCCTCTAAGATACAAGTGTGATAGAGTATGAGAAAAGAAAATAACATTAACAAGAGAGAACAATAAAAGCAGAGGAATTAAGAAGACAGAACATAACAATTGACATTGCATTTAAAATTTTGAAGATCAAAGTTGACTAGAAAACAAGGAACCAAAAGAAAATTCCATACACAAGATGTGCAAAGAAGAAACTGGTAGCATAGAACTTATGGCTGCATTTAACCATTTCAACTGTAAAATCAGGAGACAAAGAAGAAAGGTTTATTAATCAGAAAAAAATACCAATGACCAATTAATTGGAAAATTCTGATATGACCAATTACTGATTATCACTGCAACACTAAATTTAACATTAATGATAAACCTTCTGCCTTAGAGGGCTTATGGCCATATCCCAGTGAAACATTGGTTTCTGTATGATAACCAAAGTTAAGCAATGTTATATAATTATTTAATTACTCAGGTTTTGGTCATAATTAAATTAGACCAGTACACAGTTGTATTAAAAAGTGTTCAATACAATTATATTGTAGAACTTTTAAACATTTTTCATTTGTAAAGAAGTTATTATGTGATCTAGGTTTCTACTATGTGGTGTTTTCAGGCAATTCGCAATAACCAATTTTTACCGTTTTAAATAAAATACCTATTAGAGTCATACAACCATAGCTGGAAATGTTATAACTTCTCCTAATTTTGAAAATTGTGCAGTTGAAAAAAATCCCTGTGACATGAACGTTCTTAAAAAGAACCAGTAAAAATCATGGTAGAAACCTAGGTTGTGTAATAACTTGTTTACAAATGAAAAAAAAATATATACATACATATATATATATATATATAGAGAGAGAGAGAGAGAAACATTGTGGCCATAAGAATCAATACTGCATGGTGACTGTTAGTTCCATGCTATATTGCTATCTTCAGACCAAGTGTGATTTTACTTGCATAGAAGCATGAAACTGACAGTGACATTGCAGTGTTAATTCCTATGACTACATTATATCTAGAAATGCTTAATCTCTGATAATAAAAACTTTCCCCTGATAAATCTAACATATTTTAAACAATATATATATATGTGTGTGTGTGTGTGTGTGTGTGTGTGTGTGTGTGTGTGTGTGTGTGTGTGTGTGTGTCTAGAAAGAGAGAGGGAGAACGTGAGGATAGATGCTTTATTACCTGCAAATACATACCAACATTTATATAATTTGTGCATATGTACACACACCTATACATATACATGGAGAAGATTGACAGATAGGTAAATAGTTATATAAATAAAATACTTTTAACTTCTGTAGGCCATGTAAAAAAATATCTAAAGCAAACATCAAATTATTATCTTTAAGAAGATCTTGGTTTAAAAAAGAACAAGCAAAGATTGAAGAACTGAGAAAAGAAACGCTCAAGACATAAATGCAAAGGCTTAAAACAAATTGGTAACTTTTTTTGCTGAAAGACTTTTTGAAAATGCATTGTGAGAATTGCACTGCCTATTCTTGGTACCTGATCTCTAACCTGACAAAACTAAGTAGAGAGATACCCAGATTCAATTAGGCTAAAGAAACCTGGGCTTAATGCAATCAGCAAAAATAAATGGAGCAAATGTCATCTATTTTAATATAAAGTCATTTTTCCCCAAAAAGTTTTTCACAGGAATATAAAATTCTATTAAAGATAAAAACAATTACACAAGTATATAAAAATATTGAGAGAATTCACTTCATTCAACACACATATACATACTTACCCATGCCTGAAGACACACACATGCATGCACATACATGCATACACATATACACAGATGTACACCTGCCTGTATACATATACACATACACCTGCTGACATGCACATACTCACATACCTGTATACACACACATGCCTGTATATGCCCACATACGACACACACATGAGAGTAATTTTTTAAACGAAGTTTTTTAATCCAATATTATTCCCTATTGTTATAAACTCAACTCAGTCAAGTGTATTCACATCAGCTCAGCTCAACTCAGTCAAGTGTACCCACTTCAACTCAAATCAACTCAACACTAAAATAGTATTTATAGTCATTTATGAGTGTGCATATATTTATTAAAAATATTAGTAGACAGATATATATATATGTCCAGATTGAGGTAGATAGGTAGATAGATAGATAGATAGATAGATAGATATGAACAGGCATTAATAGATAGATAGATAGATAGATAGATAGATAGATAGATCAGCAGAAATATTTGAAGAATCTTGTGTTGCAAATTCAAAAATATAGAAAAGCTTTAGAATATTAAAAACAGAATCTTAAACATGAAAGCAACAAATCCAAAACCTTTAAATAAGAAAGAAGTATGTGAGAACATGAGATTTCTCAACAGTCATTTTTACTGACATATCTTTATGTTCCCTGTCCCTTCAAGACATAGGCAATCATTGACTTCTACTAACCCCTATCCCTTGTCACTCTCAACAATTTTTCTCTTGGTAACTCTTACATGTTTGGTTTGTAAAAATATACTCAATTATATATATATATATATATATATATATATATATATATATATGTGTTACTTCAAATATTATTTTTAGTGGCTACCCATGTCTGAAATAGCCATAAAAATGTCAGATTAAAAATGACAGGTGTATGCTGCATCTTAAGGAAAGCTACAGAAGAAAGCATCCACTCTTGTTCCAACAAATGGTGATTTCAGATTCCTTTTTAAATATCCCAGTATATGTGAATTTAGCCACAAATCCCACATGGTTATCAACAGGCAATCCCAACACATGCCAGAACATCGTCTATCCTAGAATGACCTTGAATGGATTTTCATTAAACTCACTGCTCATACAGGAATCCCTCACAGTTTAGTTTATGTGTTTATGAATAATGTGCATTCAAAACGCTTGTCTTGTTGAGGATGTCAAAAAATGAAATATTTTGAGATTCCAGTATATTTGGTGCTAAAAGGATGTGAAAAGGATATTAGTTCTTTCTTAATTTGCTATTTGTTACAATGTGTTCAAATTAGCATTAGTTTAATATCTTATTTATTATGTGTCATGTCCCTTCAGGACCTAAGCAATCATGGACTTCAACTTGCCCTTATCCCTTGTTGCTCTCAACACTTTTTCTCTTGGTATCTCTCTCAAACCCCATCCCTCAATCCACCTGCTCAAGCCCATCAGGTATGTCTTGCCCTGCTTTCCTCTGTCTGCCTTTCTTTCTCTATATACATCCCGTGAGTATTAGATTCTCCAACCCTCCTTCCTCATTATGTGTTCCAGAAACCACATCTCTCTCTTTCTGATGTTAAGTATAGGTTTCCTTTTCACTTGCATCCTCTACAAACCTTGTTGCTGCTCACAGGTAGGGGTCTGTGGTATACTCAGCAACCTTCTGTAACACCATATTTCTGTTGCTTCAAGTCACTCCTTCATCTTTGAGGAGATTATCCAGCATTTGCTGCCATATAAGAGGACAGATATCACATAACAGTCAAGTACTCTTTTCTTTGTTTCTGTTGCTTCAAATCTCTCCTTCATCTTTGAGGAGATTGTCCAGCATTTGCTGCCATACAAGAGGACAGATATCACATAACAGTCAAGTACTCTTTTCTTTGTTTCTGTTGCTTCAAATCTCTCCTTCATCTTTGAGGAGATTGTCCAGCATTTGCTGCCATACAAGAGGACAGATATCACATAACAGTCAAGTACTCTTTTCTTTGTTTCTGTTGCTTCAAATCTCTCCTTCATCTTTGAGGAGATTGTCCAGCATTTGCTGCTATATAAGAGGACAGATATCACATAACAGTCAAGTACTCTTTTCTTTGTTTCTGTTGCTTCAAATCTCTCCTTCATCTTTGAGGAGATTGTCCAGCATTTGCTGCCATACAAGAGGACAGATATCACATAACAGTCAAGTACTCTTTTCTTTGTTTCTGTTGCTTCAAATCTCTCCTTCATCTTTGAGGAGATTGTCCAGCATTTGCTGCTATATAAGAGGACAGATATCATATAACAGTCAAGTACTCTTTTTTTTGTTTTCAACAATTCCCTTCCACATAATTGCTTCCCCGATGGCTACAACCTCCAGGAGTTTAAATGTAAAGTCAATAGATACCTCCTAACACACTAACTTGCGCACATTCTCTCAAACACTCTTCCTATGGACCTCCTTACTCGTCTATCACCCTCCTTCTGACATTTCCTATATCTAATCGCTCTATATAACCCCCTGCGCTATAGTGACAGTGGAATGCCTTGCTTGGGGTGATATGATTAAAAAAAAAAATCTTCCTGTCTCTCAAGGCTCTGCTTAGGTTGTGAAATGCATCCTTGGCTATGCCAATTCATCTTCAAATCTCAGTGCTGCTCTTTCCATCCTCTGTGAGAACACTTCTCAGGTATTCAAATTACTGCACCTGTTTGATTTGAGCTCTCTTTGAATTGTTTGGCTGTAGAGGTTGAGGAGATCTGGTAAGAAGACACACCCTTGTATTACAACCCCCCTTTATTTTTGTATATCTGCTTAATTCATTTTGTGTCCTTATGCAGGTGATTTGCTGCCAGTTTAGGTTCTTGGTCACTCTAATGTCTTTACTGAACATGTTGAAGTTGCCAAGATCTCTAGCAAGTCTTTGAGGCATACTTTGTTGAATGCCTTTACAGCTAAATCAGACTGACCAGATGGCCTGGCAAGAAGCTGAGTTACTTATAAAATTAGTCAAATAGAATACAACAGTGGGGTCATGGAGTAATATTTGGGGGTAGTATAAGTGGTTAAATTATAGGTCACTTCAAAGTTGATGACGGTCAAGATAAATGTAAAGAATAAGTTAATAAGTTATTTTTGAATGGTACAGTTCATTGTCATGAGCCTTTAAGGTAAAGAGTATCTGTATACAAGCAATGTCCCTTTACATTATACCCAGGTGGCTATCGGCCGCCAAAGTGTTTTGAAAGACAGCAAATTAGCAGGTGTTCATCCAAATGTGGTCCCTCATTAAAGAGTTGTATTTGAGAAAACAATACATCAGGCAAAACCTTCTAAAGAGCAATAAAAATAGCTGAAAATAATGTAAAATTAAAACAATAGAAAAGTTAAGAAATCAAAGGTTAAAAGACTGATGAAGGTTATAGAATATCAAAAATCCTGTACTAAAATCTAAAATATTAAAATAACAATTTATTCAGGTATATGGTTTATTATGTGAATAAAATATATAATTCTATGGTCTAAATTGTTTGAATTTAATCCTAAATAAATATTTATGCTATTACTTTTTTGTTTTCCTAATATAACATGATACCTCTAATACAAGCTATTATCAGTATTTTTTGCTAATGATAGATTAGCTGAAGCTCACATGATATATTACACTTATAATTATATACAGATGTTTATATAATCATGTATTTTACTCATTTTAGTTTCATTGTGAAACATTGACTTGTATAGTAAAATCTGACATCATATTGATAGATTACTCAGTGAAGGAGATGTCTCTTTTGTAAGTATGTGAGTACAAACCAATCTGAGTGGCATAGGGGGTCATAACTAAAAAGAAGCAATATTTTGCAATAAATGTGGAATCTAAAGTTATCTTGAGGATTCTGGTTGAATTTAGTTGGATTAGTTAAGGAATTATTTTAACAGAATTATTGAAGACATTTTTAAGTCGGATAAGTTAATTATCTGAGTAGGATTAAGGGGCTTAAAATGAGGATTTGCTTTATTTATTATATTTGTTATAATTTAAATCTTATAATAGCAATAATATTACATTTAAGCTTAGCTATGAAAAGTTATGTGTGTGTGTGTGTGTGTGTGTGTGTGTGTGTGTGTGTGTGTGTGTGTGTGTGTGTGTCTATATATACCCATATATATGAAAAATCAGATATAACTAAAAATATATCCATAAAAAGACAATATGAATAAAGAAAAAAAGAAAATTTATCTTAGCTGACATGTTTGCTCTCTTATGGACATTATCAATGCAAATATAAGAAATTTATTTTGCAAGAAAGTATTTATACACAGAAGTAAAAATGTTGTTAGTTTTTAGAATTTATAAATTTAAGAATGCTCGTAAAAATTCACCAAGCTAACTGAAAGCCAAAGTAAATTATGGAAGATGCCAAGAAATGTAATTTAATCTCTAATAAATGAAAATGAGTAAAAGTTATTGTTGTTGAATTTTTTAATAATGTAAAATTGTTTGTCTTATTTCATTTTAAGATTAATTCATGTATTTAATAATAGAAGGTTATGAATTAATTTAAGAAAAGTACATTTTTATTGAAGATTAAACTTGCTACCAAATCTTTTCTCACTAGAATCATTACCAATGATGGAAAGTGGGTCCTTTATAATTATATCCAATGAAAGTAGTAATAATTAGTACAAGATAGAATCCATCCCCAAACCAGGAATACAGCCCAAATAAGTTATTCTCTGTGTTTGGTGGGATATGTTGGGTTTTATTTCTCATGATGTATTTTGATTTGATTTGTTTAATGGCATACCAACTCCTTGTGGGTCATTTAATGCTGAAATTTAATTTTCTTGGGAGCTTTAAAGTAATAAAAATATGATATAATTTATTCTGCTTTCACAATTGAATACATGGTAGATAATACTCAGCTTTTATGCATATACATGTTTGTGTGGTCATAATTATTAAAGGTGGTGATATGTGTGTTTTATGTTGTAGCTTTGTTAAAGTTATATTTTGGAATACAGCTTGATTTCTTCAAGAAATTTTAGGCTATTACATAGATTAATATCATGAAAGAATTCTTTCATGTTGATTGCTTGGATGATTTATTTTAGTTTATGGCATATCAACCTTTATGGGTTATTTAATGCCAAAATCGAAATATTTTGTACAGTTTTATGGCTTCAAATAAAATATAGTTTGAACACAACTGTATACGTTCAACTACAGATAAAGTGTATTATTGATCATTTTTTTATATAGAATAAATTGATGAAATTTTTAATATGAAAATGTTTTTTATACTTTTGTAGGTTATTGTTTGTGTTTGTGGGTCTACTAGTTGCCCATAACTGAGAGGTGCTACCATCAGAGTGAACCTGGGAACAACAGCAGTTAAGAGGAATTTCTGTACTCATCAAAACCTTATCAGAAACCTGTTAGCCAGATGTAGTTTATTGTCGTGCCAAGGACTACTTATGATGTATTAATCCAAAATGAAATAGTTAAGAATGAAAAATATTGCTGTTAGTTTGATGCATTGGACAACAATTTGCAGGAAGAGCAATAGTTATTGGTTAATCATAAAATCATATTGCTCTAACAAAATAATGCAAGATCACATATTGCCTGAGTCAATAAGAAATTGACTATGACAAATATAGGAGTTTTGCTTATCCACCTCACCCACTTGATCTTGCTCCATCTGACTATCATCCTTTCAAACCTTCTTCTTCTGTGCCATGTCCTTTTAGAACATATGCAATCATGGCCTTCCATGTCACCCTATCCCTGGTGGCTCTCAGCACACTTTCTCCTGTTACTCCACCCAAACCCCACTCCACTATCTACTTGCTCAGGCCATTCAAGTATGCTACATGCTACTTTTTCCTGTCTTTCTTTCCGTCTATCTGACCTGTGAGTATGATTCTCTAAGCCCTATTTCTTCATTACATGTCCCAGAAACTTCAGTTATCTTTTCCTGATGTTCAGTATTAATTTTCTTTTCATTTCCATCCTTTCCAAAACCTCATCATTGCTCACATGCTCGGTCAATGATATCTGCAGTATCCTTTAGCAGAATCACATTTCAGTTGCTTCAAGTTTTCCTTCATCTTTGATGTGATTGTCCAACATTCACTGCCATTTTGAAAAACAGACATCACATAGCAATCAAGTACTCTCTTCTTTGTTTATAGCAAAATTTTCCTGTCTCTCAATACTCTACTCAGCTTCTGTGTTGCACTTTCCATCTTCTGTTAGAATATTTTCTAGATATTTAAATTTTTATACCTGATTGATTTTAGTATTTCCCACCAGTAGTTGACATTTTGGGCTCCGGTTTTTGCTGATGACCATGCATTCAGTTTTTTTGTATTTTATTTGTAGCCCTTTTGTTCTATTTTCTTCAGCTACCTTCTAAAAGACTTGTAGTTTCATTTCTGTGTCTGCTATCAGCACTCTATCATCTGCATATCTTATATTGTTCAGACTGTGGCTGTCAATGATGAATCTTGGCATGACTTCTCAGGCCCTCAAAATAGAAGAGTAAAATGAGAAAATGTAGAAAGGGAAAAGCCAATGAAAATAGTTAAAAGATAAAAATTTTTAATTTGGAGCAGAAATGGCTTTCAGACAAATATTGACATAGGTTACAATGTTGCGGCTCAAATCTTTTAGCATTAAAAAAAAATGATGAAATCCCACATCCAAACAGAAATATTATTCATAAAATGTGAAATAAAGGGTATTTAATAAAACAATATGAAGATGTAAATTCATTAGACCTGATATTATAAATTAGAATCTAAACAACATCAGACAAATGGATTCTAAAACAAGAAAGCTTCTTTCTAAGCATAAGATGCATCATCCAAACGCTGATGTAGACCGCATATACATACCCCGTAAAGACAGTGGAAGAGGTCTTATTCAGCTAGAACAACTATTGGCTTACTAACATACATAGAAACACCAAAGGACTGGATGATGAAATTAGTCAAACGACATGAAAACAGAAAAAAAGTATTCAATAATGAAAGAAGGCAGTAAATACAAATAAGATTGACATTTAGTAGATTCTGTAGAAAAGCAAAATGGAAGTCAAGAACCAACTATTGTGGCAAAAAATATGAAAAAGAAAGCCAAGTATAAAGCTCTTGAACAGATGAAACAATGCTGGCAAGACAAACCTCTGCATGGCCAATATCCAGAACATGCCAATAAATCCAATGTCAATAAAGTTAATACTCATCGATGGTTACGTACATCTGGATTAAAGTCTGAGACTGAAGGCTTTATTCTTGCATCACAAAACCAAAGTCTTTTCACTAGAAACTTTCAGGCAAATATTATACATAATAATATGAATCCAAAATGCAGGTTTTGTGATGACTACCAAGAAACAATGAACCATCTAATCTCAGGATGTTCTGTACTTGCTCCAAATGAATATAAAAATTGTCACAATAGAATGAGGCAATATTTACATTGGACAATGTGCAAGCACTATGGAAAATATGTAAACAAACACTGTTATGATCATCACCCAGTACTGGTTACAGAAATAGAAGATGTCACCATTCTATGGGATTACATCATCTACACAGACAGAAAAATTGAAGCAAATAGGCTGGACATTATTGTTAAAAAACAGAAAGAAAAAACTTGCCTATTAATTGATATGATTTGTCCAGTGGATTGTAACATAGCAACCAAGGAATTCAAAAATTGTCAAAATATAAAGACCTGGAAACTGAAATAGAAAAAATGTGGAAATTGAAAACAAGAATCGTGCCAGTGATAGTAGGTGCACTTGGATTGATAAAAAATGGAACAAAACAACACATTGAAAGAATCCCTGGAAGCCCAAGCTTAAGAGATATACAAAAAAATTGTCTTGTTAAGTACAGCCCACACACAAGGAGAACTTTGTCTATATAACACTAGGGATGTTAGGGAGATAAAAAATATGAAATGGAGCCATAACAACACACCACAACCTGCCTTCAGTCTTCCTGCAAACTTGGTAGGTAGTGCAACCATAGCAGAAATCAAAATATGATGAAAAATGACAATAATAATAAAATATATAACAAAATAATAAACATGAAATTAAATAGACTAAAAAAATAATAATAAAAATAAAATAATAAATACAATAATCTAATGCAGGGTTAAACATACTAACAGTAATTATCAAGTGCAATAAAAATGTTTAAGGCAATAAATAGATCACAAATTTTCATAGAAAATAAAGGTAAAATAACTTAAGAAGAAAGACTATACAGTTAGAGGAAATTACCAAGATAGTAAGATTAATACTATAAATATTTACAATTGCTATAGTTTCATGCCTTAGATTTATTAATACTAGCAGAATCGGCTAATCCTTTAATATGTTATCAATTTACGGTAGTCTCATTCCTTTGATTTAGTAATATGTTCCTTTCAATAATTTCAATTTTTCTTGCAAACAGAGAAAACGTGATTTGTTTACCAATTCTAGCTTGTTTGAGAATTTTCCATTTAACTTTAGGTGTTTTATTCTCTTCTTTCAAATTACCAAAAGATTTAGAAAGTGAGGTCATATTTTGTTCCCCCTCTTTTTTAAAAGATAGACTGTTCTATCTATGCCGAAATTTGGTCATATACAAGGTTAAATGCCACTGCAATGTGGTGTATATAGGACAGATGAATCTTTGATTGGAAACACACGTATAACCACATGTCCCCGCTTATATTCATTCCAGTAATCCTGGACTTAGTACAAGACCTACTCAGGCTGTCCAGGAGTCAACTATTGGTCAGCATTTATTAAATAATCAGGATTGTGCCTCCATGTATGATGACACTTGGTTCTCTGTCCTGTATAGTGCTCAAACAGCTTATCATTTGCGTGTTCTTAAGGCTATTTATTTGAAATTACATCATCCTAGTTTGTGCAGACAAAAAGACCATTTCATAAGATTATTGAGACTTTTGGAAGGATTGTGAGTTATTTTTTTTTCTAATTTTATTAACTCTTGTGGAGCTGTGGTTTACACTCCCCTTACATTTTAGTTATTTTAATAAATTTAATTTTAAACGAGCTTCAGCTTTCCTTCTATTGCAGTTTACATTTGAATTTTTGTGTCCCATTTATTATAAGTACCAACAAATAACCTATGAATAAGTGTTGGACAAAAGATGTCTAAAATTAAAAGAAAGGAAAAAAGAAATAAAATATGATGCCCTGTTTGCTTAAACCATATATATATATATATATATATATATTCTAATTTGAAAGATCAACCAATTACATTGCTTTGATTTCAACCTTTTGATATATTCAGGCATTATATATTAACTGATTATCCAACACTTTTTGAATGCATAACAGGAAGTTTAAAATAAGGGAGGAGTTAATCAAGATTAGAAAATTGTATTAAATGCCTTGAGGAAGTAGGGTTGCCATAGTTGAAGAGAGTAGCAGTTGGAAGACCCTTTGTCTGTCAATAGGACTCTACATGATGCCACAGAAACAAGAGAACCCAGCTATGGCTGTCAGACAATTTCTGCAACCACATCAACCCTTACATTTGGCCAATTAACTTCCCAGACCACAAAAAACTCCTTGTAAAAATCAAAGATGAACTGAAGACAAGGATTATGGCAGCATTCACCAACTTAAACAATGAGACTGTACAGAAGAGTTGCAGGAGACTGCAAGTCATCTGGAGGCTGCAAGTCTGCAGACTGCAAGTCATCTGGAGGCTGTGGTTAAAACCAATGGCAAGTTTATTGAATAAATTTACTCTTTAGGATTGCTATTCTGGTAAATATATCTGTTAAAATGAAATACCAGTGTTATTTTCATTTTTGTGCAATTTAAATGACAATTTATTCATCGCACCCTCTGTGTGTGTGTGTGTGTGTGTGTGTGTGTGTGTGTGTGTGTGTGTGTGTGTGTGTGTGTGTGTGTGTGTTTATAGTATGAAGCAATAACTTGTGTAGAGAAGGATTGATCAGAATAATTGAAATGTTCAAATAAATCTTTGCAGTCTTAAGTTCTTTAAAATAACTAATCTTTCTTGAAAATGAAATCGCATTGGTGATGAAATGGCTGGAGGCTATGAGGCCTATAGTTCAATCCTTGGCCCCAGGTAAATAAACTTTATTAAAATAGTTTTTCTTTCTCTACTTCTATTTCTGTCACTTTATCATCTAAAGCATTACACTAAAGGTTATGAGGTTTACTTTGGATATATAAGAATGTTCTGGACCACTGATTATTATCTGTCCAGATTTTAATTATGAAAACAGGAATTTGCAGTATCCCTATGGGCCTAGAATTAGAGATTAAAAATGTAATTTCCCTTCAGTTAATAAAATAAAAATATTTTAATAATTTTGTGCATGACATTTCCTAAAAGATATTCTGTTTATTATAATCCATGTTCAGATACTTTTGTAGTGATTTTAATTTTATAAGAATGAAATCCATTTGTTGTAGGGTATTGACAGTTGCAGTTAAGGTGTCAGGCTTTAAAAGATAATTTCTAGTGTTTCATTCTAAAAACAGAATTGAAATTTGACTTGACCATTTTGGAGAAATCACTTTCCCATCTGATAGTTTTATTTTCCTGGATGACATTCTAGATAGAATAATATCCAGAATTGCTATAACCTGAGTCTTTTAAAAAGAATTTATTTGATATGCAAGAAAATTTTTGATAATATTTGTTGAGCTTAATATTGCAAATTTCAAGCATCTGGCTTCATTCTTGATTTCTTATTGTCCTTCTCAAAATGTTGGTATATTATTCTGATGATCACAACTGTAAATCTAATAGCCACCTTTGATTTGTTTCAATCTTGTTGGAGAATAGAATAAAATCAATAAAGAGATTAATAATCCTCTTTGCTATAATAAATACAGTTGTGTATATATAGATAGATAGATAGATAGATAGATAGATAGATAGATAGATAGATATTTTCGACCTGTAATGCACATGAGGAGAGAGAGAGAGAGAGAGAGAGACAATAGTGAGGTAGTGTTGGCTCAGTTCATTAGAGAAACAATAGTGAGGCAGCATTGGCTCAGTTCATTCTCTTTACTACCAGTTTTTAAACTTTACTACCAGTTATGAAAGCTCTTGCCTTGCTTGCTCTTTAACAGTGCATTATTTTTTTATTTTATTTGCAATAATTATGTTGTTGTGTAGTGAAGAATATATATATATATATACTCTTTCTAATGCATGGCATTTCCATGAGTCTCCCAATACTCCATCTGTGAAGCAAATCAACCTTTTCTTTGGTTGCTTCACCTTCACTCAAGGCTGACTTGAGCATGACCACAATGCTTATTCTTACCCTAATTTTTGAATCAGAAAAGAAAATGAAATTAACCAAGAGACATTGACAGCTTTGTTTTACTACAGTTTATATTAGAAAAATAAATGATCTGTAGTAGTTTTTGTATGCCTCTTCTTTAATTGTTTAAGCATGAATATGCACGTGACTACAATATACATTAACACGCAGCCTTTTAAATTACATAGTTTTAAATAATGTTTTGTTTAGACAACTCTCATTGCTATACTATACACCCTAGCATTTTTAATTCCAATGATTCTTGAATAATTAGTGTTACAGTGTTACAGATGTACTGCTTTTGATGATGATGATGCCAGATGCTTGAACAAATCTGCTTCCTTCCAACATGAAATTATCTGCAGAAGAAAATCAAGCATTGGATGATTCCTCAATATATATATATATATATATAAAAATGGACACAGAAGTCAACACTGAGTGGTGATAGTCTGTTTCATGATTGAATGCAGTCTTCAGGCCATGGCTAAATAATTTCAGTAATAACCATTCTTACGTAACATTTTCTCAGTTTTCTTCACTTTCAGTAACTTCTTGTGTCTTAGTGGGTTCATTGCCTTTGTCCTGCTTGTGGTGAAATGATTAATAAAATAAACAAAGTGTTACAATGGTGATACAAGTACTGAGATGTATTAAACCTCAACCAAAGAAGAAAAACTAAAAATATATATTTGTTTATGGCCATCCAAAAGGCTGGATAGACAAAACTCAAATAAAATGTTGGCGACACAATGTATGGACAAA
This sequence comes from Ascarosepion bandense, assembly GCA_037127315.1. Lineage (NCBI taxonomy): Eukaryota > Metazoa > Mollusca > Cephalopoda > Sepiida > Sepiidae > Ascarosepion > Ascarosepion bandense. The sequence goes on along the minus strand of JBBBDQ010000296.1, from coordinate 498,927 downwards.
GCATTCTTTTGGCCTCGAAAGAAATCATTCAAGGAATCAGCATAGCAAACATAGAACTGAACTCATTAAAAAGGTGAGAGGATTGAAAATTAACTGTCATTTCTTGTGGAGTGAAACACCAATTGCTGTCTTATTTTTGTCTGTGAATAAGTCATTTAAACAAAACATGAGAGCATTGGAATCAGTGGATTGGAAATCTAGATCATGGTGTCACGTTTACAAGAAGAACAAAGCAGTTTATCATTGCACCAGTGTGTGAGTTGGTGAAGAAATCTTGGGAAAATGTAAGAACTAAAATGTTTGTGAATTCTTTTAAGAAGTGTGACATTAACAATGGCCTCAATAGAGCAGAAGACTTCATTATTTGAAGACTGTGCTTCCAGTGTTACTAGCAATAGTGATGATGAGTTTCAGTCTTTAAGGATGAGCATTCATCACCTTTTGAAGATGATTAAATTTTGGTTAGAGAAGAGGAGAAGTTTTCTCCTCCATTTTCTTAAAGCGTTTCATTTGTTTAACTGTTGTGGTAGCTTACTTTTTGTAAAAAGTTTTCTTTGTTTTCTCTCCTTATGTTTTACAACCGTTATCATGTAAGGATATTTTTGCCATTGTGATTTATTGCTTTATGTTTAACTATATTTTAAGTTTGCTTTTTATGTGCAGTAATGTTTTCTCTATCAAGTCTTGAAATGTAATACCAGAGTCTTATTATCTTTTTTTAAAAATTTTTTGTATAATCATATTGCCCCAAGCAAGACATTTTACTGCCACTGTTTTGCAGGGGGTTACATAGGAGGAGAGTTATGAGAAAGAGTGACAGATTTATAGGGGGTGTCAGGAAGCCGGTAAGAGAAGGATGAGAATACTGATGAGAGTGGAGTGAATGAAGAAAGGATCATGAGAGAGAGGATGCAGGTTAGTGAGATAGGAGATGACTATTGACTTTACATTTAAATTCTTTGAGATTGTAGCTGTTGAGGAAGCAAGTAAATGGAAGGGAATTCCACAGGCAGGAAGTGTGAGAAAAGAATCTACTGGAATAGAATTTGCATTTACATTTTATTTGTTTCACAGTAAAAGGGTGGGACCTAGTTGCTAATCTTGTGGCTCAAGTAAATTCATATATAGGGGGTACCAGTGAGCTAAGTTCATCGGAACAGAAGCCATGAAAGTATTTGTAGAAGAGATACAAGGAAGCCACATTGTGCTGGTGACTGTATCTGAGCTGCCAAGTCGGGGTCTATCACATTACAGATTCTCCGTTGGATTTTGTCAAGGACATCTAGAATTGTAATGCAAAATTTATATCATTCTTGAAATGTAATAATATAATTATAATTTTGAATTGTAATGCAAAAATCATATTCATCTTAAATTGTAATGCCAAATCTTAGTCATGAATTTTATATATTGTAACATTTTAATAAAAATATATCATTGTTAGAGACATATAGGTTACCAAATCTTTGTTTTCCCACTCACAGTGATGTTATTGATGATGTACCCTCACCCTCCAGTTTCTCACACCTGCTGCAGAAATAGTGTTTGGTGTTGCATTTATATATATTTTTTTGTAAGTAGTGATCATGTATTTATGAACACATACAAAATATTATATTTGCATGAAATCTTAATTTACCAATTTAAAAATCTGTGTGAACATTATATGACTAGCATCGTTATATGTATCTGTATGTACATAAAATGTTATATAAAACTACTATTCAGGGTATATGTATAAACTGAATCATGAAAAGCAAAGGGATATCATTTTTATCTTTGGGCTCCATTCCCAAACTGCCCCATTTTATTAAAATAGCCTGTATTAAAAAAAATCTGAAAATCAAAGCACTTCCTGTTTCAAGAATTTTGGATAAAGGATTTCTAACCTGTATTACTATTTTAGTCTTATTTTAACCTAATTTCTTCAACAGTACCACTATATAAGTAGTTACTAAGTGTGCCATCAGATAATACAAAACCACTATAGTGAATGTTGAACTTACTACATTAGAAATTGTTTGTTAAGTTTGCTTGTTAAACATTACTTCTAGATAAGATATCCTCATTGATATCTACTGAGCTTAACTTAGTCTGATACAAGGACACATGTATGAGGAGTGAAATCAATTCCACAGTAATGGTCTGTGAGACGTACTTGCTCAATAGCAAGGCAGCCTCCAGGGACAATTTTCAAATTTTAGCCTCAAGCCCAGTATATATGGAAGATGTATAAATAGGAGACAATGTTCATCAAATATTTGTGAGCTGAAAATGTTTGGTGTCATAATCATAGATTTAATAAAAGTAATTACTTCTAATTATATTAAACATATTATCTCTCTCTCTCTCTCCCCCTTCCTCTCTCTCCCACCCTCCCTCTCTCCCTCTCTCTCTTACATGCACACATGCACACACACACACGCGCACACACACACACACATACACACACACACACAGAAAAGTTACTGAAAAAGCGACTGGTGAGATATAATGACAAAAATATTGGTAATTATTTAAGATTTCAGTTAGAGAATATTTTCTGCTTTTCTTTTCATTTAATGAATGTTTTTCATTTCAAATAATTTAATGTAGAAATAAATATTACTGATATTTATAATATATTTAATGAATCCTAAAGGAAAATTTCTTTTAATGAATTTAATTGTGTGGAAGTGAATTTATCTGGAAGAGTTTTATCAATATTGAATTATAATGCAAAACTATCTGAAAATGTAATGTAAAAAACTTATCCTAGTTTAACTATAATACCAGAAACTTATAATCTGTAATGTATAAATCATCTCAGTCTTAAAATGTACCGCCAGTATCTTCAATAAAAATGAAATATTCTAACCAGTCTTAAAATGTAATACCATAATCTTATAATCTTGAATTTTAATACAAAATTCATATCAGTCTTGAAATGTAATACTAGAATCTTATAATTTTGAATTGTAATGCAAAAATCATACCTATGTTAATTTGTAATGTGAGAATCTTAGTCTTGAATTGTAATAGAAAAACTCAAACCTTTCAGAAATTTCTTCACAGTTTTATCATCATGAAGCCCACCCTGCAATTACATGACTTTTAAGGCTTATAAACTTTATAGTATTTGCAAATCCTTAAGAAGTTTGCACAATCTGAAAATTTGTTATATATAACAGTAACCACTAACTTAGATAATGATTTGTTTCCTTTGAAGAAAGTTCTTGAAAGAACCTAATTTCTGCATGCATTTGACCCATACCTTCATGATAAAGAAAGGATATAAATGGTGAAAAAAAGAGAGCAACCAAGAGAGAAAGACAGGGAGAAGTTAACATATGTGTAGACCAACTGCGGTTGTCCATAAATAATATATGAGAATTGATGTATATCCCAGGCCTAACTGGCTGTCAAGCAAGCTCTCGTAGCAGGCACACATGTTTCCTGTTAAAATACTATCACTTATGTTGCTAATCTACCTAACATAGTTTAAATATCATTACATATGTGCAGCCTGCTTCATGTTTATGATTATAATATTGCCTTAAGCTGTGTAATCACAAGTTCTATAGGTCTTGGTTAGTTTCAATCAAAATGAAGAAGAAAAAGAAGGAGAAGGTGGTGGTGGTGGTGGTGGTGGCTCTTGTGGATAGTGTAAGGATACAAGAACTATAAGGCAGTTTACAAAGAGAGGTAAATGGACAACATTAAATTAAGAGTGAGAAAAAATATCCTGTATAGTAAATCGTTTATATTTGATTCAGTCAGGCAGTTAAGTGCCATACGTGATATACGCTTTGGGCAATCATGTTTCGAAAGAGACATGACTGACTGGGTAGAAGATTATCCCAAGGGTATTTGTGTGTAAGTGAATGCAACTGGAATTTGAACTCGGCTCCACGATTTATTGTTTTGAGCCAATATCTACTGCACCACAATGCACATCCTCATCAGTCAGTTAAGTGCCATACATGATACACGCTTGGGCGATCATGTCTCAAAAGAGACATGACTGACTGGGCAGATGATTATCCTGCAGTAGATTGCCATTACTTTCTGTCATAGACTGGTTACCAACCAAGGCTAGAGAACCCAATCTGTCCTGTTATTTAACCCATAACTGGAGAGAAGAGACAGATTAATACCTTTCCCATGGGTATTTGCACATAAGTGAATGCAAAGAATTCAACTGGAATTTGAACTCGGCTCCCTGATTTCTCGTTCTGAGCTGATATCCACTGCACCACAACATACATCCTATATTTGATTCACTTAAGGGAAAAAATTACAAAGATTATGGAAAACAGTTTGCTGTAATAATTACCATATATATTTCAAAATATTAGACAGACTTTAAATCCAAAAAATCACCTTTAAAAATTGGCGAGTCATCTTATACTACAATTCTAAAAAAGAAACCTTAAATTCTGAATGAATTTGTTTGTCGGCATGCTAACCTCAGCCTTGGTGCGATAACCAATAACATATATGAAAAGATTCACATTATTAAATAAACTGATGATAAAAGTAATAAAACCATTTCTAACTTATATATTACTGGCATAACTTCATAATAAATTGTTTTATTTAAAGAATAATTCCATCTCAATGAAATCAAGTTGTATCTATGCAATCTCAGCTGAAAAAATGTAAACATCAAATTATGATTTCATTCACAGCAATGAAATGCACAATTATTATACTGTTATTAGTGGTATTTTGTGAATGTTGATGAAGTAGAAGTTAATGGCTATCAGTACACCAGGCTGTTTGTAACTGTTTAAATACAGGAAAAGAAGAGGAAAAAGAAGATTTCAGTATTTGCAAGATATCATGAAATTAAACATAAACAAAACAATGGTTTCCTTTTTAGGGGACATGTGTAGAAAAAATATAATACAGAATCGTTTTTGTTATTTTTTTTATTTAGAATTTCTAAAGAAACAGTAAGTAACAACATTTCCAATAACAGCATCTTTGTATAATCAATAAGTCATCTTATGTTACAGGTATAGGATAAATTCATAAAAATTTCATATATTTTTGGTCTCATCCTATCTAAAGGTCATTTTATACATGGGAATACATAGTAGTCTGAAACGAAAGCAATATGTTTCTGTATATATCAATAAAAACATTTTATGGTGAGCAATAGAAAAGCTAGATTGGCAACTAAGTCTCATAATTTTACTGATAAAATTGTTATTTTTTAACCATAAGTTTTAGTCTAACAGTTTTTTTTCTCTTGCACTCACACTCCACCCAAGTCTATTGAACAGGTTAAGAGGCTCATCCCTTGTTCCCTGTTTAGGATGTGGTTTCCGGCTTTCTCTTTTCCAATCTTTTCACTATTACATAGCCCCTTGCTCAGGGTGATACGATTAAAAAAAAAAAAAAAAAAAAAAAAAAAAAAAAAAAAATTCTTACTTGCAAAACTCTCTTCCAGCTTATATTTTCTTGTCAACTACAATCTTTAAGGTTTTAAATGCAATGTTGCTCATTATCAGGTGTTTCCTTGAAACCTGTTCTTTTATTATCACCTCTGTTTCTTTTGCTCTCGGTAACCCCCTGTGTCTAAGTAGATTTTATTTTTGCTAAGATAAAAAAAAAAAAGTAAAAAGACTTTGTAGATCTGTTGAAATCTGGATAAGTATTAAAATGGCAAAAACATAAAAATATTTCCTATCAACTTCTTTATTTTATGAAAAGTATCTGTGAAAAAAGGAGAACGATTTTAAAACTGGAATAAGTTGATTTGATCCAATAAAATCAACTTCATCTTTTTTTCAGTTACTAAGGATGTCATAAGAGAATGATTTTCATAAATTATTTATGTGGCCCTGTGAGCAATAAATTATTTTCAAACCTAGACCCACTTCTATCGTTATTTCAATGGCAAATGTTCAAATAAACTAGATTCCTTAGTTCCACCAATTCAGACCTTCACATTTAAGACCTGTCATTGCACATACACAGTATCAAATCATTCTCATTCATCTGATATTTGATTGGTAAGCCAAAAGTTCTTCCTAAGAACCACTACATTGTAAAATAAATTCTCAAGAAGGTGTCTCTTTAATCACTACAATCTTAACCTTTTCATTTCTGGGTTCAACCATTATCTATCCTACATATCATGATAATCTGCACATACTTTCTCCTCTTGCATTAATTTAAACAACTTCATTTAGTAACCCTTAACCTTAATTTTGATTTTGGACATGGTATTGGGTGATTTAATTAAAAAAAATGAAAACAACCAGCTACAAAAACAAAATAATTCAAAATAATTAGCTAATAATTCAAAATAGCCCAAATCATCTTGTATTTGCATTTACCAAATTAACCCATTAATTCTCTGAATTTATTGCCTTTTCTAATTTATTTTCAAAATTTTAAATTTAGAGTGACTTTCTTTTGGTGTGTTGAGGGTATCAACACCTTTGATGAGATTTTAATTTCTTGGTACATTTGACCCACAAAAAAATATTGGCGGACTCATGCGTGTCCAGGTAAAAAAAATTATAAGATTATTTAAACTAATAATTACTAACAAATATTGCAATAGGACATTTTACAAAAAAAGAAAAATTAGAAATGAAATTAGATGTGAAGAGTTCAAAGCATCCTTTAGTGTTTGTAGCTGAATTACTGACATGTCGGTGGGAGCAAAAAGGATACATTGTTTCACTCTGAAATGTCACAGAGAAAGCGATGAATTCTTTCAAATCTCATGCCACTTGTAATTATTGTCAGGAGGTGGTGATTCAAAATCTCACTGCCTCTATTATTAGCAGGGGCACTGATCCAACAAAGTATAAACATTTTGGTAGTTGCAACATGCAGTATGTCATATAATTTATAATAATTTTATATTTTTCAAAATATACTCTTTAAAATGTCAAAATTATGTAATTTCCTTTATACCCAAATTGTGAGATAAATACTAAGGTTGTTATCACTTTCAGGACATAAACTAGCTTTACTTTCAGATTCTGTGCTACCTGTAATATTTATCAAGGTGTGGTAATTCATAATCTCACCACCTGTGATTATCATCAGTGTGCAGTAATCCAACAAATACTCCTTCTCCCCAGATTGAAGAAGTTTCTCTTATGAAATCTGATTTGTAATGTATATTTTTAAATGTCTTAACCAATGTATAGTGCAACCACTTTTTGTTGTTGTTGTTGGAAGTATTGAAATTTTTGGTGAGAGCATGTTGTCTGTTAGTTTGCTTTGATTTGTGTGGGATGTTTGTGATTGTTTTTGTCAGCTGGTCTTAAACAATCAACTGATACAGTGTCTTTATTTACTTTTTTTTTGTTACCATAAAATAATATTGACATCTAACCGACATATGTTACATTAATTTGTATTTATAACTTTATGATATAATTTCACCAATTGACAATAATAATAAATAACCATTAGACTATAATTACTTTGAGTTATGAATGAAACTCTTGGAGAGGTTTGCTTCCCATAACCCATGATTCTGAAAGAACAAAGTTCTGAGCAGGAAGTATACAATAAATTGGAAATCAAGAAACTGGTTCACCTTTTTCCCCTGTTTCTGTTTATATAAAGAATGTCATTAGCAAATTGTCTGCTTCTTCTTGAATGGCTCCTTTTGAAATAACAAACTGTTTTCTCAGTGTTACTTTTTAATTATGAAGCATTATAACAAAAAGTAAAAGAAAACCTCATGCTGTATCCTGTCAGCACTCTCCAATTTTTTAAAAACAATCAGAAGAAAATGTTTAACCAGCGATCATTTTAAAACTGATCCAGTATATAAAATGGCATTCAACATTCTTCAGCAACTCCAAAACTGTTCTTTTCAGGACAAAACTATTTGGTAACTACAAAACTGTCCTTTTCAGGACCACACTTTTCATCAACTACCAATACTGTCCTTCTCAGGACCATACTTCTTCAGTGACTACAAAACTGTCCTTTTCAGGACCGTACTTCTTCAGTGACTACAAAACTGTCCTTTTCAGGACCATACTTTTCAACAGCTACCAAAACTGTCCTTTTCTGGACAATGCTGCAGTATCCTCTCCAAGGTGCAGCAACTACAAAACTTTACATTTCAGGATAAAACTCTTTGGTAACTATAAAACTGTTCTTTTCAGGACCACACTTTTCAATGAATACCATAACTGTCCTTCTCAGAACGAGGCTCTTTTCACCCTCCACAGGAAGATGCAAAGATATTTTTTTCCCAGTGCACTGTAACCTTATTTTTGTTTATGTGTTTTCTTTAACAAAAATAAACTTGACAATATATTTTTTTACTCAAGTCTTTGTTTTATTTGTTGTTGTCTTCCATCATACAATAACATTTTTGTGGGCCAATATACCCTTCACAACACTAGTAACCAAAACTGGAAAACTTTCAGAAGAGCAGGGATTATTGAAAGATATAATATGTATACATGAACTTCAAAAATATGCAGGAACTCTTGAGAAGAAATTACTTTTTAAGTGGTCTAATAATTGCGTAATTTATTTTAGGATGAAAATAAGAAAGCAAAACCATAATAGTTGTTCTAAAAGGAATTGACTTTTAAAATACTATTGTCATCTGTCATTACTTAGAGATTAGCTTTTAATTAATGCCACCTTAACAAGAAAAGAACATGCTTTATTACATAAAAATACTGAGAAGGAATCCTGATAAATTTTTTCCCATCAATAAACACACACCATTTTATTATATCACTAATTTAAAAAATCTAAGATCTGTCTATCTATAACCATAACAGGGGTAGCCTAAGTTTTTTTTACACACAATCTATCCCCCATCAACATACAGATACTACAAGACAGAAATAAAAAATGTACACTAAAAGCACATACATTATCAACCAAATCCTGCATAGAACAACTAAAATTATGATAGAAATACATGCAAGAGACAGCTGAAGTTTATGGAACATGTAATGAGAAAGGAGGGCTTGAAATGTCTAATACTCATGAGATGGATAGAAGAAAAAAACAGAAAAAAGCAGTGCATGACATACTTAATGGGCTTGAGTAAGCAGGTTTCAGAGCAGAGTAAAAGTGTTAAGAGCGGCAAGGGATAGGGTAAGTGGAGGTTCATGGTCACCTATATCTTGAAAGGACACAGCATAAAAAAAGAACTTGTCATAAAGAATGTCATTAGCAAATTGGCTGTTTGTTCTTGAATAGACCATATCCAAAGAGAAGGAAAACCTCAAATTTAAACCTCTGCTGCCTTTTGCATACCCAATCAGGGAAAAACTTTGGAAGTAAGCTCTGAGGATAAATCTAAAACCGAAGTCCCTAAGACAGTCCAATGTTATGTTTAACTTCATTCAAGCAACTCCTGCAATGATGCCAGTACCAAGCAGTATTGGATTCTAACTTTCCCTTAAACAACATCAGTGGCATGGAAAGAAGAGATATGCTGCATGGATAACTGCCAATCTAAATCTATCTAAACTTATTTATAAATGGAACTTTGCCTCTGTGTGTATGTGTGTGTGTGTGTGTGTGTGTGTGTGTGTGAGTGTGTGTGTGTGTGTGTCCATTACCTATAGACTCTGAAATGGCGGAACTGATTTTCTTGAAAATTTACACAGTTGTAATATGCAAGTGTTCTTAGATATGTTTTGTGTTGAGGTACCCCCGATAAATATCGAAAATCAATAACCAAAAGAATCAGGTTATAGAAGGACTGGTCCAATTTTAATCAAATTTGATACACTCATAGACAAAGACATAAGAAAGATATTCAGAAGTTTCAAGGTTGCAGTTCTTACAATAGTGCAGAAAATCGATAATATATATATATATAAAAGGGAAGATGTTTGTGTGTGCATCTGTTTATCTGCCTGTATGTCTGTATTTTTTCAGCCCTTTTATTTTAGTTTTTGCATCGGGGTTGGCTCTAAGTAGAAATAATTGTAGTTCTTAGTCTCAGCCATGATACCATTTACTCAGAGGACTTATTTAGCCTTCAAAATTCAGTTTACGACAAAAAAACTTATTTGATATCGATACCAGGAAATCAAAATTTGACTTACATCCATTCAATTTTCTTTCAGTCTATGGTTTCACTTTAACAGGAAACAACTATTGCATGTCTTTCATGCCAATGTACAAAGTGTCTGAGCTCCAGGACCATGGATTAGTTTTAAAGATTTCATTACACCTGAGCAACGCCAGGCTATACTGCTATTCTTTCATAAAAAACCTGCTCAGAGTTGCTGCACCCTGGAGAGTACACTGCAGCATTGCCTAACCATGATAGCAAAACACAAGAAACAACATGGGAGGATTCCAAAGGTCTTTTTGTATGGGGGACTGACCACCAGCAAGAGGGCACAAAGCGACCTTATCTTTGTTTCATGTATGCTGGCAAAAGTGACATAAGGGTGATGGGCATATATATCAAAAGATGGGAAAATGTCATCAAAGATAGCTCACACTGAGGGCTGAAATGAGGAAAGAAGAAATGGAGACTTGGCATTAGAGTGAAGTGTATTTGAAGGAAAAAAATAATGCAGTGACATCAAGGGAGAGCAATTTTTCTATTTATTATGCATATCTATAAGTCTTCTATTCACCCATGCTTAGAACATTGCTACCATATATGGTTTGGTGCACCAATTATTTATCTAGAGCTTTCTAATAATATTCAACGAAGAATCAGCAATATTATTGATCCTGATCTGGTATCTCAGCATTTGTTACAATTGAGGCTGTCGCTCCTATGTGAGCATGTATAGCTATAACCAATACTGCACTGCCATCAGCAGCTGATGTATAATGTTTTGAGGGCAGATCCATTGTCTTTTGTGTCGGACAGATGCTACATAAAATACTATATCCAAATTGTAAATTAGAGACTTGTTAGTCATGTGATTATTGTCGCTATCCCGGAACCAGAAAGAGTTGCTGAAAGCCTTCAGTTTCCATTATAATATATAAAGCAACTTATATCTAAAGGCATGTGGATCATATCATGGAAATATACCAGATTAAACACATAGGATAATAATCACTATAGATAATTTATACACACCCTTACTGTCTCAGAAAGAAAAACTGAATAAAAGACTCGTAAGATTTTTCTTATAAATTACATTCAATAAAACATGTATAAAAGAAATACTGCTGCATACAATAGATTAAACAAATAAAGAATGATAACAGGTAACTTGAAAAAGTGTAAAAAAGACTGCAGACTGTTATGATTGAAGTGAATTCAAGCTGCACAGTATCTTTCATGAGTGACCTTATGTCAGACAAAAAAAGATTTAAATGATTATTTGTGCTTCATCATGGAGTAATGTTTAGCAATATTGAAAACCATTACTTCAGAAGTGCTCTACACTTGTGACTCTGTACAAGACTATACAAAGCTTATGCGAGAGACTTATATCAGGAAGGAGTTCAGTATGTATTTCAAATTAAAGATTTCCCTCTCTTCATAAAAATTATGATGAGGTTTATCATCCATCAGCACCAAAGATGGAACTTATCATCCAACTATCCTTTACCAATATCATCCGTGTTATGCAGGATTTCAGAGTTTAACCCCAAAGGGCAACATTTCCATTGGTAATTTCTGAAAAAAATTCTCTTTCAACAAGGTTATCTGATATTTTGTTTCTTATAACAATAACAAAGAAGCAATGTTTGTATATTTATTAAGAAAGATCCTTACACTACTCAGAGGATAGATAGATAAATAGACAGATATGAACAAGCAGTGATAGATAGATAGCAAACTAAAGTGGCTATGCCTGTTCATATTTTTAACACTTTAAAATCTTATACACATTACAAAAACAAAAACTTATTAAATATATAAATATGTATGCATGCAATCAAGTACAAATAAATACTAGTTGAGCACTTAATCCTTACGTGCTTATGTAAAATACAGCATAATTTGAACATGCAATGCAAGGTGACACATACATGTACACACATCCACATCTAGCTATGATAATAAAAATTATTTGATGCAAAAACACTAATTTTCTAATTTATATTCACCTTATGTATTATTTTCTCTTTTATATGTGGATTTAGTATAAGCTTATCAGTGTCTTCCAGGTCAAACACTGAAATGATGAAAGCTTGAATATTGCATTCTATTCCAGGATTCAATTCAGAGATGCTTGCCAATATTGGTTAAATTTAGTTTAATGATACCCAAAAAATGTCTTTTGAAAGATCATTTTCTTAGATGTTCTGTTAACAAATAAATAGCTACATTAATTATGTTTATTAAAAGATGTTTTATGACTGAGGTACTGAAATGAATTGCGTAACAAGCAGATAAACAATCAAAATGCACAACTGTAATATGCACCCAAACACTTACAAAGTCTAAGTGGGAAGACTTTATTGAATAAACTTCTAGGTCAGCTGTAAGAAAATTGGTTCACTGTGACATGCGAGACAATTTTTTCATTTTTCTCTCCAAAATTTATCTTGCATATCTATAAGTCTCCTATTTGCCCATGCTCATAATATTACTGCCACATATAGTTTGGTGCATCTATTTTTTATTTCCAGTTTTTTGATAAAATCCAAAGAAGAATCAGCAATATTATTGGTCCTGATCTGGCAGCTCAGCTCCAGTCGCATTCCTATCACTATAAGGTTGCCTCCCTCTGCCTTTTCTATAAATAATTTCATAATAATTGTTTAGATAAGCTCTTTGCTCTGATACCTAGATTTTAAAATTTAAATGCAGTACTAGACTGGCATTGGGGTTACATGAATTTACAGTTTAGTTTGCTATGTATAACTATAAATTCTATGCTAACAATTTTTTTCTCACACTTCTCACTTGTGGAACTTACTTCTGGCTCCATGCTTTCCAGCCAACTTCATTCTTCAAAAATTTTAATGCAATCTCAATTGGCATCAACTATACTCCTGGTGACTCCTCTTTTGTTCATGCTCTTTAGTAATGTTTCTGTTTTCTAATTCTTCTACACCCATTAACCCTTTATGTCTTAGTGACTTTACTGCATTGTTTGGAGGTAAACTTGATTAAAAAGATGTATATTTTTTACATTAGCATTTCCCTTTGTAATGAATAAAGTGAAAAGAAAATGTTTTTTTGGAAGTATAATGATCAGTACAAATATGGCACCTTTTATGCTTTCACAAGTACTTCTGAAAGAGTTACATAAGGGGAGATAACTGAAATATTTAGTGCGGGGTGTTTTTTTTTTTTATTGACATGTTATTAAAGAAATAGGGAGAATACCAAATCATTAAAATTCATAACATTCTATGATCTACCATTTAAGCACACTCTGTGAAAAGAACTGACACATGACTATCAGATTTTGACATTCATGAGATACATTGAAGATGAAAAAGCCACCTACCTAACAAGTTTATGTTAATGCATAGCAGAGAGATAATAAAAAGAAAAACATTGCTAAGAATTACAGAGGATAGGAAATTGTGGAGAGCTATGATCAATCAAATTCCTGAAGGATCATGGTATATGGACATGAAAGAAAACTTTTTTCATTGGAAAAAATATTTATTAAAAAAAACCTGGTTAATTCATTACAATTCAACAAAGATTTGAACTGATATAGTTGTGCAATTATTTTAAATTTTTACATGTAACTTTGTCAAATTTCATTAATTTTTTATTTGTATTTTCGTTTCATCATAATTTCAGTTGCTTTTTATCACAACACTCAGAGGACTATCATTCTCTGGATGCCTGTAAGCAGTGTAATCAGAAATAAAGAGTAAGATTCCAATAAAACTAATTTCTGAGATTAAAAGTTATCATTATTTACACACAAATAATTGTCCCAATCTTTGTTGTTGTTATCACAATGTTTCAGCTGTTGTATACTCAGACCTTTATCAAGGGATTGTTGATCTAAGTAACCTTCAGAGAATTTTAAACTGAACCCTTTATTTAATTCAAAGAGTAGACTGCCCATATCTAGTTGTATTTTGTCTGGATCTTATCTAGTACTGCTCAGTTATTGATCACTCTCTTCCTACTTAGTCCATGTACACACTGCCTGACCCAGAGATTGAATTATATCACCAAAAAGACTAATTCAAAAGTTAATAAAAGTTGACAATGCTCCATTTAAGAAAAAATAATAACATACTACTAGTGTATGAAAATAAAAAAGATGAAATATTAGTAGAATAGTAATAATTGCACATTCAGCTATGGATGAAAATAACGTGGATACCTTCAAAATGAAACTGCTCTCTTTTAATCATCAGAGAACTTTTTGCCTTCAGTCAGCATGGCACATGCTAACCTTGAGCTTATGCTTTCCACTGACATGAAGTGGAATGATTATATTGAATAAATTGCTAGATCTACTGTTAGGAAAGTTGGTTCACTGTGTTGTGCTAGACAATTTTTTCTCCAGAATCTATTTTACATATTTATAAGTCTACAAATTATCCATGCATTGAATATTGCTGCCACATCTTGCTTCTGTTATATATTTAGAGATTTCTGATTGTTGCATCCTTGAGAAAGGTATAATAACAAATTTTGCACCTAAGTGTTAAACTAACAAATACTAATGTTGTAGAGCAAACTGAATTATTCCGTACAAGGATGTCACTGAGAGATTAGTCTGCTGCAATATACACTACAATATACGCTCCTTGCTAATCAGTAGCTATGATATTCATATAACAGATGGACTCATCCATCCTATTGTATCAAAAGTGTAGTAGAATATTCCACTACATAGATAAAAATCAAAAAAAGAATCTGCAATGTTATCAGTCACTTCCTGGCATCTTGATTTCAGTTACTTCCACACCACTATAACATATTCAAATATTTTCATGGTAATTGTTCTGATGAGCTTTCCTCTTTGGTATCCAGACTTTAAAAAATTTAAGCACAGTTCTAGGTTACCAGCTAAGTCTCATCATTTTACAGTTGAGTTGACTAGATCTAAACTTATTTATAAATGGAACTTTGACTGTGTGTGTGTATGTGTGTATGCGTCCGTTACCTATAGACACCGAAACGACTAAACCAATTTTCTTGAAAACATACACAGTTGTACTATAAGCATCTGCGAGTATTCTTAGCTAGGTTTTGTGTCGAGGTACCCCCGATAAATATCAAAAATCAATAATCAAAAAAATCGGATTATAGAAAGACTGGTCCGACTCTAATGAAATTTGATACACTCATAGAAAAAGACATAAGAAACAATATTCAGAAGTTTCAAGGTTGCAGTTCTTACAATAGTGCAGAAGACCAATAATATATATATAAATAAAAGGGAAGATGTTTGTGTGTGTGTCTGTTTATCTGTCTGTATGTCCTTTATACAAATCCACAATTTTTATCCGATTCTCACCAAACTTCACACAAATATTCTTTAGGCTGAGTCTGAGCTCCAGGACCATGGATTAGTTTTAAAGCTTTCATTACACCTGAGCAATGCCGGACTATGCTGCTAGTGTAACCATAAGTTCTATGCTGATAGTTTCTTTTTTCACATTTTTCATTTATGGAAATCTCTTATGGCTTCTTGCTTTCCAATCAACTTTGATCATCAAAAATTTAAATGCAATGGCAGTTGTCATTTTTATATCTCTTAATACTTGTTCTTTTATTATCCTCTCCCCTTAATAATCTTTTTTTAAAATTCTTTTACATTCAGTAAATCTTTGAATCTTAGTGGCTTTATTACCTTGCTTTGGGTGAAATGATTAAAAAAACCCTTGGGTAAAATTTTGACAAGTAAATTATAATTTTATAAAATCTATAAAAATAAAACAGGTTCTAATTAATTGCTAGTTAAAAATGACCAGTCAATAAACAATTATAGTTGTGTTTTAAAATAAGTTTGTATGCTTGCAAATCAATAAGTCTGTAGCCTAAGGATAAAACAAATTGTTACAAAATGTGATTTCCTTTGTATTTTCTCAGTCCACTGATTGTCATTAATCTAGCATATCATATACTCTTCCTTTCCATACTGCTTGGGCATTTATATATTCTTTATGCCAGTTAGGCAGTCATTTACATAAGACTACAAATATGCTTCACAAAAGTAATATGTATTTTTCTCTTCCCCTTATTAATTCATTGATTCAGTAGTGAAATGATCATATAGATTGTACATTATACATGCAAATTTTCAGATCTAAATTAAATTAATAACTATGTAACAGACTTTGCAGTCATTGATCTATTGTTTTTGATTGTTCTTCATAAAACCTCCTGTAAAATTAAGAAATAATAACAAACTTGAATGAATACCTTAAATTCTTCCATTTATAAAAATTAGATATCATTTCTCAGAAAGAATATATGTTTTAAATCAAATTTACATTTCTAACAGAATGAAGAAAGCTTGATTTCATTATTAGGAATAAAGCCACATTCAGATATTAAAAACAGCAAATTGAGAATAAAAATATAGACTGAACAGAAACAATTTAACTTTATAAAATTTATGTGAAATTACTTAAATTTAAGTAAGCTTAAATTACATATAAATAGTAACGATTTAATTTTATAAATTCTGGTAATATTATAATGAATCATGTAAAATTTATATAAACTGATAATTTTTACTACCAACAGAAATTGCATTAATTTTATAATACAGTTAACTAGGACCAAATGATTTCATTCATTGCACAACTGAAACAAAAATGTGATAAAAATAAACAACTAATTCATTTTTTCAGGCAAAATTTAAAGACACAGTTTATTTAATAAAAATATGTCTATTTTTTAATAAAATCTTTTATTTTTAGTTTCCTTGAAGAGAAGGGTAACTATACTTATTAAGATATGTAAATAAACTTGATGGTTTAATGTTAACATTATTGGTTGGGTGGGGAAATAATTCAAGTAAGTAAAGAAAGATCAATAAATGAAGCTAAATGGATTTTTCTTTGATTTATTAAAGGTCCAAAACAAGAAGGAAAAATTTGTTACTCATTAGTAAACTGAAAGAACCAATAAAATACACACAGCCACTCAGTTAGACACACAGTCACTCACTCACTCACTCACACATTCGCATATATTCACTCACTCACACACTCACTTCCTCACTTCCTCACAGACTCACTCACCCATATACTCACTTGCTGACATACATTCACACTCACTCACTCATTGGATTATTGTTTTCTTTTCATGAAAGAAGGATTAGAAATTTCGAAAGCCTACATCACCATGTTTACTTACACAACTCACATACACATACACTCACTCACCCTCTCACTCACTCATTAGCTTATTGTCTTCTTGATACAAGGGTTTGACATTTTAAAAGCCTACATCACCATGTTTTTTTCACATGACTCCCATACACATGCACTCACTCACTCACTCCCTCACTCACTAGCTTATTGTCTTCTTGATACAAGGGTTAGACATTTTGAAAGCCTACATCACCATATTTTTTCACACAACTCACATTCATGCACACTCACTCACTCACTCACTCCCTCACTCACTAGCTTATTGTCTTCTTGATACAAGAGTTCTTCTTCTTCATGTGCTGTCCCTTCAGGATGTAGGCAATCATGGATTTTCACTTGGCTCTGTCTCTTGTTGCTCTCAGTAGTATTAAGTTGTTCAGGCCCTCCTTCCTCATTACATGTCCCAGGAACCTCATTTGTCTCTTCCTGATATTTAGTATCAGTTTTCTTTCTGTTTGCATCCTTTCCAACATCTTATCATTGCACACATGTTCCATCCATGATATCCTCAGCATCCTTCTGTAAAACCACATTTCTGCTGCCTCAAGCCTCTCCTTCATCTTTGATGAGATTGTCCAGCATTCAATTCTGTACAGAAGGACAGATATCACATAGCAAATCAGCACTCTTCTCTTTGTTTCTTATGAGATTTTCCTGTCAGTCAGTGCTCAGATTAGCGCTTCTTAAATGCATCTTTGTCTATACCAATGCATCTTTGGATCTCCATGTTGCACTTTCCATCCTCTGTTAAAACAGTTTCCAGGTATTTGAATTTTTTTACTTTTTTTTTTTTAATCATTTCACCCCGAGCAAGGCGGAAACACCACTGATGTGCAGGGGGCTACATAAATGTAAAAAGATTAATTAGAAAAGAGTGAGGAGTACAAACTAGTTAGAAAGGAACAATAGAAAGCAGGTGCGATGACAGATACATAGGTGGAGAGAAAGGGAAGGTTATACGGGGGTGGGGAGAGAGCTAGAGTCCAGTGGTTAGTAGATGAGTATTGACTTTGCATTTAAATTTCTGGAGGTTGTAGCTGTCAGGAAAGCAAGAATACGGGAGCGAGTTCCACAGGCAGGAAGTGCGAGAGAAGAAGCTGCAGGAGTAGAATTGTCATCTGCATTTGGCTAACCTGACTGTGAATGGGTGGGACCCAGTTGCCAGTCTGGTTGCTCCTGTTGAGGAGGCATCAGTGACTTAAGCTCGTCTGAACAGAAGCCATGAAAGTATTTATAGAACAGACAAAGGGAGGCCACATTTTGACGATGGGGAAGTGGCTGCAGTCGAGTCGCCAGATCAGTACCTATCACATTACAGACTCTCCTTTGGAGCTTGTCAATAACACTGAGGAGAACGGCAGGGGCACCTGACCATAAATGGCAGCAGTACTCCATGCACGGATGGATGGTTGACTTGTTTGTTTTATTTTAGATTCTCTAACTTTCAGCTGGCATATTGATCTCTTCTTTTTGTTGATGACCATACATTCAGTTTTCTTGAGATTTATGCTCAGTCCTTTTTTTTTTTCACTTTCTTTTGCTAACTTCTGTAGAAGGTCCTGCATTTTCCTTTCCATGTCTGCTATTGTGCCATCCACGTATCTGAAGACATTTTGAAAGCTTACATCACCATGTTTCTTCACACAACTCACATCCACACACACTTATTCACTCACTCACTCACTAGCTTATTATCTTCTTTTGAAAGTCTACATTACCATGTTCCTGCACTTGACTCTATCTAAAGTCTCATATTCTTTTAACTTGCTGACCCCTTCTATCCAAGTTTTCTTTAGATGTCTTTTACCGCAACTTCCCTCAATGCTCAGCTCAGTAGATTGTTATTTAAACTAATGAAGTTTATTTTACATGCTTTATTAATTATTTATTAATTAAAGGTATTAATCTATCTCTTTCCTATAGTTATGGGTTAAATAACAGAACTGATTGAGTTCTATCCCCTTGGCTGGCAACCAGTTTTCTGTAGAAAGTAATGGCAACCTATTGCAGGATAATCTTCTGCTCAGGTGATCATGTCTCAAAAGAGACATAATCACCCAAGTGTGTATCATGTATGGCACTTAATTGACTATTACGGCAAAAACTATAAGATTCAAGTAACACTCAAAAGGTAAGTCTAATGATGATATGCTTATTTCATGAGATAAATGATATTCAAGAAATCTTAATGAAAGTTTTGCTTCTAATTAGTCTCTCCCATTTCTTTAATTGATAATAACAAGGATTGGATGTTTTGGAAGCCTGCTTCACTGTGTTTCTCCAGACAATTCTATCTTGAACTATGTCTTCTTTCAACTTTGGAGTAGATAGACTAAACTATCGCCCAGTTCACACTCCACCCACGTCTATTGAACAGGTGCAGAGGCTCATCCCTTGTTCCCTGTTTAGGATGTGGTTTCCGGTTTTCTCTTTTCCAATCTTTTCACTCTTCTCTTTATTTTTTTTTTTCAATTGGAGTAGATAGACTAAACTATCGCCCAGTTCACACTCCACCCACATCTATTGAACAGGTGAAGAGGCTCATCCCTTGTTTCCTGTTTAGGATGCGGTTTCCAGTTTTCTATTTTCCAATCTTTTCACTCTTTTCTTTATTTTTTTTTTCAATTGGAGTAGATAGACTAAACTATTGCCCAGTTCACACTCCACCCACATCTATTGAACAGGTGAAGAGGCTCATCCCTTGTTCCCTGTTTAGGATGTGGTTTCTGGTTTTCTTTTTTCCAATCTTTTTACTCTTACGTAGCCCCCTGCACATCAGTGGCATTATCGCCTTGCTTGGGGTGATATGATTAAAAAAAAAAAAACTTCAGTTTCTTGAGATCATTCTTGACATTTTCTGGCTTACAGCCACATTTTGTGGAGACATTGGTTATTGTGAAGTTAAACAATGTCAAGCCTAATCAGTATCTAGATAAGTGACTACTTGGTAATACCAGTTAAGTTTGTATGTAGATGTAGTGTAATAGGTAATGGCTTGAAATTGTTAACTGGAGATGTCATTCCAAATTCCAGTATTTTTTAATCATATCACCCCAAGCAAGGTGGTAATGCCACTGATGCGCAGGGGGCTACGTAAGAGTCAAAAGATTGGAAAAGAGAAAGCTGGAAACTACATCCTAAACAGGGAACAAGGGATGAGCCTCTTCACCTGTTCAATAGATGTGGGTAGAGTGTGAACCAGGCGATAGTTTAGTATATCTACTCCAATTGAAAAAAAAAAAGAGTAAAAGATTGGAAAGAAAGAAAGCCGGAAACCACATCCTAAACAGGGAACAAGGGATGAGCCTCTTCACCTGTTCAATAGATGTGGGTGGAGTGTGAACCGGGCAATAATTTAGTCTATCTACTCGAATTGAAAAAAAAAAAAAGAGTAAAAGATTGGAAAGAGAAAGCCGGAAACCACATCCTAAACAGGGAACAAGGGATGAGCCTCTACACCTGTTCAATAGATGTGGGTGGAGTGTGAACCAGGCGATAGTTTAGTCTATCTACTCCAATTGAAAAAAAAAAAAAAGAGTAAAAGATTGGAAAGAGAAAACCGGAAACCACATCCTAACCAGGAAACAAGGGATGAGCCTCTTCACCTGTTCAATAGACGTGGGTGGAGTGTGAACCGGGCGATAGTTTAGTCTATCTACTCCAATTGAAAAAAAAAAAAAAAGAGTAAAAGATTGGAAAGAGAAAGCCGGAAACCACATCCTAAACAGGGAAAAAGGGAAGAGCCTCTTCACCTGTTCAATAGACATGGGTGCCTGCCAGTTACGGATTAATTAGTAAGACTGCTATCACTAAATCATTATTATCTTCTCACTGAGATCCTTACAATCTAAAAATATTTTCTGGTTTTCAATAACTTGTAAATGATTGATAAACTGTAGAAAACAAATCAATCAATCAATATGACACTTCCTCCTAAATTTTCTTTGGACATACCTTGCCAAAACTTTCTTCCAGGATGTCACCAATCATTTCTTTCCACAGATTCTTATCCTTCATTTCTTGAAGCAATGTTTACTCCTTTACTTCCAGACCCTGTTCTATCATCCATTTTCACAAGCTTGTTCGGTAGGTTAGTTGCTGTTTTTCTCTGCATCTATTCCCTTTAATATATTCTGCAAGAGCCAAATTCTCAACACCCTCTTTTCTTATTATATGTTGCAGAAATTTCAATTCTTTCTTTCTAAATACAAGTGACTTTTAAACAGAGAATATATACAGGGTGAGATGGATAAATTGCCAGGTAAATTACACAAAAATGAAAATAATCTTATTTTAACATATATATTTACCAAAATTACACAATTTCTGTGCAGTCAACAAAATTAAGTACAATTAATAAACATGCTGAAAATTAAAAATATAAAATATCAATAATTTAATTCAATGAAATTGCCAATGGCTTCAACCACAGTCTCCAGACAACTTTAGAGTCTCATGCAACTCTTCTGGACAGTCTCCTTGTTTAAATTGGTGAATGCTGTTATAATCCTTGCTTTTAGTTCATCTTTGTTGTAACAAAGGGTTTTGTTGGTCTCTTACTCAAATGCATCCCACACAAAATAATCAAGATGGCTGCAGTCTAGGGAGTTAGGTGGTCAGATGTAAGGGATGATGCGATTGCAAATATTGTCTGAAAGCAATGACTGGATTCTTCTGCTTGCGTGTTATGGTGCAGAGTCTTGTTGTCAGACATAGGTCTTTCCAGCAGCCACACTCTTAACCCAGGAGAGCACTATCTCCTCAAGGTACTTGATTTAGGCCTACGTGCTAAATCTGAGGTCCTCACCCACAAATTCTTTTCTTATCATTATCAGAGTGAGTTTTCTGAGCTGCCTTTGTACTCACCATTAGGCTTATCCAACTCTTTCTAAATCCTCTGCACTGTCCTCAGATTGACACCCAAACACTTTGAAGTGTTCATATTGAAGATTACAGTGAAAATACCAAGCAGTACAGCATGTCATTTCCAAATTTCTGGCAGAGTGAATTGCATCATTGTACTCTTTCTTACAGAAGGTGCCCAACTGATCCTACTATACTGTGCAGTCAACAAAATTAAATACAAATAATGAGCACGCTTGAAATTAGAAATATAAAATTGCAATAATTTACCCATCAAACCTTGTACATAGATGCTAAAATTCAAATATAACAAATATGATATCTGTAAAAAGACAATATGAATAAAGACAAAAAAAAATCTTAACATTGTCAACATGTTTCATTCTCCGATAGACTTTATCAAAGCAAACATAAGGATTTTATTTTGCAGCAAGTATTTATGAAAAGAAATAAAAATATTAGTTTTCCAGAATTTTTAAATTTAAGAATGCTTATAAATGTACTTCAGGCTAATTTAAAGTCCATGTAAATTATTGGAGATGTTAAGTGATGTAATTTAATGATTAATAAAAGAAAAGAGTAAATTTTATTATTGTTATTGAATTTCTTTTTATAATTACTATTTATATTATTTCAGTTTAGAAATTAAGTTTTGCATTATATGTTTTAAGTAATAGGTTTTGAATTTAACCGCTTTTTTTTATTTTCTTATTTTTAAACTTATGCGTGCTGGCTTGGAAAAGAAGTATTTATCTTAAGAATGGGGAGAATTGAAAAAATCTTGGGCACAGGTTCATATTTTGTTAAAATTTAATTGTGGCACCCCTAAGAATTTACCATCTAAGTAAATTACTTTCTTCTTTTTAATGAACATGGCATTCTTTAGACCAAATTTGTGGTTGAACTTATTTTTATATATGGCTTATGCATTTGATAAATTGTTGTGTATAAGACCCTATTTAGGATCACAGACATTGTCTTTTTTTGCATTTCTTCAAGTTTCTAAAATATATTCTAAGGAACAGTTCTAACAGTTTATTTTATATAGGGTGTTCTATTAAGACGGATCAAAGTTAGCAGTAAATAAATCATTTCATTATTGGATCATGTTAGTTGTGTCATGACAATTAGGTGGGAAAAATAATATTGCCCAAATATTTGCCAAGGCTTCGCAGCACACTTCCACTTGATGGTCAAAATTTTGATGATGTCTCTGTATAGTTGCTTCTTGATATCAAAAATATGCCTTATTATTTCATCCTTCAGCTGTTAAATTCCTGTTGATTTGTTGGTATAGATTTAAATTTTGAAATGACCCTAAAATAAGAAATCTAAAGGTATCAAGTTGCACCATCATGGTGGCCAATTGACAATTGTTTCATTGGCTGTATGGCTTGTGGTGGTGTCCTGTTTGAATCACAAATCTTTGACATCCATTGAATTCAATTTAAGGCATAATTGCCATCATTTAAATAATATGATCCAAAAGTGAAATCAATAAAATTTCACCAATAACACTGTTTTAATTACTGATAATTTCGATCTCTCTTAACAAAACACTCTATATATACCAGCTTCAAAAGTGTGTGTGTGTGTGTGTGTGTGTGTGTGTGTGTGTGTGTGTGTGTGAGTGAGAATTTGAAATAATCAAGTTATTTAATCTGTTATTTCTTTTTTCTGTAGTTATCACTAAATCAGTCATGAGTATTTTTTAAAATTAATTTGCAGGATATAACCTTGTCTTTCAATTTAATTGTGCTCAGATTAACATTATACTGAATGGTTAGCTTCTGTAATCATAATCTTTTTCAGTTACGTTCCAAATGACGTGGCACAACTTATCAGTTATAACTTCTGCTAAAGTGTGTAGAAAACATCTTTGGCAAAGATGTGAACTTAAATAACAATCTATCATTTCAAACATCACTATTTTACACTACATTCCAAAAATGTGACTTTTTGAGGGGCTGTTTTTAGCCATTCTGTTTGTTAATTACATATGATTATGCCTTTGATATAATTGTAATTCATGTTCAATATTTTATCAAGACTTTTTGGTGAATAGTTCTTTCCTCTTTCCTAATTAATATGTGCTCATCTTGGCTGGTCATGTGACCTGTAATTGCCAATCAGTGGAGCTCTGTTCTAACATAAAAGAGTGTTCATAGAGGACAAAGGAGAATGATGAATGAGGGTAAAGAAAACCCATTTTACTTTCTTTTGCATCATCTGACAGAATCTATACAACATGCCTTTGACCTTTGTTTTTGTTTTAAAAAATAAAACATTATTTTCATTCATCTAATTTCTCACTATCCATTTTTTGTTTCATTATAAACATCTAGGTTAATAGTCAGCAACCTTTTGGAGATAGTGGACCAGAAAGCTATGCATTGTCTTGAAAGAGCGCCATGATATATAATGTATTATAATTGTTTCAAAATCATATTGCTTTATTCAGAAAACTGCCTTGGTTTGGAGGTTTAAACAAAAGACATAAATTAATATTATATTTTTGAAAAAGGTTTGTTAATTTATTGCAAGGATAACAAGATAAGAACTAAGACAATCAACAAAAAAATGAAATTTTTTTACAACAAATGAAATACAGTTAGAAATGATTAATTACTTAATTATTATCTTTTGATAATGTTTCCTCATCAGGGAAAATATTTGTTGATGACAGAAACAAAACATCATCCAAGTGGTCATCATCTAACGGTGTTCTTAAACAACTTTTAGCATATTTCATTTTTTAAGATAATGATACCATCATTTTTGCATTATTCAACAGGCTTTTATATTTTCTGCTTAAATAAACATATTTCTGGTCGAAGTCAGTGGTGGACTTGGGATGAAACTTTGATTTAACAAATTTGTTGCTTGTAAGCCAGTTAACTTCAATAAATATTTTTTTTACAACTTGCTCCACAAATTAACTAGATAATTCATGACCAGGTATTAAGCTGAGGGACTGAACAAAATCATTTGCAAACCGGATGTGGCCTGGGGTTGGGGGTTGCTAACCCGTGAGTTAGGCAGTTATCAGTTTCATTGGTCAGATGCTGGCAAGGCCACCCAACAATGTTCCATTTCAAGGATACATAGGCTGCCTCTTTACTTCATGTAATAATTAAAAATCTAGTATGATTAATACATATATTTTCTGTTTTCAAAAAGCTCATTGTAATGAAAATCACAAACCCTGCAAATGAACTCTACATTGTGTGACTTACTTTCAATGTCTTGCACTTGTCAGTGAAGTGGCTCAAAGTCTATCTGTTAATATAGTGTATCAAATAAAGGTATCAAAATAATAGCAAATATGTGTGGAGTGGGGAGATTGATAGCACCCCACCTCCAACATACTTAAACACCATTTAAAGAATCCAGCTCGGTACACTGTAGGAATGTTGATTCCATATTCTTGAAAAGGATTATTGCCAGACATGATAATAGGATCATGTTGCATGTTTCCAAAATAAAGTATTTTAGACATATGCAAGATGAGAAAACACCTCTCAGTTGAATAGTTGCTATTTGAAACAGGTTTGTTTTATGTTTTTAAAAATAAAATTTTAAAAAGTCATTCATGAAGGCATAAATTTCCAAGAACATTAGAATATTGATTTGTCATTTAAATCTTATTGACAAAATTTTCTAAGCCTAAAATAAAAAAGTGGAGAAAAATTTCAAGAAAAAAATTAGAAACAAATTTTCAAGTTTTTTTAAAATGAAAAAAACAGAAATCAAATTAAATTTCCATAAGTGTCCATTTGATAAATTATTTTAATATTATTTGAAATCTACTGTATAAATGTTTTAGCAACAAATTGTATCAGTGAAAAGACAATAACTGATGAACCTTGATCTTCTTTATTTGATGCAGTGTACGTAATAATAGTAGTATTATTGGTCCTTTCCTATAAGGAAATGTTTAGCATGTATTGATCAAGCAGTCTGTACTGTTTTCAGTTGAAATTTATAAAATTTCTTCTTAAAACACTTTTTTAGGTAAACAGGTTTCTCAAGTCATTGTTATTGCTCTTTCCAGTACTGATGGGGTTTTTCTTCATAACATTTTATTTGAAGTGGTAAGGAATATTAACATCTTCATAATGTCATTAGAGTTAGATATGCTATCCATTTAAGTTACTGCTGCTATTGGAAGATCTCAGGTGATGTAATTTCTGTTATTTTGTATGGTTCCTTGGTTGTGATTCTGTAGAACTGGTCTACAATGTTCAAAGAAAGATGTTCTTTGCCACTCAAAACCTTTTTTCAAATTCAGTGAACTATGAAGCATCATCAGAAATCAAACTGCAATAAGGTAATACTTGACAGTCATTAACAAATGTTCTAAATGTTATCCTTAGTAAATGGGTTTTTCCTATAAAATACTTACTTCTATGTTTCATCAGTAAAATGTCTAATATGGAAGAAGAAAAACATGATCTTTTTGCAGGTGATATATTGGCCAACAAACAGATATTAAATGATAAAAGACAACAACAAACAAAACAAAAACTTCTGGAAAAGATATATTGCCAAGTTTATTTTTGTTAAACAAAATACATCAACAAAAATAAGGCTACAGTGTGTTAAGTAAAAAATATCTCTGCATGCTCATGTAGAGTGTGAGAAGAGCATTATCCCAAGAAGAATAGTTTTTGTAGTCACTGAAAAGTGTTGTTAAGTAAAATTTTGTAGTCACTGTGGAGTGTTGTTCTGAAAATGACAGTTATGTAGTTGTTGGAAAGCATTTTCCCGAAAAGGACAGTTTTGTGGTCACAAAAAATCCATTTGGTATAAATAAACAGGTATTAGTTATCTTTGTCTGCATTTTTGGATGAGGTAGTATTTACAGTAATTACATTATTCAGACTATTGTCCTCATCTTTGTTGCCATTTGTATGATGTTTCGGCTGTTGTATGCTCTTGTTTTCTTCAGTTGCTAAGAATTTTGAACTGAACCCTTTATTACAATCACTGGGGTATATAACCTTCTGGTAATAACCTACAGAGTTAGAGGGAAATAATTCATGACTACCACAAGAGACTCTAGGTAAGGAATAAGAATGATATACCCCAGTGATTGTAATAAAGGGCTTAGTTCAAAATTCCTAACATCTGAAGAAGGCCAGAGTGTACAATGACCAAAGCATTGTACAATTAACAACAAAAATGAGGACAATAGACTGAATTATGTAGGTATTAGTTATATAATAATATAATATTGTGTCTACTTTGCGGTTAAAATAGTTGTGTATTTTCCTCTAGTGGTGAGAGATCTCAGGTAAAAGCTAAAATTTTAAATACATATTTGTAAGGCAAGCAAGACAGGCTCTCTCCAGATGAAAGATTGGTGCAACATAAATATTCTACTTCCACTTAATCAATTGTAGTAAGTGAAACTTACTAGATAAACATCAAGAGTACATCAATTTAATATAAGCTTCTTTAATCAAGTTAACTGTTGTAACATTTTTCATTTTATTTGTCATTTCCCAGAAAGTGTCAAAATGTGTCATTATATCTCAAATTTCAAGTGTCTGATTTATGTCTCAATTTTTTTAACAAGTCCTAGAAACCCTACCAGGATTTATTATCAATGGGTGTAATGTTAACAGGATAAAATAGATTACACTGCATTGATGGCAGACACAGAAGGAATACTACAGAACCTCCAAAACAATGTAGTAAAGGAAAGCAAAGAAGAAGGGATTAACTATCAACTGTAAAATGACCGAAAGTATCATTATCAGCAAAGAAAAAAAACGAAATCAAAAGCCTAAGATGCAAACTTTGAATTTGAGATAATAACCTCAAACATGTACAGAAGTTCAAATATCTGCAAAGATATGAAAAACGGGGCACCAAAATCTGAAGGCACAGTGGAATAGCAAATATGTATTCCAAAAGCTAAGCAAAGTACTAAGAAACAAGATAATTTCATTAGAAACAAGAAAAAGAGTGCGAAACTGCTATGTAAAATCAACCATTTCTATGCCAGTGAATGTTGATATTTCCCTCACAAATGAAGAGAAAACTCGAGGCAACAGAGATGTAGTCCTACAGAAGAATACTGAGAATGCTATTGACAGAACATAAGCAAAAGTTTTAAAGAAAATAGAAACAAAAAGGAAACATACTCAGCGTATGAAAAATGGGCAGGTGAAATTCTCTATTATAATAAAATAAAAAAG
This sequence comes from Ascarosepion bandense, assembly GCA_037127315.1. NCBI lineage: Eukaryota > Metazoa > Mollusca > Cephalopoda > Sepiida > Sepiidae > Ascarosepion > Ascarosepion bandense. The sequence goes on along the minus strand of JBBBDQ010000296.1, from coordinate 470,623 downwards.
ATCGCTATGTATTTATTTGCATATATATATATAATATATTTTCCCTCCTGTTCATAGAAAGAGAGACAATACTGAGGCAGCATCATCTAAGTTTATTAGAGAGACAATAGCAAAGCAATGTTGGTGCAGTTCATTTTCTTTACTACCAGCTATTAAACTTTACTACCAGTTATGAAAGCTCTTGCTAAATGTTTGTTCTTTAACAGTGCCTCTATTATAATAAAGACCATTGTGTATTTATTTGTACATATTTTGCTGTCATTTTTTATGGCAATGATACACTTGTTTAATAAGAAGAAGAAAGGGGGGGGCTTGGAGAATTTAACACTCACAGGAAAGGAAGTAAAAGGGAAAAGCCAGTGTTAATGAATAACAGAGTGGTGGGTGGGAAGCTTGGCAAAAGAAAAATTGTTAAGGCCTGCAAGGGTATGGAAATTGTGGAGAGTCATGAGCCTCCTGAAGAGACACAGCCCATAGAAAAAGAAGAAGATTATACTACTATTATTATGTGCAAGCAGTGTAACACTTTAGATTCAACTTATTTAAAATGGTAGGCTACCTTGAGAGTAACTTGTAACTATTTTTAAATAGAAGTGAGGTTTCCTTTCACTCAACTTCTAATTTTTTCAATTACCCTTGGCCAAGTTGGTTTTCACCTCAGATCCCTGACTCTCTTGATGGTCTGGTGTGAAATTGAGTGCAAAGTCTATTCTGGAACAATCTGAAATGAGACATACACTACATCTGTAAATAAAATTATTCAGAAACAAGTTAACCACCTAGCTAATTCCTTCTCCTACAGAATATGATTAGTTCTTGTAAAATGATAGTTTAGGGTTAGGTCAGAAATATATTCTCATTGAATATAATTACTTAGGAAAGGAATCTGTACAGTAGATCTTTATACTAAACAGGGAGCAAACAATATATTTAATATAGGAACATTTACATACCAAAAGTCAATGGTTACAGTATGTAAGAGTAATGAGAGATAGTACCAACCATACGTAAATATCAAGGAAATACCTAAGCCTATATCAGTTGTGCTTTTAAGTCTAGTGAATCTATGGTCATATTGTTGATGGTCAGCTGAGGAGAATTACTGAAGTTCAAACAAAGCATAATAGAGCAGGAGAGTTAGACGAGACATATTTCTGAAAATTGTGGTGATAGTGTGTACTTAGAATACTTAATGGAAGGTATTAATACCAACCATGGACAATGTAGTGACCATCCATAAGTTCTGAATAATCATGGTCAGCTGCATCTGATTAGAATCATCAATAGCAAAAGATAAGTGACACTAGCTCAAATCACATTCACTTTCAATGCTCAAGGTACTAGATGTATATCCAGTGGATCAGATCTTCGTGGGATATGGGAACCAAAGACCCACAAGGGTGGCCCTGTTAATATCAAGACATGAGAGACAGTATCTCACCTAGGTTTATGATGTCTCTGATTGGAATCTTGGGGATTGTTATATTTGGCATGGTATAATGTTTCTAGTTGAATTGGGTATGGTGCAGAACCCATGTTGGTATGTACCCTATATGTTAACAAGGCAATGTACAAGCTGAGGGTGGTTCCATAATTGTGTGGGATTTATTTTCATGGCATAAGTTAGAGATCTAACTGGTCTGTATAATGATGTTATTAGTTGAGAACTACTATGTTGTACTGCTTTGTTAGCTATTTTTATTCATTCATAGACTCCATGTACCCCATGTACCCCATGTACCCCAACAATGATGGGTTATTCCAATAGAGTTACTGGGCACAAGTTAACCAGAACTGATCTGGTGACTTATAATGAACTTTACAGTTGCTATGCTAGCCTGACATCAGCCCAAGCAATCATTTATGGAATGTAGTGGAGAGGTTTATTCATATGTAAGAACTGCATTTATCAAACATCAGGCAGGTGTAGATAGTTATTCAGATGACATAGTTTAACATATCCTCAAGAGGTCTTCTCCTGGAATCAATACCATACTGCCCTTCCCAGGGTGTAAATGAGTCCTACATAATACTAGTCACCATGACTTTTGGCACATCGGTGTAAGACTTATTATATTGGTTGTTCTTAGTTAAAATAGTAGCCATCAGGATCTTTTTAACAAGAATTTCTTATTAAAACTAATAATGAAATATACCAGGGGGATAATGGAAAACACTTAGCATTGCTCTTTTAAAGTGAGGAATAATAGAAGAAAAAGAAGAAGAAGAAGAAGAAGAAGAAGAAGAAGAAGAAGAAGAAGAATTGAAAAAGGGAGTAAAGTGGTTAGCTTTATGCTAATGTAAAATTTAATAACAAAAAAAAAATGGAAATTGCATAAGATCATAAGCCTTTAGGTAATTTTATATTTCTAAACACTTATTTTTTTTTTTTTATTATTTCTGAAAACAAATGAAGTGAATTTATTCGTCCCAATAAATGGCAGAAACTATAACTCAGAAAGGTTCAACCTTTCTTTTTCAACAATTTTGTGGTTTAATTCCGATGTTTTTTGAAATCTTGCCTAATTGTTAACATAATTAATGTACATACTATATTTATTACCAGGAACAAATGAGTGGCACTTAAGGCAATTATTATAAAAACTAAATGAGAAAAGCAGAAAATGTTTTGATTTTATCATAAAATATTTTTATGTTATTTTTTTATAATCAAGAATTTTTCAGAGTCATGACAAAATGCACTAAAGCAAAATTATTTCATGACAACCTGATCTTTGTCTATAAAATTGTAAATGAATATAAAATAAATAAGCCAGAAACAAGTTTTCAATCCAAAACTAAATATAACAATTTAAATATATGGAAAGTGTTAAACAAAAGACAGTAGTATAAAAATGAAATCCAAAGGTGCACATAAAAATTTCATAAGAAACAAAGGAAAGAGTGCTGAACTGTTACATAATATCAGTCCACCTATATGGCAGTGAATGCTAGACAATCATTTTCCAGGTTGAGAAAAGACTTGAGGCAATAGAAATGTTGTTCTTCAGAAGGATGCTGAGAATACCATAGACTAAACATGTGAGCAGCAACACAGTTCTATAGATAAAGAAATCGAAAAGAACACTTAACATCAGGAAGAAATGATTAAAATTTTTAGACCCCATAATGAAGAAAAACTGCTTGAAAAATTTTATGCTCCCAGGACATATTGAAGGCAAAAGGGATGGAGGAAGACAATGGAGAGCTTGAGTAAATGGATGGAGAAGCTGGGTTTGGGAGAGATAGCAAAAAGACGGATTTATTAAGAACTACAAAGGATAGGAAATTGTGGAGAGCCATGATCACCAATGTCCTGAAGGAACATAGCACATAACAAAAGATCAACTCAGCTACAATTACTGCCTGTCTTAAGTCTTCAAAATTAAATTTAAAATGAAAATTAAGCAGAGGTATTAATCTTTGTGGTAATTAATCAGATTAATGCTATCAATTTCTTCTTGGTTTAAATCTATTTAAGATGGAATTAAACTTGATCTCTGCATATTGATCCATTTATTTTAATTTGGTATTTCAACCTTTTCACCACAAAAGATTTTGTATAAAGAGAATCTGAGAAGGTAGTTAAGATTTGAATGATTTTTCAAAAATCTTTTTTTATCATTTGTTCATTTTTACTTAAAATAATTTTTTATTAACTCAAAGATATTTATAGCTATTCACTAGAAAGGAGTTATGAATGTATATATAAAATTGTGTGACTTTTATTAGTCTCTACATCATACTCTCTAAAATAGACATACACTGACTGATTAAAACCAAATTTTGGGAAAAAGTGCAAACAGGTAAGTGTAGTTGGTTTTACTAGGGTTCATAGCTTAGTAGAATAAATTTTCATTAATTTTTTGGAAAACTTAAGTTTTATTATTTAACATACAAAATACTCAAACCATTTTAAAGGCAATTTAGTGATTAAAATAACAATTACTTATTTAATAAAAATGCAGTATTGTTTTTGCATATCTTTTCTTTAAGTTTTTATATTTACAAGAATCCAATTTCCAATTTGCCCTTCATTTGAGAGAATTATAAACAAATCACAAGGTCTAACATTTCAAAAAGTTTGAATTTTGCTCCAGAAAAAAATATTTACATATAGCCAATTGCATGTTGCATGCTCAAGAGTAAAAAATCCTAAGAATTTATTAAATTTCTTAAAATGGAAAAATTTCTGATAAAAATATTTATCAAATTTAAAATATTGTTTACCATGATGTCCTATAAAATAAAACTAAATTAAAGAAATTATTAAACTGTGAAGTAAGATTTTGTCAAAGTATTTTTTCCAAATAAATCAGCTTGTTTAAATTTCATCAATTGGTTTGCAAAATTGAATGAAATGTCGAGTTTGTAAATATCAACAAAAAATATTACCAAAAACTTCAAGAATACTAAATACTATGTGGATTTCAACAAATGCCAGTATGTTTAAAAAGAATTCTAGTATATTAAATCACTGGCTTTTTACAGAATATATATTAATTATTTGCAAATGAATAAATAAAGGGAAACTACTTAAATCATCATCATCATCATCATCATCATCATCATCATTTAATGCCCATTTCCATGCTAGCATAGGTTGGACGGAATTTTCTTGATGTCTCCGTAATTGAACTGTCAGGAAATGTAAGTTTTACAGCTGTATGCCCTTACTAACACCAACCAGTCCAGGAGACTGGAAAATTAGGTTCTTATTGAAACACTATCTCTAGGAAGATTACCTACTAAGGATAGAGAGTTCAGCCTACCCTATTCTACACATTAAGTGTAGAGGTTTTTATTTCAGAGATTTCCTTCTGTTAGACAAGTTGCTATCCAAAGCATCCAACCAAACTTTTTCTTTTTCTCTTAAATGACCTCAGTTTGGGGGTTAACTATTTGCCTATAGCTGGGACCCTAACACATGCTACTACCCTGGGCTAGAGTAGACCTGGGACCAACAGCAATTAAAACCTCTCAAAACCTCTCAATCAGAGGCCTTGCTGCCAGATGTAGTTTATTGTCATACCCAGGACTTAAATGTCAAACACAATAAGAATTAGCCTTACTTGCAATTCTTTTTCTAGGTCCTTTTAGAAGGTGAGCGATCATGGCTCTCCACAACTTCTTATCCTATGTAGCTCTAAATAAGGATTATCTTTTTGCTGTTTCACCTAATCGCTGTTCTACCAACTATTTACAGAAGCTTCTTGGGTAGGTTATTTGCTGCTTTCCTCTCGTGATATTTCTTGGAAATTCAAACCAAGCCTGTTATTTAGTTTGTGGTGACAGATTGTTCTAAATCCACATGCCATGCCTTTATATCCTAATTTCAATTAATTCCTCTTGGTTGCTTATCTCTTGAAGTTATTGTTCTCTCTGCTGAGAATAGAACTTTTGACTCAATCAACCAACATTTTTATCTGCTGGCTTGGATGTTGGTAAGTAAATGTTTGGCACTTATAAATCTAATATAGGCCAAAAGGTTTAGTGCAAAATTCCAAGAAATATCACCTGAAGAAGGTTGTAGTATACCACAGCAAAAATGTTGGAAATATGGCAATAAACATGAGGATAACAGTCCAAATAATGGAAATAGTTGTAAATAGTGTAAATAGCTACAATGCGTCATCAAAAATATCAAGAAAAAAAAATCCTATTTGGCTGGTATAATTATTTAATGTAACTAATAATATTTTTCCATTTCTTTTCCTCTTTAAATGTTGATAGGATTTTCTTTCCCACTTTTGTAATAAACATACAAACAAGCACACAAAAATCAGTTTTTTAATTATCAGTGTGAGGAGCATGAATACTGACACTACACTATTATTCTTATTAAATTGCAAATTTGGACTTGAAATTGCTTCATTCTTTAGATCCAACTGTATTGCCCTAACAAAAATCTTGCTATAGTGCACTGGTTTTACTGCATTACCCATAAAGTGAAATCAGATCATTTTAATATAATTTTTTTTTTTCTGAATGATATGTTCTTCTAGCAAGTCAGTTTAAACACTTGGAGCCTCTTTTGTTGTTTCAGGAATTTCTTTTTAAAATAAAAGTGAAAATTGAATCTAATTTCAACCAGTTACAGAAGCAAATGTAAAATTCTTCTATTTAAACTTCATTTGATGGCTGATATCATAAAATTTAAAATAAAAACTTTGGATGGTTGACTTTGTTTTTGCGGCATATCAACCTCTATGGGTTATTTAATGCTGAAATTTACATATTTTGTACATAATTCTATGCTTCTGCCAGATGTAGTTTACCATCACACCTAGGAAAAATTTACTCAAAATCTGTGGACTTGCATCAGATGAAACTAAAATTACCAATGACTATCAGAATTGGAAAACCGTTCCACTTAAACTTTAGGTAAATTTATCAAAGCAAATTTATTGCACAAGTTCTTGAAGAACTGCATGTAAAGAGAAAGGCAACATGAAAGAAAAATTATTGAGTCTTTTAGAATCAAGCGACAATCATTGAGAGTAAGTCAGTTTTTCTTTTGAATTTACATATTCTTTAAAATGTCTTCTACTGATCTTTACAAAAATATTCCAGTGTTTTATAAAATCTTTCATTTCTATAAATGTCTGCACACATATACACAGACACACACACAGATATATGCACCACTGTGTCTACAAGCAGAGGTGCATTGTGGTGCAGTAGATAACAGCTTAGAATGAGAAATCGGAGAGCTGAGTTCAAATTCCAGTTGAATTTGTTGCATTCACTTATGTACAAATACTCTTGGGAAAGGTATTAATTCATCTCTTCTACCTCTAGCTATGGCTTAAATAGCAGAACAGATTTGGTTCTACAGCCTTGATTGGCAACCAGTTTATTACAGAATGAAATAGCAACCTACTGCATGAAAATCTTCTGCCTAGTCAGTCATGTATTAAAAGGGAGATGATTGTCCAAAAGGGAGATGATTGTGTATCATGTATAGCACAACTGGCTGTTACCTTGCCTGAAGGATAAAATTACGAAAGCATTGATGGCCCCTTGTTGATGGCGAGGGCTCATTGAAGGTCTATACACCACTGGGAGTGATAGGGACATCTATAAGCATTTATTTAGCTGAATATATATCTATGTATGCTGACGTCTATGGGATCTTATTCGGTTGAATACATATTTGTCTACTCTGGTTGTGACAGGTCTCTATACAACTGAACACCTATATCCATGTAATCTGATATTTACAGGTGTGTGAATCTTGTAACAGATAACATCTAAGAATTGGAAACCTGAGAAATGAGTTCCAATTTCAGTTAGGTTTGTTATATTCACTTATGTAAATCATGAGAAAGATTTAAATCCACTTATTCTCCCCACAGCTATGGGTTAATTAGTAAATTCATCAGTAAATTCATTATCATCTTCCAAAGATTCTTACAACAAAAAAATTTTCAGGCTTTTAATATGCCGAAAAAGGTAAAAAATTTATAAAAACAAAACGATCTTATATTTACAGCTTCTTATTCAACTGAATGCGTATCAGTGGACTCAAATGTCTACAGGTATATATTTAATACTTAGATCGCTATTTACTTTGATATCTACAGGTTCTTATTCTGTTGTGCTTGTGTCTGGAGAGTTATTTTTTGTCATAAGTATAAATTATTCTAAACCCTCTCTATCAAAGATATTTTGCTGTCTCTCTCTCTCTCACTCTCTCTCTCTCTCTCTCTCTCTATATATATATATATATATATATATATATAAATTATTAAGTGGTCCTAAACCAAGAACAATGAGTCATGGGATAAAAAGAATATATCTCTAAGAAAATATCCCTGCTACATTATTCTTTTGAATTTTCATGAAAATAAGAAAAAATGTCAAAAAATGTTTTTTCTTTAGCAATGGATTAAAATCTGACTGATACCAGATCTTTGAAAATGTTAACCAATTTATAAAGGCTTGAAAAATGACAATTGAAGGAATCATGGCATTTTGTCATGTCATGCTTTCTTGATTTCAAATCTGATGGCTTATCCTTCACAAATTCAACTTTCCATCATTAATTCTATCAACTGTAACCATTCTGTAGATTATATTTATATCAGGATCTCTTGAAAAGATCCAGAGATTCTAACAAATTTTAAAATTCAAAATTATTTGTGATCCTTTCATGTAAGAAGATGACATGAAGATACAGAAAATTATCTGTTGATAATATATGTATATATTTATATACATATATCTTCAACACAGATATATAACTACATATATATATAATAATATATATTAATCCATATATATATATATTTGAATTTATTCTTTTGATGATGAAGTTAATGATGATGATGATGATGATTCATTTGAATAACAATGTCATTCTCAACACACATTCACGCTTAGTTTTTGTTATGAAACAAAGTAAAAAAAAGTTATAAATACAACAATGGATTCGAAGCTGGGGAAAAAGAATTAGATGCAATGAATTTTTTAGCAGTTTATTCATTTGGAATTATGTATTTTCTTTCAAAAATAAACTGTAGCAAGAAAAAATTATCTCTTTCTAGGAAGAACTGAGAAAATTGTGTGCTACAAAGGTTTTTCTATGATGAGCTAACAAAAGTGAATTCGTAGATATCAAATTGTAAAAGAAGTAGGTATTATAAAGGAATAAGGATAAAACTGAAAGAAAAGACTAAAGAAAAAATTATTTGTAAAATCTTTTACACATATAGTTATCAAATGATGCTCCATCTCACCATCCTCATCACCACCATGTCTGTAAAGTAAAGACTGGTGTATTGAACTTGATTGGAACAAAAGTTGAGCTGGATGCCCTGATTATAATAACAGGGGGAAGGCTTGAGCATTACATTAGACGTGTGCTGATTTGCCTATGTAGATGGGGACGTAGGTATGAAAGGATCACTGATGAAATATTTTGCAAAACAATAGAATATTTTATTAAAGTTCAGTAGAAAACATTTTAAGGAATATGTCCTTGAACAAATGGTAAGCAAAATCAGAAGAAAAATGAAACTTGGCTGTCAGTACATTATAGATAATGCTATGAGCCAAATGATTTATGCATTTTTTTACGACTCACTATTCCCAATTTGCACTCTGTTTCATTAATGTTAAATAGGAGTGGAAAATTATTGATATCTGAAAATTTGTATTTGGTTGTAAATATACATAGTTATAAATCTTTACACACACATATGTACACAAAAACACACATGAATATATATATATATATATATACATATATATATATATATGTGTGTGTGTGTGTGTATGTGTGTGTGTGTGTGTGTGTCTGTGTGTGTGTGTGATGTATGTGTGTGTTTATATGTGTATATGTTCCTGTTTTTTAGGTGTCTGTATATATTAAGTTGGATATGTATGTATATGAATCTGTGTCTGGATATTTTTCTTTTGTTATACACATCTCTTTATAATGATACCTTTCGAAAAAAAAACAAAAATATATATATATATATATATATATATATATGCATATATATATATATATATATATATATATATATATAAATGTTTATATAAACACACACATACATTTATTTACACTGTATTTTTTTATATAAGTATATCAATGTTTGCAGCCTAATGATAAAAAAGAATGTATTTTGCACAAGCAAAAAATTTTTTGCAACATATTCTCCTTCCTAGCCACTGCACCTAATTCAGTGGTTATTATAAATAGAATATATTGAGCATTATACATTGAAAATTTCAGATCAATATTCAACTAATAACTACGAGTTAGAATACATATCTATGAAACAACCTTGTATACCACTTATACATATCTATATATGTATATGCATGCACATGTCTGCATATATATGAATGTTTATTTGCATGTTAATTTTTTCATTTATCAAATGTATAATTTATTTTGATTTAAACCTAAACTTGAAAAATGGAAGTAAAATCATAGGAGTTTATTTTATATATATATATATATATATATATATATATATATATATATATTATTAATTATTACATTGAATATATATATATATATATATATATATATGCATGCATACACTCTGAAGAGTAGATGCCTAAGAAAGTCAGGATGCTGGAAGTTACATTAATTAGCTAATTAGCTATTAACTTTTACTTATATTAATTCACTCTCTCTCTCTCCCTATATATATATATATATATATATATACACTCACATACATATATCTATCTATCTATCTATCTATCTATCTATATTTGCAAATTCTTATAAATGTATGGGTAGAATCAGTTTTAAACAGACCTTATATGCCTCTATGTCTGTATAATAATATATTTGGAACTTGTGTCAACATGTGTGTACATAAGTTTATATATATACATATACATCTGTGTATTTGGATGTAGATCACTTTGAACATTAATGTCTCACTACATGTATGTGCAATGAGATTTATATTTGTGCTTTCATCATGCTTTTTCTATATAATTATGCGAATGTGTATATTCATTTACATTTGAAAGCCACATACACTCAAGCACATATATTTAAATATAGATATACTTATATATGTATAATAAGTAAAAGATTTGTGTAAATACAAATTTCGTAATGATGCCAGGAGAAATAAAATTGGTTGTACAAAAGTGATACCATTTAATAATGATAAAGAATGGAACAAAATAATGGTGGCCGTGCATTGTGTTAACACTGATATTAAAGAAAAGTTCATATACATTTTTACATCTACTCCAAAGGAAAGTATGTATGCACATTAAATACTACCTACATAAGGAATGCACTACCTTAGTTATCAGAATAAAAATTTATCAGGTCTCATAAAACTATGAGTCACAAAGGTTAATGATAGAGAGCGACAAGCAGTTAGTTTAGATTAGAGCCAATTTCTGTGTATATTCCAACCTGAATTGTACCTTGCAGAGGTGAGTGAAAATGTTAGAACCAGTATCAATCATGCTATTTAGCTTATGGAAGAAGAATGGCTCCAAAGTTAACAGATGCCGAATGTTGGAAGGATATATTTAATGGGGTTTCAACAAAAAACAAAAAAGATAGGGGGAAAAAAATGAATAAAAAATAGAATAGAAAATAAGAATAAAAAAATGTATGATCAAATCCTGAGGGAAATCAGTAAGGAAAGAAATAAATAGACAAATGAAGCAAAGGAAAAAGTTTAAAAAAAGAAAAGAAAAGTGATTGGAAAACTAGGAAAGAACAAAAAGGATTGCTATCTGAATATTTTTGATGAGAATAGCCATTTTTCTAACAGTAATGAAACCCCGCCCACACCTAAAAATAAATAAAGTAGAAAGGAAAAATTTTATCACCAAGCGTAAGGAAAATAAGAATATATGATAAAGCTTATATTTATTTTGGAATAGGAGGAGTTGGAAAATAATTCATGCATACAGATATGAGAGATGGCAAAAATCAAACTATTATTAGTGGCATTATGAGAAATATATGATGATGTTATCAGGATTATTTGAGTAAAAGGCATTAAAACAAAACTATATACTATAAAGTTTAACTTCAGTATAAAGTATCTTTGAACTGTTGAAAATCCAATGCATGTTGAAGACAGTATTTTGATGCATGTAACTATACATACATACATATATATATATATATATATATTCAGGAAACAAGAATGACACACACACACACACACAAATCTATATATATATAGATAGATAGATATTTATATATGGTCTGAAGATTGCATTCAGGCATGAAACTGTCACCACTTAGTGTTGATCTCAGTGTCCATTTTTATATTTACAAATGCACTATCCCTGATAATGAGCACTTTTACCCATAAATATTAGTCAGCCAGTCAGTTAATTGCCATATGTGATTAATGCTTGAGCGATCATGTCTCTTTTCAGTCATGACTGACTAGACATAAGATTTTTCCTGCAGTATGTTGCCATTGCTTTCTGCGGTAGAATGAATAGAAATAGAATCCAATCTGTTCTGTTATTCAACCCATAGGTGAAGGGAGAAGAGATGAATCCATACTTTTCCCAAGGGTATTTGCACATAAATGAATGCAATGAATTCAGCTGGAATTTGAACACAGTTCTTCATTTTCTCATTCCGAGCCAAACACATAAATATAGCATCCCATAAAACTCTATTTTTATCATCTCTTACATCTGACCACTTAACTCCCCAGAATGCAACCCCCACTTGATTATTATGAGTGGTGTGCAGTTGAGTAGGAGATCAACCAAAGATGAACTGAAGGCAAGGATTATTACAGTATTCATTAACTTAAACAAGAAGACCATCCAGGGGGAGATTCTGAAGTAATCTAGAGGCCGTGGTTGAAGCCAAGGTGATTTTATTGAATAAATTTACTCTTTAGAATTTCAACATATTTTTGTATGATTTTATTAAATATATCTGTTAAAATGAGATGTCAGTTTTATTTTCATTTTTGCAAAATTTAGATGACAATTTCGCCATCGCCTCCAGTATAACATTTTATTCAAAAATTGGAAAATCCAATAAAAATTTGTTAACAGGCCCTACATCCACATACAGTTATGATGAGGATAATGGTGGCGACAGTGGTGCTGGTTATGATGATAATGATAATGATTATGATGGTGGTGGTGGTGGTAGTGGTGGTGATGATAGTGTTGTTGTTGTTGCTGGTGGTGGTGATGATGATGACAGTGTTGTTGGTGGTGGTGGTAGTGATGATGATGATAGTGTTGTGATGATAATGATTGTAGTGGTGGTAGCGATGATGATGATGGTGTTGGTGGTGGTGGTGGTGATGATAGTGTTGTTGTTGTTGTTGCTGGTGGTGGTGATGATGATGATAGTGTTGGTGGTGGTGGTGGTAGTGATGATGATGATAGTGTTGTGATGATAATGATTGTAGTGGTGGTAACGGTGATGATGATGGTGTTGGTGGTGGTGTTGGTGGTGGTGGTGGTGATGATCTTGTTGATGGCGATGATGGTGTTGGTGGTGATAATGGTGGTGTTGGTGGTAATTAACTGGTTACCATTTGTCAAAACATACACAAACATTTGATTAAAAATTACTTGCTTGAATTGAGTCCTTTAAAATTTCAACAGATGAATCAGGTTAAAACAATGTATCTATTAGGAGCTTAGAAAGTACAGCAATAGACTTTAATTATAGTAAAAAAAATACAGAAATTTTCTTTTTACACCATAAAAAGAATTGAAACAAGCAAACATAACTTCCAGTTATTCTTGGCATTTCTTATCCATTCAATTTTCACTTCTTATATCAAAATGAATCTGATAACATTAAATTATCTAAAATAACTTAATAAGATTAATTTTAAGTAATTATGGTAATAGTAATAGTGATATTAGCTGTTTCCTTATAAAGAAACATTTGTAATTCATTGACTGAACAGTTATCGTTACTGCTACTTGAAATTTATAAAATCTTTATCTCAAAACAATGTTTTAGGAAAATATTTTTTTTTAATCTACACTTTCCATTACTGATGGGGATTTCATTTCTAACTTTTTTATTTAAGATAGTGTGGCAAATCAACATCATGATTATGCCATTATTTTCTTTTCAAGTTACATGTGATATCCATTTTAGTTGTTGCTGCTGTTGAAAATCTTAAAGTGATGTAGTTTTTGTTATTTGGTACAGTTCTTTGTGATTCTATAGGACCATTCTACAAGGTTCAATGAAGGCTTGTCATCTGTAAGATGTATCAGCTTCATTTGCTAAAATACATTTTTATTCCTTGATCTGAAAAAGCGGTTCAATACAGCTACCAGTTCAGACCTTTTTGAATAAGTTGGAAGCCATGCAGGACCTCCACATGGGAGTCTTGATCTGACAAATTGTTTTTAAGAATATGATTCTAGTTTTCAGGTTATTGTTTTTGTTTTTTAGCATCTTTCAGTGTTGGACAAAATGCCCCTTGTTCAGCTTATTTTGTGTTCAATTTTTTTTAATTTCCTGCACAAAACAAGTTATAACTGATCCATATATTGAGTTATTTAAAGTGTTTAGTATTTATTAATTCTATATCCTAACCCATGCTAGTTCCTAAATATAAAACATGTATGTCTCACATTGTCTACACAAATAGAAGTAAAGATATTCCAGAAAGTATGCCACATATAAAGTCAATAAAAGGTCAAAATAATTCCTTGGATCCACATTCAATTTTGAGTCTTTCATTCATATTTTGAAAGCGTGTGTTTTGGAATAAGATTTATCACATAGACATCATTTGAATTGAACTCACTCTGCCAATTTTTCTTTCTGGATCAATAAATTTAACTCTACTTTGTATATGGTCATGCTCATACCTATTTATACATAACAATATATATATATACTATCAATAACATCAACTTTGAACATAGCCACAATGTGCTGACTGTTTGGTAATAAAACAGTCCTATAATTATAGATACATACACTACCGGCCATAATTATTAGGTCACCCCGGTTTTAAAATACAATGTATTTCATACTATTTTTTAGTATTTATTGCCAATTGAATAATTGTAAATGGAAATAGAATGGTTCTTTTGTTAATATTGCACAATAACATGTGCATCAAATGAATTTATAAATATTTAGTAATAACCTATATTGCAGTTTCATCAATGAAAGAATGAAGAAAATTTAGGGTGAGTCGAATGAGTTCATATTTGCTTACTTGTATTGTAAAATTTTGCAAAGTAATAATAACAAAAGAACCATTCTATTTTCATTTGGCAATAAATACTAAAAATAGTATGAAATACATCATTCCTTTTGAAAAAAAAACTGGGGTGGCCTATAAATTATGGTAGTGTACATAAAACAATCCCTACATTCAGTTAAAAATGAAAAATAAAAATCATCCTCATTAATAGTTAAAAGATTAACCAAAAGTGCTCAGATATGCAAAGCATACAGACAATTTTTATATACATTATGTTCAGAAAGAAAACATATATATGAACACAAGAAAATTGAAATAAAAGTATAAATACAGTACCTTTAATCTTTAATGAAAAATTATATATATATATATATATATATATATACAAGTATAGGTTTGGTATGAATGGAATAAAATTATGATATTCAAAAAACACTGTTCTTAAAAGAGTAAAGCAAATAATACTTATTCAAAATTTATAACATAAGTATGTTATGGCATCACAACAAAGTAGCTATTTCATTTCAACACTTCATGTGTCTTGTTAAGTGATTGAATCAACACCATCAGTTGGCAAGACACAAGAAGTATTGAAACAATATAGCTACTTTGTCGTGGTGTTATAACATACTTAATTTTGAACATATATATATATATTGCTTACTTATATATATATGTTCAAATTAAGTATGTTATAACATCACGACAAAATAGCTATATTGATAAATAGTTCTATGACATTGCATACCCTTCTTTGAATTTTGTCAAGAACCGTGGGATGAATCACAGAAGTACCAGACCAGATATGCCATAAGTATTCAATGCACAGGCAAATGGCTGATTTGTAATGTGTAAGATGAACACTGACAAAAAAAAAGTCTTTTGGCATGACATAGTGACTCAAGTTTCCTTGCAGTCGATGCAGCTATTTATTGAGACCATACATATTCACTCCAAGATCTAATCTACTTTTCAGATCAGATGTAATGTCCTCTTTTAAAATCACCATCAACTGCTTCAATACGTTCTCCTTAATCTTGTCAATAACATTTCATTGGTGATTTTAGCTTTGAAAAAAGCTAAAAGTTGCAGGGAACCAAAATTTGTCTGTGGATGGAGATGATAAATCTTTGGGATGTGATCTTTTGCTGAAAAATCCCAGCACAAGAAATGAAGAATTTTTTCAGTCATTGTAGTCACCTGAACTCACTATTAGGTTAAAAACTGAAATTATTTTATTTATCCTCTAAACCAGTGGTTCTCAATCTTTTTTTACCCATGGACTACTTTTTTCTTTTAATCTTTTTGGTGGATACCCCACTAACCATTCAAGGAAAAAAAAGCTTATTTTATTTTTTTACTAATAGATAAGTTTCAGAATTTTATTATAGAATAAGTAAATGTATATGCTTTATTTTGAAGTAAAATTAATTTAATGAAAATGAACTGTATTTAATAACTAAATTCTATGGAACTTTTAAAAGATCTCACAATAAACCATTTTAAAATGGACCTCTGTGGGTCCCAGTAATATTACAAGGGCTTCAAGGGTTCATATGAATGCCAGCTGAGAACCACAGCTCTAAACTATCTGTTTGGTCAGGTGATCTTTTCTCATTGTCCAGATCTGGACCAGTCAGAATAACTACCGTTTTTACTGTACACAGCACATTTTGAATATCCATCTTCAGAATCTGTCAAAATTCAATTTTATGCAGCTGCACAATCTTCATCTTCATTTCTAGTGACAAACTATATTTTTTAGTCATCTCAACATCCTCATTTCTAATAGAAAATATTTTTGACTCATTTCCTCTTATCAACAAATAATGGTCCTGGGTATGACCGTAAATTGCATCTGGAAGCAAGGCCTCTGATTAGGAGGTTGTAAGGAGCATGGAACCACCTCTTAATTGCTGTTGTTCCCAAGTCCACCCTGACCCGGAGTGATAGCACCTGCTAGGGTCCCAGCTATGGGTAAATAGTTAACCCCCCAAACTGGGGTCAAAATGCTATGAAGGTATTTACCAACAAAACTTTTTTGAATGAAAAATATATTACCAACAAAACTTTTTTGAATGAAAAATATATTACTAACAAAACTTTTTTGAATGAAAAATATATTACCAACAAAACAAAGACTGACCCTTAAATGATTAAAATGGTTGATGGGTCGTTAAACTTAAACCAAACCAAACCAAACCAACAAATAATGCAAAAAGTTCATTTTATGCAGTGCCCATAAGTGAAGTGACAATTAAATGTTTTTGAAAAGACATTATTTAAAGCAAAGTCTGATATTATATTTAAATTATTCCTTTCAAAACATACACCTTCATATTGGATTTCCCATATGAAAGTCAGTACAGGACAATTTCCAGTGATTTTATAGAAGAGTGCTGATAATATATCAAACATATGAGCAATGAGGAAGTTTTAATGAAAAAGAGAAATAAAATGGATACATATACATAGAATGAGAAAAAATAGTTGAAATTTTTGGGTTATATAATAAGGAAAGAGGACTTGAAGAATTTGACACTTACAAGACATATTGAAGACAAGAGAAGCAGAGAAAAGCAGTAACCTAACTAATGAGCTTGTGTAACTTGGGTGAATTTTTGAGGTGATGAATTATTTGTGTGAAGTGTACTAAATTTTGACCAATGACAAGTCAACCTACAAAGAGAGTGTAGTGCATGTGTTGCCAATGAGAGAATTTAATGTTGTTTGTTAATTGATAGTATTGGAGATACAATCTTCCAAAGAATTCATAAACAATCTTATTTTTACACAGGATTGATTTCTGAGGTGATGAATTATTTGTGTGAAGGGCACTAAATTTAGACAAATGACAAGTCAACCTTATGTCCTTTGGGAGATAGTATCTCCAATGTTAACAATCAATGAGCAACCTAAAATTCTTACATTGGCCACACATGCACCACACTTTCTCATAGGTTCATTTGTCATTTGTCAAAATATGCTAATGATACTGAACTTGCATTTCAGTTTGAGTTACTTTCCCATGACTGTAATGTAGCTTCCCTGTGCCTTTTATATAAATACTTCCATAATCATTGTTCTAATGAACTTTACTCTATCATACCAAGACTTTATGGATTTAAGTGCAGTACTAAGTTATTTGAAATAGATAAATATAACCACAAGTTCTATGCTAACAGTTTCTTCCCTGGCCCTTCTTGCCTGTAGAACTCTCTTCTTATTTCTTGCTTTCCTGTTAACTTTGATTTTCAGAAACTTAAATACGAGGTCAATCTTTATCTACTGTTTCTTCATTACTCTTCTTTTATTTTGATTCTTTACTCTTCTTTTTATTGTTCTTGCTCTTTAATAATGTTTCTATTTTTCATATTCTTTTATACTCACTAACTCCTTGTGTTTAATTGCACAAATATATATATATATATATATATATATATATATATATAAACTAGCATAAACTTGTGTCTTCTTAATTATAATAGTGATTGCCCCCAACAGTATAAGTTAGTTGTTATAAAAAAATTAATTCAATGCACACAAATGAAGCCTTCTTCCAAATCTATATTCTGTAAAGAATTACACCATATTAAACAAACACTTTTTAACAATGGATTTCCTAACTCCGTCATTGACCAACTAATTAAAATGTATCTCAATAACCTTAATAATACCACTAACAATATTGATAATGTTAATAATAATAGTGTACTTCAAAATAAACATAACTCTATTAACTTATACTATTGCAATCAAATGCATAATAATTACAAATATGATGAAACAACACTCAAAAATATAATAGGAAGAAATGATAAACCAATAGATAATGATAATCAAATTAAGCTCAACATATATTATAAAAATTCAAAACAACAGCCCTCATAGTCTCTAATAACCCTACAACCACACAACTAAATCCTCTACAGAAAACCAATGTAGTGCATCAATTTACATGCCCGTTCAGAGATTGTATCTCTGGTACTAATAATAAACCCACTACATATACTAATTTTACTACAACCACGCTCTCCCGTAGACTTGCCTGTCAACTTTCTGCTCAATTAAACAACATTTCTTAGAAAAACATAACCATATAGGTAATATTAGACAGATTTTAGTCAATAATACAATAATACTCACTCATACACACAGTAAAAAGAGCCTTCGGATATTGGAGGTCATCTACATTAAATCAAAACAACTCACTCTTAATAAAATCACATTTCAGTCTGGTCATAACACATTACATTGCATTTAGACATATGGTTCTGTTAACATTTTAGTCTCACACACGGTGTGACATCATAGAACCGCATTACAAATTTATGAACAGTGTCTGCTATTCGGTGACTGTTATCATTGCTTAGCAAATGTTTTATGTCAACACAAGATAAAATCTTTGATGGTGGATGTCTTTATGTTAACATCCCTGTAACCTCTCTGAAGATGGCTCATGTGAGCCAAAAGCATAGAACCAGCATAATAAAAATTATCCAAATGTTGGACAATTTTTGTCTTTATTTTCACCTGAAATTAAAGCCAAAATACAATGTTTAGAACGGCTCATGATTAAACATAATAGACAGTCATTGCCTGTTATATTTAACAGTATATGTTTAGAAAATAATCTGCTGCCTCGATACACTATATATATATATATATATATATATATATATATAGTGTTAAATTGTGATGTTGTTTAGTGCCAAAATTGCTGCTTGTGTCAGTAATTTACTGGTGAAAAGGCATTTTAGGCAAGCAGATA
This sequence comes from Ascarosepion bandense, assembly GCA_037127315.1. NCBI lineage: Eukaryota > Metazoa > Mollusca > Cephalopoda > Sepiida > Sepiidae > Ascarosepion > Ascarosepion bandense. The sequence continues at coordinate 451,183 of JBBBDQ010000296.1, read as the reverse complement.
TTTTTGTCATAAACTGTTTGATATCAAGGTAAGGATAGGGCGTTAATAGAATTAACATTGAGAAACTTGTTACTTGTCTAAGTTGCATTATTTCAGAGAAAAAAACTAAATGAGCCTGAAGCATGAAGACATTGGAATAATGTCCTCACAAAACTTTGAAGTTGATATGACTGAAATAACACTGCTCAGCTAGGCAACAAGTTTATAGTATAGTTCTAGTATATATACATATATATATAGATAGATATGTGTGTGGGGGGTAGGGTGGTAGAGAGATAGATAAATAGATATACAGACATACACACTGTGTAAAACTTTGTTATGCGAAGAACTCCAGATAGGTTCTCTATGAATGGTCAAATGTATAAGTGAAACATATATATATATATATATATATATATATATATAAATATGCAATTTGTTATATATATTATATTGTTTACATATTATATATGCGTGGTACTTATTTAAAAGCGCTCAATATCAGTGATAGAGCAGACATATTCATATAGATAGGTGTGAGTTTGTAACCCTGGGTTTCACGCTTTTGCGATCGTCAGACAAACTCATTAATTTTTTTAAAAATTGGTTATATTCGTGTATTTTTGTGGAAGGACACACACACGCGTGTTCGGTCACTGAGGCTTGCATAAACATACACATGCGAATTGTGCAGGGTTCGGTATATATATATGTATATGTGTGCCGTTGCACACATACATACTCATTCGGTTGGCGTATTCGAATAGTGTAGCGATGTCAACGTCAACGTGTGAATAGTAGTTGTCGAGTTCTCATACGTACATATGTACTTTTGATGGGTTCTGTGTGAAACTATGGTAGGTAAGAATTGCTATTATTTTATTTATGCCTCTATTTTTTGTTTTAAAGTCGGTTATTGGCTTGTTTTATTATTTTTTGTGGTTGTGTATATTTAAATGGTAGAAATTCTAATTTGTAATGCTTGTTAGTGTTTATTAATTATTAATTTTACTATGGCAGAGATGTGTGATATTTTTTTTTTATCCGTTTGGTATAAATTGTGATAATAGGTATTTATTTTCATGTCTGCATTTGGAAATCAGTTCTGACCTCGTGTTTAGTAAGTTCTTTTGTGGGGTATGAGATATAATTTCTACTTTCTCATGTAGGCAAAGTAGGCATTTTTTTGTAATGTTGTTGTAAGCAGGTGCTATTTTCAGTATTTCCCAGCTTATTGTTGGTGAAATATTTCTGTCTTTTAGACACCATACGTATGTTGATAGTGTAGTGGTGTTCAAATATTTTCTGTTGAAGAATGAAAGATTGTGGCTGTTATTTCTTTTCTTAAATGGTCCCTCAGTGGCACCGATGTAGTACATTGTGTTGTTGTTTGCACCTACCTTGGCTTTATATACTATATTTGTTTGCTGGCAATTTCTCTGGAGTGGGCATGTAGTTCCGTTTCTGCAGTTGCATTGAGCTTCTTCGATTGCATTATTGTAGTTTGCTAATTTTTTGTTGTGGATTATTATTATTTGTGTAATATTTTTTGCGCAATAATGATAATATTTTTCAATAATAATATTTTTCTACAATAATGAACCATGGACAAAAAACAGAACCACGACTTATTCAATGTAATAATGGGTAGCTACGATGGAGCAGAGACATGCGAATTAGTAGGCATACTCATTCTTTCACACCTAGCCAGAATCCTGGATAAAAAGGACACGGGGCTATGCAGAGATGACGGACTTATCCTGATAAGAGAACCCAATGGTCCCAAATTAGATAGATTTAGGAAAAAAATAGTAAATGCTCTAAAATCCATTGGATTCAAAATAGAAATAAAAGCAGGTATAAAAACAGTAAACTTCTTAGATGTCACCCTTAATGTGGACAAAAATACATATGAACCATACAGAAAAGATAATGATGATCCAACTTACGTACACACATCCTCCAACCACCCACCTTCAATCATCAAACAAATACCCATATCAATCAGCCGCAGACTATTTGAAAATTCATCTAACATACAGATTTTCAATAACAAAAGAACACCATCCACAATGAAAATGCAAAAACAGAAAAAGAAATATCATCTGGTTTAATCCACCATACAACAAAGCCGTCAAAACAAACATAGGTAAGACATTCCTGAATTTATTAGAAAAACACTTCCCGGTGACAAACCGATTAGCAAAAATATTCAACAAAACAACGTCAAAATTAGTTACAGCTGCACAAAAATCTAAATCTATCTGTGTGTGTGTGTGTGTGTGTGTGTGTCCTTGCATGCGTTGATGGGTGTACAAATATATATATATATATATATATATATATATATATATATGTCTGTGTCTGTCGTGATGACAGATTTTCCCCCACTTCCACGAATATAACCAAATTTTTAAAAAAATTAATCAGTTTGTCTGCTGATCGCAAATGCGTGAAACACAGGGTTACAAACTCACACCTATCTCTCTCTCTCTCTCTCTCTCTATATATATATATATATATATATATATATATATATATCCAATAGCAACCTATTTTCAGAATTTAATTAAGATCATAATGCTTTCTGATGCAACACATTTCCATTCATTGAACATTCATTGTCTGCTTATGTCTTCCCCCCACAATTTTAGCTGATGGGGTAGGGAAAGTTTCAAATTAATGACATCATCAGTTAATGACTTTGATGATATTTCAGTTAATTTTATATTTTCAAAATACTATTATTAGTAAAGACTTTTAAGTATTTTTATAGACTAGTTTTACACAAAGTTGTGAGTAGTAAAACTTTAGAAGTTAGGTCAGTCACAGAAAAGTGAAAATGTGACTTGTTGATCTGTGAATGTTGAGATACTCATAGTCAATGATAAACTCCTAAAATATATATATATATATATCCGAGTATAGGGTACATATGGATGGAATAATATTCCGTATCCAAAGAAACACTATTCTTAAAAAAGTGCTCAATACAAAGTAGAGCTAATAATATTTATTCATAAATTATAACATGGATATGTTATAATATCACTACAAAAGCAGCTATTTTGTTTCGACACTTCTTGTGTCTTGTCAAATGATGTGGTTGACAAGACACAAGAAGTGTCAAAACAAAATAGCTTCTTTTGTAGTGACATTAAAACATATCCATGTTATAATTTCGGAATAAATAATATATATATATGTATGTAAAATGTAAAATTTCAGATATAACTAAAATATATATCTATAAAAGAAAAATATCAATAAAGACAAAAGAAAAACTTTCTTTTTGTCTTTATTCATATATCCTTTGTACGTTTTATGCTTTATATATATATATATATATATATATATATATATATATATACAAGTATATGGTAGGTATGGATAGAATAAAATCCCATATCAAAAGAAACACTATTCTTACACACATACACATATGGATATGTATATGTTTCTACAGACATGTGTATGTGTGTCAGTGTGTGTATACTTGTCTATTTATCCATATGTAGATGTCTTTAGACTTGAATATGTGTACACCCACACCTTTTACTTGTTCAATGCCAAAATAACTTTATAACAACCTAAATCTAATGCTTTTGTTTAAACTCAGAATTTAAAACTTGTAATAAAAATAAAGTAAAGTAAAGTGAATTTAATATTTGATTAATAATGCTGATTTCTATTTTAATCAGATGTTAATGTTAAGACCCCAATAAATTATTTTTAGTGTCTGTTCTTATATTCTTCAAATTAGAAATTACTTTGTTTTAATTGGTCCACTTTGTCTATATAACAACGCCTTCCTGATTAAGGGGTTTTGGCTAGTCTTGAACCTTTTAAAACTCTCCAACTTGAAATAAACTTCTTCACTCGATAAGACACCGATTGTGTTGAAACAAAATGGCTACTTTTATTAGTGATATTATAACATATTTATGTTATAAATTCTAAATATATATATATATATATACTAGCAGTATAGCCCAGCATTGCTTGGGTATAATGCAAGGTTTAAAATTAATCCATGGTCCTGGAGCTCAGACTCTTTGGACATTGGCATGAAAGACTAAAAAGCAATAGTTGTTTCCAGTTAAAGCAAAACCGTAGACTGAAAGAAAAATGAATGGATTTAAGTCAAATTTTGAAGTTTGGTGAGAACTGGATAAAAATAGTGGATTTGTATAAAGGACATACAGACAGATAAACAGACACACACACAAACATCTTGCCTTATATATATATATATATATATATATATTATTGATTTTCTGCACTGTTGTAAGAACTGCAACCTTGAAACTTCTGAATATCTTTCTTATATCTTTGTCTATGAGTGTATCAAATTTGATGAAAATTGGACCACTCCTTCTATAACCTGATTTTTTTATTATCGATTTTCGATATTTATTGGGGGTACCTCAGCACAAAACCTAGCTAAGAACACACTCAGATGCTTATAGTACAACTGTGTAAATTTTCAGGAAAATCGGTTCAGCCATTTCAGAGTCTATAGGTAACGGACACACACACACACACAGAGACAAAGTACCATTTTTAAAATAATTTCATATATATATATATATATATATATATATATATATATATATATATATATGAAGAATAAAAAAGATACAGGGGACATCTAAGAAAAGATAAGAGATGGAAAGAAGAAAAGACAGAAAGAAGCCACATCATGTCAGTGAGAAATTGACTGAAGGTTTGCTGCCAAGTCAGGAGTGATTGTATTGTAGAACCTTCTTTGGATTTTGTTGAGAACTTCAAAATGAATAACAGAAGTACTCAACCAGATAAAGCAAAAGTATTCAATGCATGGACAAATGATAGATTTATAAATGTGAAAAATGGATTCTGGCAAGAAAAACCTCCTAGCTCAACACAGTGAACCAACTTTCCTAGCAGTAGATGCAGCTATAGATTCAATGTAATCATTCTATTTTAGGTCATTTTAGAGAGTGAGGCCAAGAAATCACAGTGTATTGCTTTCTAGGAGCAAAGGAATGTGAGCTCCATCAAACAATCAGTTTAATGAGCCACCTAACAAAACTCATCATCCGAATTCTGATGAGCAGAGCACACAGCAGAATTGACCCAGAGATAAGACAGGAACAATATGAATTCGTTAAAGATACAAGAATGAGGAATGCAATATTCATGCTCAGATTGCTATCTGAACAAGCAATACAAATGCAGGAAATCCTTTATCTGTGCTTTATAGACTATGCAAAGGAGTTTGACAAAGTATGACACAAGGACTTGATAGAGAGGTTCAACAACCTTGACATTTTTGGAAAAGACATTAGGATAATCAAGAATCTATAGTGGCAGTAAACTGCTTGTGTACGGATTGGAAGTGAACTCAGCAGATGTGCAAAAATAGAAAGGGGTGTAAGAGAAGGATGTGTTTTCTCACCAGATCTTTTCAACCTGTACAGCAAAGCAATTATGAGAAAAATAAAAGCCCTGCCAAGATTTGACATTGGCAACCACAATCTCAGCAATATCGGATACATTGATGACATGGTGCTGATAGCAGACATGGAAAGGAAAATGCAGGACCTTCTACAGAAGTTAACAAAAGAAAGTGAAAAGAAAGGACTGAGCATAAACCTCAAGAAAACTGAATGTATGGTCATCAGCAAAAAGAAGAGACCAATATGCCAACTGCCAGTTGAAGAATCTAAAATAAAACAAATAAAAAAATTCAAATACCTAAGCTTAACTGACTGACTGACTGACTCCAGATAAGTCAAGTGTGGAGTTGGATGAGAATTTGTGAGCAAAGCACTTCACCTAGTTTGCTGTGGATGTGAGAACTTCAAATTGATTGAATAGAAGAGGAATCAAGGGTTGTTCAGTACACTCTTGCAGAGCTACCAGTAATCTTTAGAAGCAAACTTGCTATGTGCTGCTTCATTGTGTCAGCAAACAACAGCTTAGCATCATTTAGGACATGCTTACTTTTATTACAAGCAGAGATAAAGAGGTGCCTACTGTGATCAGTTGTGTCATTCTGGTAAAGCGGATTCATGTGGGCGATGACAGCCAAGCAAGCAGAAGAGAACCAAGATGAACAAAGTTTAGGTTGAAATTTTCTAACTGGGATGAAAGAATCAATGCTGGCTTTCAGTCAGGAGGAGACTTCAGAGACGCTGTTTTGAACAGGGAGACTAAAAACTTTGTTTCATGAGACATCATGAAGGATATCACAGAATGAGTTCAAGTTTGCTTGTTGAGTGCATTAAGATATTTTGCTGGTAGCATGTTTCTCGATGGAGTGGGAGTAGAAAGAGACATTTACTGACACCACAGCATGATCAGAGTTGCCAAGAGGGCAGAGCTGCATAACATGGTAAGAATCTGAAATAGAAGTAAGGAAGAGATCTAGAAGAGAAGGATGTCCATTGTGATTACCCCTTTTGTGAGAAACTGAGTGATTGAGAAGTTCAATGTTTGGGCTCCAGCAACATCAGTTACAGAGTTTTTCAGTCACTTGGCATTTATGAGATTTGACGTCACTGAGCACAAATACATTAGCAAATGGGTGAAAGGAAATATTGTCTGAAATACTATCTAAAATGCAACAGTCAGAAGAAGAAGGGGAGTGGTAGAGAAAGAAGAGATAGCTTACTGAGTTTAGCAGAGAGAGACGAAAACACACATAGGAGTGGACGGGAGATTCAAGTGAGATCTCCCTCGCCAGAAAGAGATGTTTGCTGACATAAACACACAGGCCATGCATGTGGACATTGGAGTCCCTCCTAAAAGTCTAGTTATCAAGAAATCAGAGGAGGGAATTGTAAGGTTGAGGTTAATTTTATATAGAGCTAAAATGTATGGAACCTTTTGTAGGGGAATGATTCTACACTGCTAAAGATGGTACAGATACCACAGACGTAAGAGAAAGAAATAGTGAAGGGCTTAGGCGTTTTTTGTTTAGCTGGTTTAGTTTTTTTTCTCTGATTATGTGTTGTAATGATTTAGAGTTGTTTCAATAAGAAAAGGCCTAGAGTAGCAATAGCAGTTGGTCATCAAATGTGACATGTGTGGGAAGGCAACTCATGTATACTGCAGCATAATGTGGCATCAGGGTTGCCCACCAGAGATAAGAATCCCAGTATTATTCAAATGTTGATCAGAGCAGCCTCTCAAGATGTTATGTAAGTTTGGGCTCCTAACTACCAGTCAGAAGCAGCAACCAGAAAACTACCAACCCAGTAGCCTCATTATGAAGAGCCATTGCCACCATCCACACATATTACAAAAAACTCATGATAGCATCACTCTAAAAACTGAGGAGAGGAAAGAAACTGTAAATCGCTTCCTAAACAGAAAACAAGTGATGAGCTTCTACTCCTGTTCAATAGAAAGGAAAGGAGTAAGAACCAGGTAATAGAGCCTATCTACTCCTACTGTAAAAAAAAAATTTCTTTTAAATTGAAGGAAAAAGAAACTTACAAAGTTTTAACTTAGTATGAGTCAGAAAAAACTTAGTGTAATTCATTATTGATACAATAAAGAAGAAAAAAATACATGTAAAACAATACCTCTGAAAACTCAAAATAAATGAATAAATAAATAAAACATAATTATAAAAATCCAAAAAGTAAAGTAAATTATTTTAAATCTTTCCAAAAAATAACTGATTTATAGCATAATGATATCTAACATTCAAAATATTCAAAAATTATTAGAAGCTGGCCAAAGAAAAATTGTTTGGAAGTTCGCTATTTCTCATACGAGAAAGATATCCTGCCCACCTGAGTTGGATTTTCATTAGGATGGCTTTAATGCCCACCATGTAGCATTCAGTTAGAACTTTACTGTTTCTAATGCAATCACCCAGTTTTGTGTTGCAGGTCATGTAGGCAGCACATGTGGATGGCATCAAGTTAATTGATGTGTCATTGGTACAGAGTCCAAGATTCTGCACTATAGAGTAGGGATATAAGTGCACATCAAGTTATACCTTTAATGAAATATCATAGGTATTCTAAAGATTGTGATATATATGTGGATGCTTGAGTGAGCGTGTGTGTGTGTGTGTGTGTGTGTGTGTGTGTGTGTGTGTGTGTGTGTGTGTGTGTGTGTGTGTGTGTATGTGTGTGTGTTAAGTATATTTAGGCAAGTATTCAACCAAAACAAGTTTGATTAAATAAAAATGATTTTCCAATTTTTGCTATAAATGAGGATCAAAATTGTGGATAAACTTTCATATTTGTTCTTTTCTTTATATTTTTTTATGTTCAAATGCTTTCTATTATGTTATATATCAAAAACTACAAAATATAATAAATATTAAACAAAAAGACCTTATAAATTTTATTTAATCAAGCTTATATATATATAAATGATTAAAAAAGAGACTAGCGCAAAACTACATTTTGTTTTAGCTGACATGATTTGTACACTGACAAACTTTATCGAGGCTCAATAAAGTCTATCAGTGGATGAAATATATGCAAGAAATATAATGGATATATCTATGAACAGTTTGCAAATTGAGCTAAAATTCTGAGTTAGTCTGCTGCATTTACTTCTGCACTATAAGAAAGGTGTGAATCCATCACTTCTCTCCCTTCGCAGCTATGCATTAAATAGCAGGGTAGACTAGGATGTCTAACCTTGAATCCTAGCCAGTCTTTGTTGCGTGTGATTTCTAATTTGCATTAGAATTTTGACTTCTTTATATTGAAATTTTACAAGATATCTGTGATAAAATAGCAGGAAGCAAGCTAGTCGAGCAACTGGTTACTAAGATACTGAGTTCAGTCTTTACTGGATAATACACAACTCTAGCCTTGTGCCAGACTAACTTAGCATAGTCAATGTTTACATTTAATTATTTCAGTGATTTCTTAAGGATTCACAAGCTGTGATGTTAAGTAGAACTTCAGCTCATATCAATTGCAAAGGAAATTGAATAATGGACATTATTATTGATGATAAAGATGTGTGGATAGTGTAACTGCTATCAGCATAGAAAGGGGGAATGGAGAGTGGAGTTCAAATACCATTGGGATGAGAATGAATCCAACTCTTTTCCGGTCAACAAGCTTAGGTCAAGTAGCAGGGTAGATTAGGCTCTCTAGCCTTGAGTGGAAATCAGTCTAAGGAAAGAAAAACTCTGACTTCACAATGAAATTTGTGGAGAGTCATGATTTTCTACATCCTGAAGAAATATGATGTGTGTGTGTGTGTGTGTGTGTGTGTGTGTGTGTGTGTGTACAGATGCGATGGGTAAATTGTCTCCATTTCATATTTTTAATTTTCAGCATGCATGTTGTTTGTTTTGCGCATGCATGTTGTTTGTTTACAGTATAGTATTCTGTCAGAATTTGGTAATGACATGTTGTACTGCTCGTCATTTTGAAGCTCTAATACAAAAATTTCAGAGTGTTTAGGTATTAATCTGAAGACAGTGCAAAGGATTCAGGATCTAATGGTGATTGTAAAGATAAGGCAGTTTGGAAAAGTGGGATTGATCTTTGGAAAGAGGGAAAATAACAAGAGATCTGTGGAATATGGTGGTTGTCAACCCTACAGAGTGGTGTACTTGGATAAATATTGGTCCAATATATATATATATATAAAAGATAATAACTATACTTGTGTCGAAAAACCTTCCACGTATCGGCGAAGAAGGGAAAAAATGGTTTTAAAAAGAGAAAGAGCTATGTACATGAACATCAGTCAAAAGAGCTCAGACCAAGTCAGCACGTAGCCCAAAGAAAAAAACCCGACACAAACAATCAACTAACAAAAAAGTGCTCAATACTTAGGTAGTTTTTTCTTTGGGCTACGTGCTGACTCGGTCTGAGCTCTTTTGTGTTTATATATATATATATATATATATATATATATATATATATATATATATATATATACAAGTGTAGGGCTGGTATAGATGGAATACAATTCCAATATCTAAAAAAAAACACTATTCTTAAAAGAGTGCTCAATATGGAATAGACCAAATAATAATTATTTAAAATTTATAATATAAGTATGCCATAACATCATGACAAAATACCTATTTCATTTCAACACTTCTTGTGTTTTGTCAAGTGATGGTGTTGATTGATTCTTATATATATATATATATATATATATATAATGTTAAGTTAGGATAATGTTTGGCTCTAAGATTCTTGTTTTTTAGTAGTTTTACTGATAAAAGTTATTTTGGCAAGCAGGTTTTTATCATAAAGTGCTTGATATCAGGGTGTAGATAAAGCCTTGATAGTTTTAATACAAAGAATTTGTTACTTTAACTGAGCAGATTTATGCTGACTTTGAAGTTTCATGAAGACACTTTTATGATGGCCACACTTTGAAGTCAGCATAAATCTGCTCAGTTAAAGTGAAAAATTCTTTGCACCAAAACTATATATATGTGTGTGTGTGTGTGTGTGTGTGTGTGTGTGTGTGTGTGTGCGTGTATCTGATAACCTTATTGTACATTATCTGTTTGTAAAATGATATTTACAAAATATAGAAGTAAAAAGTTTTGTTCACTCCTAAGATTTTAAAAACAGTGATTGTTATGTTTTGCCTTTTCTTTGTGTGTAATAGTAGTCATAGCATAGATTTTTCATGTCCTTTGTGACAACTGGATTCCCCCCACCACTTACTTCTCCAGTTATTCTCTGTTTATACTTGTCTACTAATTTGCATACAATACTACATGGATTGAGGTAAGTAAAAGAAGAGAACATTATAATTCTACTTTCACACCAAGCACATTAGGACTTGGTATACTCAAGTCTTTCTTATTGATGACCATTGACTCCACTTTTTCCAATTTTTAGATTTCTTGATAAATGAAATTGTAAAACTAAACAAACTCTTTATTACTAAATAAATTCTGGGAATGTTTTTCTAACAGACTTTTTATTATAAAGCATTCTGTTACATTGTTTCAACCACCTTTTTTACTATTTACCAAGTAACTACAACAAGGGTACTGAAAAGTTCTCAACACCATCCAAATCACAAAATATGACAACATAAACAAACATCAGATTTTTTTCCTTGAAATCTCTTTTTGGTCAGCACCCCCTTGCATATACTCATAGCAATACATTTTTCAAATAGGCATCAAATCACAAGCAGTAAATGTAAATAAGAGTATCGATGATTGTATATTTATGCTGATAGAAAATAATAAATTTATAACAAAAGCTGCTAATAAAATGATAAAAAACAAGATCTAAATTCAGAACATTGGAAATGTTAACTGGAAATGTTTACCATTCCCAAGAAATCATGGTAATTCATAGAGATCAAAGAAAAGGAAGCTGTAGAGAGTCATGATCCCCTACACCCAGAAGGGATAGAACATTAAAAAAAATATGATTATCATGAGAATGTAGGTTATTTTGTTGTTGTTGTTGTTGTTGTTGTTTTCATGCTTGTTTTTCTTCTGGGAATATATTTTTTTATTACAAAAATGAGTGAAATGAACAGATAATGATAATGTTGATGATATAATAAGAATAAGAATAACATTAGTAGCACAAATAATAATAATGATGACAATGATGATGAAAAACATATGGATTAGATTTTACCAAGCATTTCTTTAATCAAAGACTTGAAAATAATTTGCAAGAAGAAACTTAAAAAACAAAAGCAGAGCAATAACCAGTGGGTTAGGAAAAGCGAAGAGAAACTGAAATGAAATGAATGAAAACAAAACTTGGATGAAAACAACAACAAAAAAAAAAGAAAATATGTGTGTTGGAGGCTATTTTTTCTCTCCAAGGCATTTATCCAACTGAATATTTTTTCCACTTTTAATTCTCCCCTTTTTTTTCTTGCAATCATTTTATTTATTATGCCATTTTTTTTGTCTTTGTCCATTCTCATGTGTTACCTTTACTTTACTCTGACCTAATTGGGAAATGTGCTGAGTTTGGTTGGCTGAATCCGGCTCATTCAGCATCTTTTTACCTCTGAGGGGGAGAGGGGCACCAGCAGGTCACATGGAAAACATGATATTTGTACATTAATTTATAGGACCTGCGATTGGCTTGATATTAGACAGGAGAGTGCAAAATGTCACCCAGAACCTCACCCTGCATAACATGGCTGTATGGAACCCAAAACCAATTACTTAAAAAAACAAAAAAAAAGTAAATAAGTAAATAATAAATAAATAAATAAAAGGTAAAATGGAACAAAATCTATAAAAAGAAGCAGGATCTTCAGCAACATACAATTTGTCTCCCTTCCAGGCAATGATAGGAATCTTTGGGTCTATGAGCCAGGGCTGAAGAGAAAGTTGTAAAAACAGCTGAGTGATAGTGTGTAATTAACAAAATACTTATCCTCTGGCTTCTCACAAGTAATTGAGGCTGTGTTCTATGCTGATGCGGCTGCTGCTGCTTGCCTCTTACTAGGGCCTTTCTCGATTGCTAATTTGGGCCAGTCTACTGTTCACCCTAATGAGGTTTTTTGCTCTGTATCATTAGCTCTGATCACTTGGAGGAAGTCTTAGAGTATGAAAATTAGTTGCCAGGCCCTACGGCATTGAAAATAATGCAGAAACAATCAATATTAGCATCAACACCCTGTCATTCTCATTCCCCAAAGTAGACAACTTTGTTGGCAGCATTTTTGCCATTACCATTATTATAAGGATTAATATTATTATCAGCATTGTTAGAAGCAGAAGAAATGGCACCAATGCCATTGTCATGAATGCTTACCATGTCTTTTAGGTCAGAACCGTTCTTCGTATATGCAGAAGGAAAATGGTGATGTGAAAACTATAGAAGGAGATATAAAAAGAAACTAAGTTGAAAGAAAAATGTGAAATTTGAAAAAAATAAAAATCAATTTTTTTTCCAGAAAATTATTGAAATTCAAATAAGAAATGAAGAGAGGAGAATGCAGATGATGTTTTGAAATAAAAAATTGGATATATAAATCATCAGAGAAAAATATTCACAGAAAGATAGGAACTGTTATTCCAATGACATCTTTTATATTGTTTAATCAAGATAACAGGTGAGAAGCTGAAGAATAATCAGAAAAAAAGAAATGATTCAAATAAGCAAAATAGAAATTCTGGTAAGACTTCCTGAAACAAAGAAAGTCCAAAAGAAATTAAGAAGAATTGTAAAGCCTGACAAAACAATAATGAAGAATATTGAATTAATTAAAAAATGAATAAATATATGAAATAGTTTAATTGAAGTTTCTTAAACTTTTAACTGCTAACAATTTTTTCATTTTTCTTGTCTGTTTTCATCTAGTATGAAAATATTACAATTTGTATACAGTTAAAATAAAACAATTCTAAATTTAACATTCTTTGATTAAAACCCAAAATAAATTATATATACAAAATGAAAATAAATATTCATTTATTTTACAGGGTAGAGGTTTATCTCTTGTTCCTTGTTTAGGTTTGGGTTTCTAGTTCCTTCTAAAGCCTGATAATCAACTATATCCAGAAGCAAAGCTTCTGATTGGGAGATTGGAGGTTTTGAGGAGTGTGTTGAACCATCCATCTTAATTACTGCTGTTGCCAGACCCATAATGGCTTGGGTTAGTAGCATCGGTGAACTCTCAAACCTAACTACATCACTCCTGGTGGATCACAGATGAACCCTCACCACTGACAAAATGCTACTGTAACTTGTCTTTTTTAACAGGTGGAGGTGTTGATATTGTCATCCAGGTGAGGTAGACTGGTTGCCAACCAAGGCTATAGAACCCAATCTGTCTTGCTATTTAGCTCATAGCTGGAAGGAGAAGAGCTGGATCAGTACCTTTCTTAAGAATTTGCATGTAAGTGAATGCAACAAATTCAACTGGAATTTGAACTCAGATCTCTGATTTCTCTTTCTGAGTTGATATCCACTGCACCACAACACAAATCATCAACCCCCATACACTATAAAACTATAAAAATACATTTTTGTAGTAAAAATACCAGCAATAAAGATGCGTAAAACTGAAATCCAAAGATAATTTCAAATAGCTAAAGAGTTCTTCCAAAAACTAAACAAAGTATTAATAAACAGGAAAATGTTCTTAGAAACAAAGAAAACATTGCTGAATTATTATGCAATATCAGTCCTCCCAGATGCCAGTGAATGTTGAATAATTTCTTCAGAGATCTTTTTTACAAATGAATAAAAAATTTAGATTAATAGAAATGTTGTTCTACAGAAGGATAGTGAGAATACCATGTACTTAACATGTGAACAACAATAAAGTTTTAAAGAAAACAAAAACAAAAAGGACACTTATACTCAGAATCAGAAAACCTTGAGTCTCTTCTTTATCTGTGACAAAATTGTCCAGCATTCACTGCCAAAAATATTATATAGCAATTGAGCACCATTTTTTTTCTTTGTTTCTAAAGAAATCTTCTTGTTTCTTAATGCTTTGTTTTGGAAAGAATATTTCACTCTTCCAATACACTTTAAGATTTTTGTGTAATATCAATGAATACTGAACAATTTTCTCACAAATAAAAAAGAAACTTGAAGCAACAGAAATATGGTTCTGCAGAAGAATGCTGAGAATCCAGTGGATAAAGTGTGTAACAAATAAAGAATATTTAAGAATATTTAGTTTTTCTCTTTTCCAATCTTTTCACTCTTTTCCTTTATTATTTTTTTTTTTCAATTGGAGTAGATAGACTAAACTATCGCCCGGTTCACACTCCACCCACATCTATTGAACAGGTGAAGAGGCTCATCCCTTGTTTCCTGTTTAGGATGCGGTTTCCGGTTTTCTCTTTTCCAATCTTTTCACTCTTTTCCTTTATTATTTTTTTTTCAATTGGAGTAGATAGACTAAACTATCGCCCGGTTCACACTCCACCCACATCTATTGAACAGGTGAAGAGGCTCATCCCTTTTTTCCTGTTTAGGATGTGGTTTCCAGCTTTCTCTTTTCCATTCTTTTTACCCTTACGTAGCCCCCTGCACATCAGTGGCGTTACCGCCTTGCTTGGGGTGATATGATTAAAAAAAAAAAAAAAAAAAGAAAAGTAAAATAGAAACAAAAAGGTTACTTATACTTAGCATCAGCCTTTGAGATTTGAAAAAGAAATCACTTCATGTAAACATAGCGTGAATCACTAACGGAAAACAAAAAATAAAATTTTAATTAAAATTTTGAACATGTTAGAAAGGATTTAAAAAATTTAAAAAATAATAACAAAATTTGATCTTTCCTCTTAATAATAGCATAAACATTTTGATGATAAAACTTTGTTTTTATTAATATCATGATATACTGTTTCTTTTGCCAATTGAGTGGAAATACCTAAATTCATAGTTTCTTTCTTCTATTTGACTACAAGCTCCATCTCATAAATGATAAAAGAATAACAAATCTGATTTTCTCAACAATTTTTTAGTGCATGGTTGAAATAAATATGCATATTTTTTTTCTTTCTTTCAAATGTCTGTTTTTACTTTTCATAAGCAGGGAGAAAATATAGATGTTGAGTCAAGGATAATATTTTCCAAATGAGTTTCTAAAAATCTGTGAGCATCTTTAATCTGGGCTACAGACACATTTTGGCTCCATCCTGGAAGTGTTAATTAAACGAATGTTTACACTAACCGGGATGATAAAAGCAAGACAATAACTTGTCAATCTAAATTTCATTTGTCAGATCTTGCTTTGATGATTGCGGGATGTCACTGTCTTTTGTTTCACCACACATTTTGATGAAAATCAGGCATCATGCATAAGACCATAAAGTTCAATAATATCATTTTAGGTCATTCTAAGTAACTTGTGAATCTTCAATGGCATAATTTTGGGTTGTAAAAGGAATCAGATTTGTTTTTTCTATATTTGAAGGGTCATGTTTTATTGTGAGATTTTTAATTGATCGCAGGTGAGTAAAGCAATAAACTTTAATTGCCCCATTAAGTTTTTAATTGACTGAGTTGATCAGATGAGTGAAATCTCAAAGGCTGCTTAGCATTAGAAAAAGAAAGTTGAAATTTCTTGAATGCATAATGAGGAAAGAAGGCTTGGATAATTTGACACTCATAGGACATACAAGAGTGTCAGAGTGAAACAGACAATATCTTACCTAATAGGCTTGTGTAAATAAATGACAGAAGAGTGGATGGGAGGAATGGTGAAAAGACAAACCTTACTAAGAGTCAGAAAATAGGAGGTTATGGAGAGGCATGATCACTCAAAACATGGCACATTAAATTTGGAAATAAAACTTCTTCATGGAATATGATGAAAGAAATCATGAACAACAAATAGGAATGAGTGTTTGGTAAGAATGTCATTTTATGCTAATGCTTTAGACATTTAAACATCCTACCATTTAGTCCTACTGCCGGTCATGTCATCTTCTTTTAGAATTGTCATTAGCATGACATTGCATAAAAAGAAAATATGATGATTATACTGTACAAATTTAATTTTACAAGCAAAGAATCAATCCCCAAAGAAATTTGATGTGACATATAAAAATAGTAAATAATACATGTACACAAATAAAAATACATTTAAATTTTTTCTTTTTTGGTAAAACAGAGCTTGAATCGATATATTTTTAAATGGGACAAGTAAAATTGTCATGTCAAAATTAATTGTCATAGTTTAGCATTCAGTAATTTAGAAGCAAATATTTTATATTCTAATTTATGGTTTTAAAGATCTTATAAAATTAAAAGTTTAATAATTAATGAATAAGTAACAATTTAAATTTTTTTAAATTAAAAAACTGAAAAACAAAAACATGTTTCCAAATGTTTCACCCCAGTTGATTCATCCAGGGTGAAAAAGCACACAGTTCATACCACTTAATCATTGTTAAGTCACTGTCGGTTTTTAAATTTTATTTTATTTTCCAATTTGCTTCTGGCAAATCTCTCTCCTTCTCTTTCTCTCTTTTTATCTTGTTTTCTTTTTTCTTTTTACAATTCTTCAAGTTTTTCCTGTTTTTAATTTTATTTTCACTCCGTTCTCACTTTTTATCAGCCCTTATCTCATTGCTTCACAGTTTGTTAAAAAAAAATCTGGCTACTAAAAGAAAAACCACAAGAACCAATATTAAAAAAAAAAATCAATTAAATTAGCAATCTTCTGAACTTGAAGCATGTTTGTTTTTTCTCCTAGTCTTTTTATTCTTTTATCTTTCTTTTTTTTCTTGCTCTTATACAAATCTTTTTGTGTTTTAATCTCAATAGCTATTGTCATTCATCTACCATAAAACAATGAAAATGAAGTCAAACATTGATAGTAGCTAACCTTAGTGTACATTAATGAAATTAAAACATCTGCTTATTGCCCTAAGAACTAAATAGTTCCCTCATCACAGAGCCAATGAGGATCTTCAGTAAAAAGAACAAAGATATTTTTTAGTTTTGTTTTCCAACAAAGCGGGTCATTCTTTTATCAAAGTTTGACCCAATGACTGTTAGATATTTTCTTCTTCATAATAAAATGTTATTAACCAGATCATGATTCTTTGGGGTTGTAATCTCAAGTACATCATGGGTCAAAATATTAATCTTATTACCTATCACTGAACCTTTTAATTAGCTCCATTCAGGCTGGGGTGGGAGGGGGAGACAGTGTCATTTGAGTTAAATGAAAAGGAATTTTCACAAACTTCTTTCCAACCAGAAACGTTCACTTATGATTTTATCAACATTTTTAGTGCTTGGAAACATTTTAAATATTGGGAATACGACTTTTCAAATAAAATTTTGAAATGTCAACAAGCAAGCAATTTCAGAAACATGCAGCTGACATATTTCCCCAATTATAATTTTATTTTTTAATCGTATCACCCCGAGCAAGGCGGTAACGCCACTGATGTGCAGGGGGCTACGTAATAGTGAAAAGATTGGAAAAGAGAAAGCCGGAAACCACATCCTAAACAGGGAACAAGGGATGAGCCTCTTAATCTGTTCAATAGATGTGGGTGGAGTGTGAACCGGGTGATAGATAGATCTATCTACTCCAATTGAAAAAAAAAAAAAGCAAAGTGAGAAGATTGGAAAAGAAAAAGCTGGAAACCACATCCTAAATAGGGAACAAGGGATGAGCCTCTTCACCTGTTCAATAGACGTGGGTGGAGTGTGAACCGGGCGATAGATAGATCTATCTACTCCAATTGAAAAAAAAGAAAAAAGTGTGAAGATTGGAAAAGAGAAAGCCCGAAACCACATCCTAAACAGGGAACAAGGGAAGATCCTCTTAACCTGTTCAATAGACATGGGTGGAGTGTGAACCGGGCGATAGATATATCTATCTACTCCAATTGAAAAAAAAAAAGAAAACAAAGTGAGAAGATTGGAAAAGAGAATGCCGGAAGAAAAAGAAGTGAAACACACACTTTACGAAATGCCTGTATATGAAGGATGTGCTTTGTAGTGCAGTGGATATCAGCTCAGAATGAGAAATTGGGGAGCTGAGTTCAAATTCCAGTAGAATTCCTTGCATTCACTTATATGCAAATACACTTAGGAAAGGTATTAATGCTTCTCTTCCCTTCAGTTATGAATTAAATAACAGGACAGATTGGGTTCTATAGCCTTGGCTGGCAACCAGTCAGCCAGAAAGTAATGGCAACCTACTGCAGGATAATCTTCTGCCCAGTCAGTCATGTCTCTTTTGAGACATGATCACCCAAGCAGGTATCATGTATGGCACTTAACTGACTGATACATGTACATATTTCATAAAAGATCACACACACACACACACACACACACACACACACACACATATAAAACAAAGACAAAAGGACAATTTATCTTAGTCTGAGAAAAGTGAGTAAAATAAGTTTTCCTTTCATCTTTATTTATATTGCCCTTTTACAGATATAATTTTAGTTATATATGAAATTACATGCACACACACAAACACACACACACACACACACACACACACACACACACACACACACACACACACACACACACACACACACACACACACACACACACATATAGTTAAATAGATATGGTTAAATAAAATAAAGACAAGAGAAAAACTGTATTTAAATTGCCTACGTGTTTCATCCTGTGATGGACTTTATCAAGGCAAAAAGACGAAATGAGCTTTATTCTAAATTACATATCCATGAACAAATAGTGTTGGCAACTATAAAAATGCTTAACAGAATATTTAGTTTTAGAATTCCTTCATGTTTAGTATAAAGTCACGAGATGTTAAAATGTTGAAGGGAATTCAACTGTTTTCTTTCAACTTTTTATTATGTATGTTAGTCTGTTTTAGTATAATTTCCATAAGCAAAGATAAATAAATAGATATATATAAGTCTGTCAGCCAGTTAAGTGCTTTATGTTTCAGTGACCATGTCTCTTTTGATTCATGACTGACTAGCCAGAAGATTTTCCTACAGTAGGTTTCCATTTCTTTTTGCAGTAGACTGGCTGCAAACCAAAGCTATAGAATCCAATTTGTCCTGCTATTCAACCCATAGCTGGAGAGAGAAGAGATGGATTCATATCTTTCCCAAGGGTATTTGCACATAAATTAATGCAATGAATTCAACTGGAGTTTGAACTTGGCTCTCTGATTTCTCATTCTAAGCTGATATCTATTGCACCATGATAAACTTTTACTATACTTTTTATGAGACTGGATTGTTTACAGACATATTTTTTTAAATTAAAATTTAAAATTAAAAGTCCTTGCCATTTTTTCCATTGTTTGGGAAGAAATAATCATGCAATTGAGTGCAACACATGCTAGGAAAGCAGTGAGGGTGAGGAAATTGCTCTTGGCCAATGCATGTGCATTGTACAAATACATCAGTCATAGCTTGAGCAGTGGCAAGGAAACATGATCGTGTTAAAGATGCTTGTTTGGTATGCTCTGATCTGTGACTTCTGCAGCCATATCAAGTTGCTGAATATGTCAAATCTTTTGGGATAATACTGTGAGTGAATGCATCACCAGGCATTGGTTCCAAATGTCATGATCTGTATTTGCAGTAGTTTGAACTTGTACAACATGTACTGAAGCAAAGAGAGTCAGCATTGATTAATTCCAAGGGTCTCTAGTTTCTTCATGTGGCATGGATAACCAGGAAGCTGCATACAACTTATCTGGGAGACACTATACCATCCACCTTACTCGTTCATTCCTTGTATAATCACCTTCATGAGAAAAACTTCACAAATGAGACAGACTTGCGACGACAGACAGTCACAAACTTTTTTTCATCCAAAATACCTGACTTTTAACTGCCGGTGCAGCTGGAAGCATGTTAACAAAAGGTTATGAATTACTTTGAAGGCTAATAATATGTCAAATTTGCTCTATACCTTTTTTCTCTAATAAACAAAAAATGGCAAAGACCTTTTAGGTTATCTTGTAGTTTTTGTCAATTGAAATATCATTTATCCAACTTTTAAACTTTTTTTATAAATACAAATAAAACTTATAAACTACCATTTATATTTATATTCACAATACATGCCTATGTCAGTCAGTAGAGTAGAATGAACTCTTTAGCCTCAGGCAGTACACTATTTAAGAGACAGAAAACTCTAAACTGAAATAAAGAAGGCAACAGGAAATTGTTCTACTCTATTTCTCAAGAAGTTATAGCAATTCATCAATAATAAAGAAAATTTATCAGCTTCTTTTCTTGCACTTCCCACCTGTGAAATTCCCTTCCATTTACTTGCTTTCCCGACAGCTACAATCTCCAAGAATTTAAATGTAAAGTCAATAGTCATCTCCTATCTCACTAACTTGCATCCTCTCTCTCATGCTTCTTTCTCTGTCCACTCCACTCTTATCAGTATTCTCATCTTTCTCCTACCCACTTTCTGACACTGTCTATAACTTGTCATCCTTTTTCATAACTTTCCTCCTATGTAACCCCCTGCAAAACAGTGGCAGTAAAATGCCTTGCTTGGAGTGAGATGATTATAAAAAAAAAGAAAAAAAAAGGACTTTTGTTTCTCTTGGGATTACTTCATTGTAAAGGTGATATAAATTTAGGGAGAAGATATGTCCTTGTCTTACACCCACTTTCGATTTTTATGTATGTGTTCAATTCATTTTCTGTCCATATACAGAAGCTTTGATCCTGGGAAATGTTCTGGTTTATTTGAATATCTTTCCAAAATTATTTAATTACTTGATGAAAAAAGAAACCATGATCTGTTTCACTTAATAAATCAAACAGGTCCATAAAGAGAATATTTTTTTTTTTTTTTAATCATATTACCCCAAGCAAGGCGATAACGCCACTGATGTGCAGGGGGCTACATAAGGGTAAAAAGAATGGAAAAGAGAAAGCTGGAAACCGCATCCTAAACAGGAAACAAGGGATGAGCCTCTACACCTGTTCAATAGATGTGGGTGGAGTGTGAACCGGGCGATAGTTTATGCAACAGAATATTTTATTTTATTCTGCTTTTAAAACAAGCTCTCTGTTATATCTTTTCAAAAGATTCATTTTAGAAGACCATCAGAAACTTTTGAAGTGTTGGAGAAATGTTTTTAAACATCATTGGTTACCACTGTTGGGATTCATCTACCCAGAGTTTTGTTGTTATCTATGTATTGGTATTCCAAACATTTAACAACACATCTTTTAAATGAAATACTAAAAAGGTTATTTTCTGGAGGAAAAATAGAAATAGAACATCAGTTGAAATAGCATTCATATATTATTTTCAGAAATATATACTAGTAATGGATGTGCGTTGTAGTGCAGTGGGGATGTGCGTTGTAGTGCAGTGGATATCAGCTTGGAACCAGAAATCGGGGAGCCGAGTTCGAATTCCAGTTGAATTCATTGCATTCACTTATGCGCAAATACCCTTGGGAAAGATATTAATCCATCTCTTCCTTCCAGTTATGGGTTAAATAACAGGACAGATTGGGTTCTATAGCCTTGGTTGGCAACCAGTCTACCGTAGAAAGCAATGGCAACCTACTGCGGGATAATCTTCTGCCCATTCAGTCATGTCTCTTTTGAGACCTGATCGCCCAAGCGTGTTTCACGTATGGCACTTAACTGACTATTGGATGTGTGTTGTGGTCCAGTGGATATCAGCTCGGAACGAGAAGCCGGGGAGCCGAGTTCAAATTCCAGTTGAATCCGTTGTATTCACTTACGCGCAAATACCCTTGGGAAAGATATTAATCCGTCTGCTTACTTCCAGTTATGGGTTAAATAGCAGGACAGATTGGGTTCTATAGCCTTGGTCGGCAACCAGTCTACCGCAGAAAGCAATGGCAACCTACTGCGGGATAATCTTCTGCCCAGTCAGTCATCTCTCTCTCTTTCGAGACATGATTGCCCAAGCGTGTATCACGTATGGCACTTAACTAACTGACTGATACTAGTAATAAAATGTTCAATTTTCCTTGTAGTGAAGATTAATTTATAAAATGATTAAACATTTTAACATCATGTGAAATGTGTAAACAGACTTATTTTAAGACAGTAATTTTAATGTGTTTTTAAGTTCATAGACAAAGACTTAGTAGGTGGTTGCTGGTTAATCCCTTCTATTATGTATGTGGACAAGGTCTAGTCAGTGGCTGCTGGCTGTTTCTCTTCCATTTTGTGCATATATTTGGGTATGTTTGTGTGTAGACACATATAGATCAAACTGACCCCTGAAATTGTTGTGAAAGCAGTAAGCTTCTATTTTTGTATCCATTAGAAGGATTCAAAATCTAACTTCACATAGAAATTTCACATACTTTTTGAATACAAGGTTTTCATTGGTTAAAAAATAATTTCACTCTGGCTCATGAAAATCCTTTTCTTAAATTTGAGGTAGTGGTGAAGGGAGTTATCGTTATTTTATAAATGGTCCAAAACTAACATGTGGTAGTTCTACAACTACATCTGGAAGTATTTTAGAGGATATTTGTCCTAGTGATGATTGTTTATTAAACAAACCTTTTGATGAGATATTATTGATTGAAAAAATATATAGCTATATAAGATTTAATTTCTATATAAGGAACCATCAAGATTATATTTTGAAGACTCAGAAATTTCAAGATTTGATACTTGTAGATTTCTCAATCTTAAAATATATGCTTGTTGAGATTTTTTATTAAAATAAATCCAACTGTTTTTAACACAAATTATAGAGTTAATAGGACAGAATCATGACTGTTGGTATGTTAAGCACTGTTTTGTACTTTTAGCAATAAATGAATGACTAATTGGAGAGAACAAGTGCAGTCAATAAAAATCAACATGCCTTCCAGTTACTTTCTGCTGTTAAGCAGTTTGTTTGGTTTGACTGAAGGATTTAATGTATTATTTCTTCTTACAAAAAGTCTTATGGAAGGTATTTTGACTTGAGATTTAGATGCATTAAATACTAACTGATCATTGTGCATTTAGGTCTACTTTATTACCAAAGATAACTGTAATCTGCTTTTAAGATTGCCAATTGCTTACAGAATTACAGAATTATTGCCAGCCAACTTAGATCACCTTTATTTTTTCTTTCCAAATCCCTTTGAAGTTGCATCTGGAGTTAATGCTGAATAGTTCCTTCCATTAAAGCAAACATTTTACCATTTTATTCAGAGCTGCAATTGTAGAGATCAGAAACAGTCTAAAAGGCAATATAACAAACAACAACACTGGGTAAATGTTATCTCTGGTTGTTACAAATATTGATTAACATATATTCAAAATGTAAGCTTCAGGATAAAAAAAAGACTCCTGAAGCTGTAAGCTAATTTGTGTAGAGGTGGCTGGCAGATGAAAGAAAAAATATTAGCAAACTACAAATTAGGCATAATTATATCATGAAGTGGAGAAGTTTTAACTTTTATTTTTAGCAACAAGGTAATTGAGAATGAATTAAGATATAAAAAAAAAACATAGTTGATAAAAAAATCGGTATATTTTCAAAAACATTTCTTCACACATTTATCTTAGAAAAATAGTAATTCAATAAAAGCACTCATATAGGATGGCCTTGATAGTTAATTCCTGCCCAGATTAAGTAGCTGTTCTTTATGTTTGGCATCATGTCCATCATAGAAGTGTTTTCAGTAAGTCCTCTGGTATTCTAGAGCCACTAGTTGGCCACTTTCAGATAATATTTAAGATGAAGGAATCTATGGGATTCAAAGCAAATGTAGTCGTCCAGAGAATTCACTTCAGAGGTTGATCACTGCATTAACAGAACTTTTATATAAGTGGTGTAATTGGCTCTGATGCAGTGCAGTAAGATGTTCCAAGAATTCAAGTCATTGTTTGTGAATGGTGGAATTGATTCTGAAGCCCTGCAACAAGACATGGAAAACATGATATTGCCCTCATTGCTTTTGACTTACTAGACAATCAGAAATAATGTGAAGTTGGTGTACATAACTGTATATACCTCTACGGCATCCATACATGATCTACTGTTCCTCCTGTTCACTTTATTGTTATTATTGAAGTTCTTATTAAGGTAGACTATGCCAGGCTCCTTGGGGCACTTGAGCAAACATCTTAGTTGGATCTTGAATCTTGTCAGACATAAATAGGCCACTCTTCAACCTGTGTGTCTCTGATGTCTTCATGCACCATATGTCTGATAGAGGACTCTGCCACCTTGAGTTGATTGGCAATGACCTTCATAAACTTGATCTGGTCATAGAAAATGATGTCTTGGATATGTTAAGCAAGACTGGTCAGTCTTATGCTATCTGACAGTTTAGAATTTTTCTTCCTTTTGGCAACATTTGACACATTCCTAACCTTGAGCACAAAGAAAATTGACCATTTCAAGATACTAGCTGTGTTGTTGTGGCTGGAGGTTAGTACTACAAGCATGACTTGCATTTTCATTTCCTGTGTTAAAGAAAAAGCTAGTATGTTAATGCTCTCAATATGTCTGAAAAATAAACGAGAATATTAAAATTTGGCACATGGCATAGAAATTACATTATCTTCAATATATTACCTGTTAAAGATGTATTCTAAAATATATGGCACATACAGTATATATCAAAAGTGGCATAGATCTAAGAGTACACATTTAGCTAGATGTATATAGAAGATGACTTGACATAATTTTCCATGGCATGCAGCAAATTTTAACGTTCTCATTTCTCCTTCAGACATATTGAGAACATTAACAAGGTAGCTTCCAATCTGAGGCAGGAAATGAAAAAGAAAGCCATACTTGTGGCACTTATATATATATATATATATATATATATATATATATATATTACTTACTTGTACTTATGGTGGCATTCAGCCTGGGTAGTTTGAGTCGGCTTCTCTAGAAGCCTTATGGAAATATTTTGACTCCAAAAGCAATCCGCAACTGCATATTGTGTAAAGTTTTCCCCACAGTAGATTGCTAATTCTTACTGCAGTAGACTGATTGCCAACCAAGGCTAGAGAAGCCAGTCTGTCCTGCTATTACTGGGTGGAGAAGAGATAGATTCATACCTTTTCTAAGGTTATTAGCATATAAGTGAATGTAATGAATTTGATTGGAGTTCAAACTATCCATTCATCACAATCCATTGCTCCACCATGCCTCCAATATATATATATATATATATATATATATATATATATATATATATTAGAGGGACATAAATGAAAAGAAAAGACAAAAGGATTTTTATGCCTGCACTTACTATTTCATGTAGAACTTTATAAAAGTATGTGTAAAAATATTATTTATTAACCTGTATTTATATACAAAGATAATGTGTTGAAAAATAATGTTAACTTTTTCAAATTTTAAATTAGAGAACACTTCTAAAAAATAGTACATAAATTAATGTTGCACTATGGAGGAAGCTAACTGATGTAATTTATTGGCGCATTAAATGAAATTAAGGTGATATCTTTATTGATTTTAAAAAAATAAATTCTTTAATTTTTATTTATTTTTTTGTGTATTTTTATTTTATTTTCTTTATTTAATTAATTCATTATTTTTAATTTCTGGTTTTATTTTATATTTTTTTAATGTATTTCTTCTGTTTATAAAGATAGATTCAGTCAGTTAAGTGCCATATAAGATACATGCTTGGGTGATCATGTCTCGAAAGATTTTACCACAGTAGGTTGCCATTACTTTCTGCAGTAGCTACAGAACCCAATCTATCTTCTGATTTAACTCATAGTCATAGTTTCTCAAGGATATTTGCATAAAGGTGAATACAACAAATTCAACTCGAATTTGAACTCAGCTCTCTGATTTCTCGTTCTGAGCCAATACCCATTGCACCACAATGCACAAAGACAGATTACCAAATAATATTTCTGCAGTCATATTTAATGAAAGAAGTTAATATATATATATATCAGCCCAAGTAAGAAACCCTTTGAAATAATCATTTTTCTATTTGATCTGGTCTAGGGAAATAGATTAGACTGAGAACTTAAATATATATATATATATATATATATATATATTAATAAATATACATATTATCCTACATTTATGACATGACTCAAAGTTTCATGCATTATGCAATCATCAGGTGCATATTTCAAACTGACAGTTTAATAGATCTGAATTTAAGTTCACTCGATGTTCTTGGGAATTAAATTTTATAAAGTTAAGTTAATGTTTTTTAATAACAATATTAAAAATTTAAGTATTCTAAGGTTACATGTAGATAAACGTGTTAAATTTAAACTAAAAATTTAAAATTAATATAAAAAATATTAAAAATAATAAAATGCAGGGAGAAGAAATCAAAGGGGCATAAATCATGAAACGTAAAAATTTAAATATTCAAATATTACATGTAGATAAAAAAATGAAACATGAATTCTTATTTTTTTTATATATATATATATATTAAATCAAAAATTAAGAATTCATCATTGTTCAATTGGAAATATGAAAAACTATATGCAGGTTAGTCTTTTACAATTTTTGGATGCAAAGACAGATAAAGATGGATTCACAATCACAGAGTAGTTAAAGTTAAAAACCTTCTGGTCATAGCATAATGACAGTAAGATATATAGAAGAAGTCATATATCCAAACCTTTATGTTTTAAAACATTTCAAAATGTTTTCCATAATATCTCTGTATCATTAACCTCATTATAAAGTTTCTAATGATTTGCAAGTGAAGCAATTTTTATTCAGAATTTCATAACTAATCTGACAAAAAATAAAGCAATTCTTAGTGAAGTATTAGTTACAATCAGAGAACTACGTTAAAAATGTCAAATGTATTTTTATTTTTTTTAAATAGAGTTATTGGCCCATTTTTAACGGAAATAAACATGTTTCTGCTGATAATGACATAGGCATTAATAATACTGAAAACAAGAAATTGTATAATTGGCAAAAATGAAGAGACAACAATAATAAGATTAGATAGAAGGAAGTTGGCCTCAGAGGAAGTGGATACGCAGCTAGAAGACAGGGTTTGACACAGAGTTAAGTAAAATTAAAATAAAAGTCATCATTTTGTCAACTGGAATAAAGTTTATAATAAAGAGGAACACAGAAAAATGGAAAAGAAAAAGAGAAGGAAGAGAATGTGAAAAAAATGAGACAGACTGTGAAAGAAAATGATAAAGCGAAGAAGAAAAATTTAAAAGTAAAAAATAAAGAAAAGAAAAAAATGTGAAAGAAAAAGTGAGAGAGAAAAAGGAGAATATGAAAGCAAAAGACAGAAAGAAGGAGAATGTAAGAGTAAAGCATGAAAAAGAATCTGTGGGAAAAGAAAAGATGAGAAAGAAGAAATAGAATTAAAGAAGATAAAAGGTTGATAGTATATGAATTAGAGGAAGGTGGGAAGGAAGTGAAAAATTAAGGGAACAAGAAATGAATGAGTCATAAGTTGGGAAAGAAATATGAAAAGATAAAGGTAAGAGTGAAATGATAAAATGGTGTAAAGTATATGTATTATATGTGGGACACAAAAAGTATAAATTGGAACGAAGAGAAAATGAACAAGAAAAAGGGAGAAAAAAGAAGGCTACAAAGAAAAAAAAAGGAGAGTAAAAAGAAACAGAAACGGTAGAAAGAAAAGACAATCAAAGAAAAAAGAAGAAAATAATGGATGAAAGGAGAAAATGAGAGATAAAGAAAATAAGATGTAATAAAGTGAGAAGGAAATGTATTGAAATTGGAGAGAAATGGAATGTAGAGGAAATTAAGGAAGAAAGAGAAGAGAAAAATGAAAAGGTAAAAACAAAAGAAAGCAAAAAAAAGGTAAAAGAAAGAAATTTGAAAAGAATGTGCAGAAAAAATGAAAAAAAAGGGTAAAAAAGAGATTAAAGAAAACAAGATAAACATCATTGTGAAGAAAAGAGGAGTCTTTTATAATGTTAATGAAATGTTTATGTCCATTATAGGAACAGAATTATTTTGAAGCTAAATCAAATTTCTTATAAGATAGAATAGAGGTATGTCAGGTAATTAACACTTCCTTCACTAATGATGATGTTAATTGGTTTTAAGATGAAAATTCTCTGAAAGGCTCATCAAGTTCCTTATATTACCTGGCACTCAAATAAAAATATCTATACTGAAAGACACTTGTATGTATATATATATATATATATATATATATATAGGAAGAGATAGACAAATAGATAGGATGAGAGAGAGAAAAAGAGAAAGAGATGAATTTATCATGTGTGCATATAAAGAAAACTGAGGAGAAAGTTAATTTAAATAAAGATTTTTGTGTATATATATATATATATATATATAGCAACATGAATTAATTTATATAAATATGAGGGTACACATATGTATAGCATCATTATTCAGTTGTTAATATAACAGTGCTCAATGTAGTGTGAACAACTATTCTATCTATCGACCTATCTATATATATATATATATATATATATATATATATATATATATATATATATGTTAATAAATATACTTATTGTCTTATGTTGATAGCACGACTCAGAGTCTTATGTGTTATGCAGTCATCAGAAAACTCTGAAAAGAGTTTTAAAAATGCACCTGATTATTGCATAATGCATAAAACTCTGAGTCTGTCATTGATATAGGACAATATGTATATATATATATATATATATATATACAGAGTGAGAGAGAGAGAGAGAGAGAAAGAGAGAGATTGTTTTTGGAGGCAGCAATCTTTCTTTTATGCAAGTTGCTAAAGTTAAGTTTTTTATGTAAATTTTCATATGATATTATGTTTTTCTTCTTTTCAGAAGATAAGTTATATAAAAATTGTATGAATGTTTTATTTCTCAAAGCCCTTTCGGCTATACTTTTAGCCATTATCAAAGCTGAATTTTATTTTACTTTCAACAGAATAAATTGTTTTGCATATTTTTAAAAAATTATATAAAAGAACCCTAACCATAGCACCTTATCTGTCATTTTTAACTACGTTTGCATATATATATATATATATATATATATATATATATATGTGCTGGGTTAAAAAGCAATCGGAGTCTAACCGTGCTGATGAGCTGTGATACAGCGAAACAGATCTGTCTGCGGATGACAATATTTACGTTCTCACACCCTGATTGAGCACTCTGGAAGACTTTGAAAAACAGTAGCTACTCTGGCATGTACGCATCGCTCATTCAGTAAAATGAATTAGAGCACTCTGGCTATTGGGCACATATAATGATAATATATGCGCTAAAAAGTCTGCCTTCTCCTACCGAACACCCATAGCCCAGAGGTAGAATTGGCGACTGAAGCCAATTTGGTCAGGTTTCAATCCTTGGTTAAAAAGCAATCGGAGTCTAACTGTACTGATGAGCTGTGATACAGCGAAACAGATTTGTCCATGGATGACAATATATATATATATATATGAGAGAAAACTCAGTGCATCATTGAAACTGATTATAATCTATAATTTATTTTGATGGGTAAGTTTTTGGTATTCATCTCATCAGTCCCCAAATTACGAATGGTTTAATTTTATCAGAATATTCAAAAAACAGGGAGTCAAGCTACATGATCCCTTTAAATTATTTTTCTGGGAATTTATAAAGTTGAGCGCTTAGTGGTAGGGGAGGGAATGTTAACTTTTTATCAGTCAAGTGTAGTGGTTGGGAGAACATAGTAACAGCTAAAATAAAAATGCATACCCACACATCCATGTATATATATATATATATATATATATATCATATATTGCTCTGGACAGTAGACATAGAGCTCTCTAAAAAGATCTATTTAGATCATTCTCTTCGTTTATGGGTTTGATATCATTACACACATACACACACACACACATATATATGTATATACACAGATATATGGATATGAATTTACTATTAGTGTGTAGAAAGGAAAAGTAAAGAGAAAGTTAAAGGAAATGTAATAAGAAAATGTTCAATATTTTCTGATTCTACCTCAGAAAAAAAGTCTTTAAATATATGAATATAAAATGACAATAGTGCAGGCTAGTATGCAAGTAGCTAGAATTCCTATGGTGACATAATAATTTAAATGTGTTCATATCTATCTATCTATCTATCTATCTATCTATCAGTCTGTCTTTCTGTCTAAATATATTTACATCTATCTATCTATCTATCTATCTATCTATCTACTAGGCTGTCTTTGTGTGTGTATGCATTTTTAAAAAAATATTTTTTGCAGAGAGTTTGGCTAAGGAAAATGTCTGAAAATTGTGTGTATAATTGTTTTTGCACTGCCTTTTTTGTTGATAGGGTATTTCGGTCTAAGTTATCTAAAAACAAATCATTTATATCTATCAATTTGTGTGTTTGTGTGTGTGTCTCTGTGTGTGCGTGTGTGAGTACGAGTGTCTGCGCATGCACATGACTCTTAAAAACACTAATGGTGGTTTTGATAAAAAGAATGCTTTTCAGTTGTGATTGACATTTGAGTGAGATTCATTAGCATTATTTCTTCCAGTAAAAGAATCCTCGTATCGGTGCAACTGACAAATGAATAGAAAATAACAAACCTAAACAAAAATATGCTACAAATGAAAAGCCTCGGTATAAAATACTTGACAGAGGATAAACAATGTGGAACACTAATTTTCTCTTCTCCTGATTTACATTTTACTTACAAGATTTGTAAACCCATACTTGTCACCATCATTGACTGTGCACCTTTTAAGGTAAAGAAAGTTAAGAATTCAGTAATTTGTATACAAAAATATCAAGGTGATTAAGAAATAAAATTGATGAAATAATTATGTTTTGTTACATATCTGTCTTCTTTAGTAGAAAAATTGAAAAAGACATAAAATATTTAAAAAATACTTTCAGGCTTAATGTTGATGGAATACATGTATATTTTCCAAGTCAGCTGTCATTACAGATGTTTTGAAATTGCCTGTTTGACTATTTTTGCTTTATTTTCACGAACATGCAAACATATTCAATATATAGATATATGAATGTGCATTTGAGTGTACTGAGTCATTGATTTTCAGTATTAATATAGCAAAAATTAAATATATACATATATATGTATAGGATTAATGTGGAGAAATTTGTCACTTAACAGAGCAGAGTCATGCCAACTTCAAAGTTTTGTGAAGGAAACATTATGATGACCTCACTCCTCAGGACTGTTTTCCAATTTGCTGTTGTGTTCTGGTTTTATTCTTATTTATATTGAACTTGGAGCAATTTAATATTTTTATATATGAGTCGTTCTATAGGTGGTTAATTGCTTTTGAATGATTTATTGTGCAGACTTCTTGTTGCATTGCAGGTGGTTGATTAACACTCCTATTAACACTCTATCTCTATCTTGATATGAAGCACTTTATGACAAAAAAACTGCTTACCAAAATAGTTAATAGATGTTAATCACTTGAGATTGCTGTGATGCATGAAATTCAGTCATGAGTAAAACATGGTATATGCATATTTATTAATATACCTGTACCTGTTTCAGCATTCACCCTGGTTGGGTTGAGCCGGCTTCCTCCCAAGTGATGGAAAAAGATTCATTGAGATTTGTTTAAGGGCAGGGTCCCAAAGAGTCGCCGACTGATGCCATTTTGGTCAGGTTTCAATCCTGGGTAAAAAAGCAATCGGAGTCTAACCGTACTGATGAGCTGTGATACGGCAAAACAGATCTGTCTGTGGATGACAATATATATATATATATATATATATATATATATATATATATATATATATATATGTATTAATACCTACATATATAGCCTTAAACACACATGCACAAACACACATACATGCACACACACACACACACATATATATGAAATGTTTATAAATTTAAATGTTTCACTTTTTGGACAAACATTTCTGAAATTTAGATAAAAGTGAAATCTTAAATGTATAAATATCTCTTGATATATATATATACCGAGAGAGAGAAAACATGAGAGAGTAAGAGATAGATAGATAGATAGATAGATAGATAGATAGATAGATAGATTCATCAACACTGCTCAACATCAATATGAAGATCACAGTAAAGTATGAAATTAACTGTCTACATGCAATGTTAATTCTTATGACCACACTATCTTTATCTATAAGTGCTCTGTCTCTGACAATGAGAACCTTTCTCCTATAAATATATCAAATTTCAAGAAACATATAATAATATAATATTGGTCCTCCTATACTTCGATGAATGCCGGACAATCTTCTCACAGACGAAGAAGAAACTTGAGGCAGCAGAAATGTATTTCTACAGAAGCATGATGAGAATAACATAGAACAGAGATGTGAGCAATGACAATTTTTTAAAAAAATGGAAACAAAACAGACACTTAAGTGCAGAATCAGAAATAGATAGTTGAAATTTCTAGGGCATATAATAAGGAAAGAGGATTTAGAAAATTTGGTACTCAGAATATAATGAAGGAAAAAAGTGCTACCTGACAAGCTTATATAAATGGCTGGCATAACAAGGATTAGGAAAGATAGCAAAAAAATAAACTTTACTAAAAGTTACAAAGGATAGGAAGTTGTGGAGAGCATTGATCGTCAACTTCCTGAAAGCGACAAGGAGAAGAATAGCAATTCATATTAACTCTACAGCTTAACAGATTTGTATTTCATTTCTGAAGTTTCTTTAACTTTTCCCGAAAATATTTCTGATGTTCCATCCTTGAAAGAATAAAATGGATCAGGGTGAGAACTTTTCAGCATCCCTCTCATGTATTAGGCTGATGCAGCTGTTTCCAGTATTTCTTTTGACTTAATGTGTTATTTGTGGAAATTCATAGCATCAATATTCTGCCATCTTCCTTGGCTTGCTATGTCATTATCAAGGAAATCATATATTCCATCATTAATAAACAATCTGGGTTTTGAAACAATGAATTCTTTGAGGGTTTTTTCTAATATTTTCAACTTGTTGGAATTTCTGACCAAAATAAGAATGTGGCATGAAATGAAAAACATTCCCATTTTCTTTCTTTCTTTCTTTCTTTCTTTCTTTCTTTCTAATTCTGTTCATATCTATCTATCTATCTATCTATCTATCTATCTATCTATCTATCTGTCAGTCTGTTCATATGTATCTATCTCTCTCTTTATCTGTGTCAATCTGTTCATAACTCTCTCTTTCTATCTATCTATTTATCTATCTATCTATCTGATGTCTGTTCAGGTCTATGTAAATCTGTTTATGTGAATTATTTCTCAATCTCTCAATATATACCAGTCTATCTATTTATCTATCTATCTACCTATGTCAGTCTGTTCATGTGTATCTGTTAATCTCTTTGTTTGTGTCAGTCTGTTCATAACTCTCTCTCCCTATCTATCTATCTATCTATCTATCTATTTATGTTGACCAATTGCAGAATCAATAAATGCTATAAACTTCAATGACATTTCTAAAATTTCCCTAACATTGTACAAAAAAGTTACACAGGAAACTTTTGCATGAGCCATCAACCTTACACACACACACACACACACACACACACACACACACACACACACACACACACACACATCAGTTTTCCTCACAATTTTATTGATGGCTGCTACTTACATTTTCTGCATTATTTTATTATTTAGTTTACTTTTATCCCAGCCATGGTTTTGCAAAAATGAAAATAGTAGCTCAAAATAGGGAATTCTAATTTGCTGGAAATGTGTGCTTTTTCTTTGTTCTGGCTATTAATGAGTTTATTTCAGTGCCTTTGCACTAATTATTTACCTATTCTAATTGCTCTAACTTATTCAGCTTTTTAATTAACCATACAGCTTATTATCAACTCTCGACTGACTTAATGAGAAAGGAAAATAGAGATAAGTTCCCAGTCAAGACATTGGATATATCAGAAAAAAGCAAAGACAAATTAAAAAGCACATTCATAACTTTCCTTCCATCTTGAAATTTTACTCAACTCAGACTAAGACAATGAGCTATTATTGTTATGATTTTATTTATTTTATTTCTTAGATGTATTTGGATCACAGCTTATAGGATTTTCAGGTTTCACCAGTGTGCATGTTTTTTTTTTTAATGGCAATTAGAGTTCTTGTTTGAATGAGCCTGTCATCTGTCTCACTTGGACCATTTCAGTCCCTGACCTGTGCACAGCTTGCTTGTTCATCTTTGATAAAGAGGAGTTTTTTCAGACTTGTACTAAGTAATAACTTAATATTTACATTCTCCCACTCCCACCACCTTATTAATCCAATAGGGTAGCTTAGATTAAATCTTTATTTGGCTTGATTCTTTTTTGGTAAAAAAAAGTGAATTCTTTCATAAAAGAGAATATCTTCATTTGACTGGCAATCTCTAATTCATGAGCTGTGTTTCTCTTTTCTTTCTCTTTTTTGAAATGAGACATTCCATTTTGCAAGACCTGTCTAAATTGGTATTAGAACTTTAATGTAAGTAATTTTGATGTAATTTTTTCTCTTTCTTCCCCACTGTCTCTTTGATATTTACTTTTCCCCAAATATTCTAATTTCTCTGTTTTAATATTATTTTTTTTAATGGACGTCTGTCCACACATGGATGTAAACTTTGATAGCAGTCTCTTTTTTCTAAGGACCTGATATTTTTAATATTCCCAGCTTGTGTTTGATGACGGACTGCTACCACATTTGCCAGCTTGATGTACATGAGTAGTTTAGATTCAATTTTTATTTGGCTTGATTCATTTTGCTAATTTGAATTGCCAAAAAAAGGTGTATTTTCCTGTAGAATGGAATAACTTCACTTTCCTGGTAACTTACTAATATTAAGCAGCTGCTTTGTTTTCTTTGTTTCTTCAGAGATACTTCTCTGCCAGTCATTATCCTTCAATGAATCAATAACAGATCTCCTGATATACACTACTAAGTAAAAGTTTTTTTTTAATTAGAGTAGACAGACCTGCCTATCACCCGGTTCATACTCATTCCCATTCTCTTGATCAGGAGTATGTTTCCTGTTTAGAAAGAAGTGCCTGGTTCTTTTCCTCTCCTCAGGCTTTAATAGTGGTGATTTTGTGAATTTTCTGGGGTGTGTGTGAACAGTGGTAACATCTCTTTATACTGAGGGTACCACATTGATAGGGTTAGGAGCCCTTAACTCTTGTGCAGCATCTGGAGTGACTGCTCTGATCAATAATTGCATAATATTGAGGTTCTTGCAGTGCCATGACATGCATAGATGAGTGTTTCTGCAAGCACTTCTACTGGGCCACACTAAGACTACACTTTGCTGCAGTTTGTGGCATTTCCTTTCCTACAGTCAATGCCTGTCTGTTACCACTACTCATGGCCTTTTCTTACCAAAATAACCCAAAAATGAATATTCACAACCAAAGATACAAAACAAAACCAGCCAAACAAAAATCACCTAAATTCCTCAACATTTTTTTCTCTAACATCTGTGGCATACGTATCAACTTTTGCAGTGTGGAATCTTTCCTCCATGAAAGGTCACCAGAAATTGTAGCTCTCTTTGAAACCAACCTTACAATCCCCTTCTTTGATTTCTCAATTCCTGTTTACCTTCCCCTCTTTAGGAAGGACTCCAATATTTGTATGCATGGCCTGTGTGTGTATGTCAGTGAACATCTATCTCTGGCTAAGGTGATTTTTCTTGAATCTCCTGAATATTCTTACATGTGTCTCTGTCTCTCTCTACTAAATTCAGCTGATCCTACCTTACTTTATTGGTCCCCTTTCTCTCCTGACTGTTCCTTGCTAGACAGTATTTCAGATAATATAGACAAGTTCATTTCTTCTCACCTATTTGCTAATATGTTTTCGTTCAATGACTACTATACCAAGAGGCTGAAAAACCCTGTCACTGATCTTGCTAGTGTTCATACATTGAACTTTTCAATTACTCGGTCTCTCATGCAAGTGGTGGATATCCCCAGGCACTTCCCCAGTATTTATGAAGGACACGCTTTCCTTCTAGATCTCTGCTTCACTTCTATCCCTGTCTCTAGGTATACCATGCAGCTCCGCCCTCTTGGCAATTCTGATCATGCTGTGGTTTCTGTTAATACTTCTTTTTACTCCCCCTTCCCCCAGGAACATCCTACCAGCAGAATATCTTACTTCTATTAAAGAGCAAACTAGGAGTCATGCCATGATTTCCTTTGTGAGGTCCGTTGGAACAAAGTGTTTAGTCTCCCTGTTGAAGATTGTGCTCTGAATTCTTCTCAACTGAGTGATGTATACATAATCCCCTATCTGGTCTTTAACATTATTTTTAAGCTTGACTCTTATAAGATGAGCGGAGGTGATGGAATTCCAGCCATCGTCCTAAAGAAATGTGCCCCTGAACTGTCTCTTGTTCCTCTCCAAACTTTACAACTATTGCCTTGCTGCTTCTTGCTTAACTGTTTGTTGGAAGTCCTCCGCTCTAGTTCCTGTCTTTAAAATCTCAGGAGAGTTCTCTAAATCCTCTAATTATTGCCCTATCACCCTCTTACTGATCTTTAACAAAATGTTTGAGGCTATTATCAATGCCGAAGTGGTTCATCATTTCACATCCCACAA
This sequence comes from Ascarosepion bandense, assembly GCA_037127315.1. NCBI lineage: Eukaryota > Metazoa > Mollusca > Cephalopoda > Sepiida > Sepiidae > Ascarosepion > Ascarosepion bandense. Next base: position 414,270 of record JBBBDQ010000296.1, on the reverse strand, counting down.
CCTATTCTCTGACAAACAGTATGGCTTCTGCTTCACCAGGTCTACGGCTGATATGCTACCAACCATCACCCTCTGTACCTTGTTCTCTTTTTTCACTCTTCTGCCATGTATCCCCTGCACACCAGTGACAGTACTGCCTTTCTTGTGGTGAAACGATTATAAAAAAAATGTAACTTCATCATTTTTTAATGCTGGTCTATTCACATCAGATGTGCATTGTGGTGCAGTGGATATTAGCTCAAGAAACTGGAGAACTGAGTTCAAATTCCAATTGAATTTGTTGCATTCACTTATGTGCAAATACTCCAAGGAAAGGTATTAATCTGTCACTTCTCCCTCCAGCCAATGGGTTAAATACCAGGTTGAATTGGGTTCTATAGCCTTGGTTGGCAACCAGTCTACTGAAGAAAGTAATAGCAACCTGCTGTGGGAAAATCTGCCCAGTCACTCATATCTCTTTTGAGACATGATCACTCAAGTGTGCATCACATATGGCACTTAACTGACTGACTATTTACATCAAATTTTCTGGAAGCAAGAAAAAATCTCTTTCCATATATTTTTTAATTTATTTAGTTATCATTTGTAAATAATAACTAAATAAATTTTACAATTTATCAATTTAAAGAATACAACCTGTTCCTACTTTTGTTCTTTATAGTATTTCAGCTTTCATTTATATGTTAGTAACCAGTTATTGCTACTTCAATACCTGTACAATCACTGAAGTTAAGCAATGTGGAGCTTGGTCAGTAGCTAGATGAGTGACCTCGATGTTCTGGAATGCTTGTAATCAAATTAAAAGGGTGCACCTATTTTTATCAAAAGTAGTGGTTGAATTAAGGATATCTAGGTGGGGTCCCCCCCCCCCACCAAAAAATCCCACAACTTTAATGTAGCTTCCCTATGTCTTTTCAGTAAATATTTTCATAAAAATTGTTCTGATGAGTTTTCCTTTATGATATGTAGACTTTATAAATTTAAATGTAGTACTGGATTGTCAGTTAGATCTCATTATTTTACAGTTGAAATGACGGAATGTAACTGCAAGTTCTATGCTAACAGTTTCTTCTCTTATACTTCTTGCTTGTGAAACTCTCTTCTGGTTTCTTGCTTTCCAACCAATTTTAATCTTCAAAAATTTGAATAGATTTTACTTAAGGGTTTCGCAGTAAAATGTAGGGAAATTCAAATGTAAGCAAAACATGGAACTAAACATATTATGAGATACATAATGTATTTTCCCTTATAGCTAACCTACCTTGGTTAGCTTACTTGGGGCTAGCTCATAAACTACAGGACAATCAAAGGGATACAGACCAATGTGTCTATCACTCATGGATTCTTACAAATGGATTATGGTTCATACTGATATTTGAATTACTTTGAATACTGATATTTGAATTACTTATGTGTTGCTTCTTGGAAGTTAGCAATGCAACTTAGAATATTTATGTATGGGTATGATGATAGACTACATCTGGCAGCAAGGTTTTGAGGAGCATGGAACCTCCTCTTAATTTCTGTTATTCTCAGCCTCTGTTCAGGTCCAAACTATGGGCAAATAGTGAACTCCCAAGCAACAATTAACAGCATATTTTTAAAATAAACTGACTAACAATACATTTTTATCACAAAATGAAAATTAATGCAATACAAAAAAATAAAAAATGCATTTTTATAGTAAAATTATCAACAATATATTGTACAATTTATAACTATATATACAAAAAGCATACCATTTTCTTAAATTATGTTCAAAACATCTGCAGTTGAAAGCATAAAATTACATAAAAAATATTTAGATTCCAGTATTAAATAACATATAGAGGTTTACATGTGACTAAATATAATCAACCAACAAAATATTCACATCAAAAAGACTCCTGATATGTAAAAAAGTTCTTTATGGAAGTACAATAAGAAGAGGAACACTCAATGAATTCAAGTATATTATGTCTTTAACTTAGCATTAAAAAGTGATTGTTAAGTAAATCATTGGTGTGATGATAAAAGAGGTGTTAAGTGCATTTTTTGGGAAATGATAAAAAACCCTCCAAGTTTTAAGTTCAGATTAAATATACAGAGTACAGTTTTCTAATAATTGAGGCCTAACTTCACAAAATGTACTTATGTATACTGATATGTATACTGACGAAGTAGAAAGATTATATTGTATCAGTTAATAGTTTTACTGCTAGTTCTACAGTTCACTGTATTGTTCTAGACACTTTTTCTTGCCAAAATCTGTCTTACATATTTGTAAGTCTAGCATTTAGTCATGCATCAAATATTATTGCCACATCTGGTTTGGCGTTTCTGTTGTATATTTAGAGATTATTGATAAAATATTAAGAAGATTCTGCAATGTTATTTGTCCTGACCTTGCATCTTACTTTTAGTTACTTTCTCACTAATAGAGCTTTCCTGTGACTTTTCTATAAATAATTTTATAGTAATTGTTCTGATGAACTTTTCTATATGACATTTGGATTTTACAAAGCCCAGTACTAGATTAGTGGTAATTTATTGGAGTAGATAGACTAAACTATTGCCTGGTATACACTCCACCCACGTCTATTGAACAGGTGAAGAGGCTCATCCCTTGTTCCCTGTTTAGGATGTGGTTTCCGGCTTTCTCTTTTCCAATCTTTTCACTCTTTTCTTTTTTATTTTTTTCAATTGGAGTAGATAGACTAAACTATCGCCCAGTTCACACTCCGCACATGTCTATTGAACAGGTGAAGAGGCTCATCCCTTGTTCCCTGTTTAGGATATGGTTTCCGGTTTTCTCTTTTCTAATCTTCTCACTTTTTTTTTTTTCAACTGGAGTAGATAGACTAAACTATCGCCCTGTTCACACTCCACCCACATCTATTGAACAGGTGAAGATGCAACATCAAATCATTATCTTCTATCTTCTTAATTTCTTTTACTGTTTTCCCTCATTAATAATGTGTTCTTTTTCTCATCTTCTCTTACACTCAGTAACCCCATGCATCTTAGTGGCTTTATTGTCTTACTTATGGTGAATCTTCATCACTACTTTTGCCTTGAATTCAATAATAGCTCACAAAAGCTATCCTCTTCTTAATTTCTCATGTCTCAGAAATATTATCATTACAGTTCGAGAAGTCTCAGGACTTACCAAAAGCCTTGACAGTAAGAAAGCCTCTGACACTGAGAAAATCCCTGCAGTCATCCTTAAGAATATCAGCTCAGAATTACTATCCGCAATTGTAGTGAAGCTGTTTAATCACTGCTTAGATCAGAAATTCCTTTCCAAGCCTGTGAAATATGTCAACTCTATCCAGGTTTTTAAAGAATACAGGTGAGTACTCATCACTCTCTCAGCATAGATGCATCAATCTCCTTAGTATCATTAGCAAGCTTTTTTGAGGCTGTAATCAGCAAGAAGGTTGCTAAGCACTTAGATAAGAACAACCTTTTGAGTGATAATTAGTATGGGTTTCAACTGACCTGATCCACTGCTGATATTCTAACTACTATCTCTTATAGAATATGCGGCACTAGACAACAAATATGCTACAAGGACTATAGCATTAGATATTTTGAGGCCTTTGGCAAGGTGTGGCACAAAGGATTGTTGCTTCAGCTCTCTAGCTATGGAATCACTGGTAGAGTTTTTCAATAACAAAGTCTTTCCTAACAGGTAAGGTGTCTCCCAGCGATCATTTCTCGACCATCCCTCTTTTTACTTTACATAAGAGCATTTTCAGTTCATTTGTGAATATCTATGGTGATGATATAACAATATATGGGTGAACCTCCAAAACTAGTGATGACCAGTGATTAGTGGCTGATTTCTCTTCTGATCTAGCTCTAATGTCTTAGTGGTGAAAAACTGGCTGGTTACATTCAAATGCCTCAAAAGAAAACTGGTTATATTCCATCAGCACTGACTGGACCCCAAACTATCACCAGTCACAATGAATAGACATCTCCTCAGGGAGGCCCTGTATTTTGAGCATCTATTGAGCCTTAAACTCACCCCAGACTTTAAGTGGAACTTGTGCATATCATCCATCGCTAAGGATTCAGAAAAAGTTATTAGTTCCCTGTACTACTCCAGTAAGTAACTGACTCTTCATGCTACCTTTACAAGAGCCAGATCAAGTCTAAAAAGTACTGTTGTCATATTTGGGTAGGAGCTGCTCATTTCTCATTTTTTGGTCTCAATAGAGTACAAAAGCATTTCTGTGTCCTTGTGGGAGATAAACTATTTTCCATCCTGCAACCTCTCCGTCACTGATGAAATGTTGCAAACCTCTCACTGCTCTATTGCTACTTCCACGGAAAGTGCTCAGACGAACTATATTCCTTAGTTCCACCATTTTTAATCTTCATGGCTAGGACCTGCAATGCCATGCACATTGTTGCAAACTACCTTCATTTCTTCTGCATTTCTTTCATGAGATGTAAGTTCCACTCAAACAAGCCTCTTCCCATGAACCACTGCTGTGTGAAAACAACTCCCAAGAGGAAGTTTTTCTGATCACTACAATCTTAACCTATTCAAGTCTAGTATTAACTATTACCCTCACCACCTATCTGCATAAAATATACTTCTTACTCTGTGACCCTCTACCTCAAGTAGCCCCCTGGCTTTGTACAGGGTGAATATCACTGCAGAAAAAAAGTTATTAAAAAAAAATCAGAAAATATTCATGTTGTTCTTAAAGAGATTTATTTGTTAATTTCAAAAATAAAAAAGCATACAAAAAAGGCAAACTATGTTTTTTTAGAAACTCACCGAGTTAAATAAGTTGTTCAATGTTTAAAACCTAAAGACAAAGCATGTATTACGATAACACTTTCCAAAAATAAGTGACTATTAACAAATTGTAATAATAACACTTTTCATTTTTATTTTAATATTTAGCCATATATTTAATTTTATATACAGCAGTAAGTGTCAAATAATTTATTTTTAATGAGTGTTTTTTATTATGTACAAAATCCTTATTCACTCTTTATAACTTTTATTGTAAATGCATTCAGCTATTTTAATTCTCTATAAACATTTTGGAGCACATGAATAATTAAATTTTATTCCTTTTAAAATTCACATTATTTCTAATTAAAATACCATAAGTATATATAGTACCACACTTATAAGGAGAACTAAAAATATTTTAATAATCACAATATATATATATATGAGCACTGTTTTGGTTTGTAATCATAATTTAATCCTTTATAATAATATATATTTCATTTCATAGTCATTAGGAAATGAGTATATCAAACCAGTGGTCACATGGCTGGGGGGTTAGAATTGTTTGGAAGCTGTCAATGACTTTGCTAATATAAGGTCCCAAGTCATCATGACCAAAGGTTTGTTAGTGATAAAATCTATTAGTATATGTTTATGAGTAGATATTTTTATTTTTTGATTATTTTTATTATTTTTTTTATTTTTTAATCATTTCACCCCAAGCAAGGCAGTTTTACTGCCACTGGTGTGCAGAGGGTTACATAGGAGGAAAGTGATGAGAAAGAGGGAGAAGTTATATGGGGTGTCAAGAAGAGGGTAATATAAGGATGAGAATACTGGTGTGTTGAGAGTGGAGTGGACGGAGAAAAGAGCATGAGAGAAAGGATGTGATTCAGTGAGATAGGAGATGACTATTGACCTGACATTTAAATTCTTGGAGATTGTAGCTGTCGGGGAAGCAAGTATATGGAAGGAAATTCCACAGGCGGGAAGTGTGAGAAAAGAAGCTGAAAGAGAAGAAGTTGTGGTTACATTTTATTGGTTTCACTGTAAAAGGGTTGGGCCTAGTTATTAGTCTAGTAGCTCGAGTAAATTCATAAATAGGGAGCACCAGTGATTTAAGTTTGTTGAAGCAGAAACCATGAAAGTATTTGTAGAAGTGACACAGGGAAGCCACATTACACCGATGAGTGAGTGACTGCAGCTGCCAAGTGAGGATCGATCACATTACAGATTCTCCATTGGATTTTGTCAAGAACCCTGAGGTGAATAGCAGGGGCACTTGACCTGATGTGGCTGCAGTATTCATGTACAAGCTTGTTATATAAGGTAGAGGCATTGGTACTTGTTCTTGTTCTGCTCCTACCACTGACATCTCCCAGTTGTGTCTCTCTTCAGGTTGTGTGTGCCATTGAGTTGAGTCTCTGTCTGTAGACAGAGCCCAACTGAAAAAATATTGAGAGGTGTCCAGTCTCAAGGATCAGCTTCCCACAGTAGTACTGCCTCATTGCTATAAAGTGAGTGATCAGTAGTAATACCAATGCCAGCATGACTGACAGTTGCAGGAGCATAGTATAGTTGTATCATAAACCACTGGTTGGATTTGTGGGTGTTGAACAAACACAAGAAGTGCCTGAGCAAGGTTCTGCAACAGGGATTAGCTAGCAGCCAGGTGTACTTGTAAATGAACGGCTAGCTTTATTCTTATCAGTCAACTCTATCCCTAAGACTGAGCCAAACACTACCATAAGGCATATGATTTTTTAAGTCATCTATATCTGATATTATAGGAAATATAGTAACAACTACATTTGGAATTTATATTTGGAAATTATAAAATAATTGAACATTATCCTTTATAAACTGATGCTGTGATAGATCATCTGCTAATCTGATGCTATGATGGATCATCTGCTAACCTGATGCTGTGATGGATCATCTGCTAATCTGATGTTATGATGGATCATCTGCTAACCTGATGGTATGATGGATCATCTGCTAACCTGATGGTATGATGGATCATCTGCTAACCTGATGTTATGATGGATCATCTGCTTATCTGATGGTGTGATAGATTAACTGCTTATCTGATAGATCATCTGCTAATCTAATGTTATGGTGGATTTTCTGCCAACCTGATGGTATGATATAGTATCTACTAACCTAATGGTATGATGGATCATCTGCTAACCTGATGGTTTAAAGTTGTAAACACATCAATGTAATGGGTCCAACTATTTGGCTTTGGCTTCACTGTAAAAAGTCAAACATGAAAAAGACATTCTTCATATTTTGAATTTTTGTTTCAGCCAAGCATTTAGGTTAGTTAAAAGTAATGAATCATTGGTAACAGCATATTTCATTTTAATACTAATATTACTACTGAATTTTAAAAGTTTTTCTAAGTTTGGAAAACAGTAAAGTTTACTATCTTACTATAATAGCCACTGTTTTGTGGAATAGATTCCATAGAATATGCCCCCCAAATGCTACAATGTTAACATCTAGGGTCAACCATTATTTTTCCTACATATCCACATAATCTGTACTTAATTCCTTCTCTTCCATCCATACAACCTCAATCAGTATTCCTCTACCATGAGTGACTCTTGGGCATTTTATTGGGTAAACATTTAGTAATAAAAAAGTTTCTACAGTCAGTAATTAGAAAATGACAAAGTAGAAACTCAAAACTCATGAGTGAATTGACTGATATTTAGCTTGTGAAATTTGTTTATTAACAGTTACTATGAATTCCTAAACAAATTGGGTTGCATTTATGTTAGAAAAGTAGAACAAAATCACCAAACAGTGATTAACACGTATATAGTTGCATTATTAATCAGCAAGTGATTGTTTAAAGAAGCCCATTAACCAAACTCAGAGCATTTCACAAAACATTTTTACTGAGATTAATGCCACTTGTTAGACACAGATATATTTTCCCAATTACAACATGAACTTAAATGCTTAAGTGTCTGTTGTAATAATGGCAACTCAATTGATAAAACCACAAACAGAAAGAAAATGATGTTGAAAGGAGTTTACAAGCAGAGTTACTTGCACAAATTTTAAATCAATGCAAATTCAAAATAGTTATTAAAAAAAAAAATGAAAGAAGTTTCTTTCTTAACTAAATTTATTTTTGAATTTTAACTCTGCTATTAAACCTGTGTTAAAATATGACACATCACTCAATAAATCTCAGGCCTAACTAATAAAACAACAACTTTTAGGCAAAATTTAACTTTATTCATCAACATAGTCTCCTTCTGATTCCAATGTTTCTTTAATAATTTGATGCCTATTTTGTAGAACAATTTGTCTTTGGTCTCAAAATATACCACAGTTTCTGATATCACTTCTTCATTGGAGTCAAATCTCTTGAGCATTTCTTTGATGCCTGCAAACAGCCAGTAGTCACTGGGGGCCAGATCTGGAGAAAAGAGTGGATGAGGAAGCAATTGGAAGTGCAATCGTTGTGATGTCTTGGTAAAAGATCACTCTTTCTTTATTTGTGGCTGTTTTTTTTGTGATTTATTCCTTCAAATGCACTAATAATGCTATATAATATTTGCTGTTGATGCTTCTTCCTTTCTCAAGGTAATCAATGAAGAAAATATCTTGTGCATCCTAAAATACAAAGGCCAAAACTTTGCCTGCTGATGTTTGCATCTTTGGTCTGTTTGGATGGCTTTCCCCTGCTGCTGTCCACTCAGCTGACTGCCAATTTAACTCCAGAGGAAAGTAGTGTATCCATGTTTTATCCATTATCACATATTTACACAAAAACTTCTTCTTGTTGTGTTGAAACAGTTGCAAACAATGCTCTGAATCACTGAAGCATTGTTTTTAATCAACTGTGAGCAAATACAGCACCCACTTTGAACATAGCTTTCTCATTGACAAATGTTCATGCAAAATTATGAATACACTGCCTTTTGATATGCTTAGGTTCTCTGCTATCTCATGCAACTTCAATTTACAATCGACGAAAATGAGTTTGTGGATGTTTTGGTATTTTCCAGGACAACAGATGATTTTGAGTAACCTGAGCATTCAGCATCATTTGTATTGTACAACTACACTTAAAGTTAGCATACCACCTCTTAACCATTGTTTTTGATGAAGCAGAGCCCAAATAACACTTATTAAGCCATTGCTTTGCTTGAACAGTTTTTTTTTCTCATCAGAAAGCAATGCTTTATCAAAACACAAAGTTCAGATTTTTCCATTGTTTTGAAAATTTGCAATAGTAGATTCACTTAAATAACTGTAATTTGTAAACTAATAATCTGATTGGGCCTAAATTTTGTCATGTGCCATTTGAAAGGTTAGTGCTTTATAGAAATCATATAGATTTTTTATTAGTGGCAACATCTATATATCAGGCCCGGGACATATTGAGTGATGTGTTATATGCTATAGGCAGGCTAGTTTTGCACTGACAAATTGAATTTAAATTTGAATAATACTTGTGCACAATGTATAAGGATCTGTATGTTTCAATTATGAATGTTGATCCCCTCACTTTGTAACATGGTGCTTATTTGGTATGGCACACTTGTCATTTTTCAAAGGATTTTCTTCTCTGGGCTATAATAATTTTGTTTCAGGAATCATACCAGAAATGATTGAATGATTATTTTGTAAGTTAAATCATTCCCACTAACTTGATTAATTCATTCATTCATTTTCTACGGATTATCACCCTTTTGCAGGTTATTTAAAGCCTGAATTATTCCTAATATTGTAAGAACTATTTTTTGGAAACTGTTACATGATATTTGTCCTCCTGTATTGGCAATCAGTGCTAGACAATCTCCTCAATGAAGAAGAAAAGACTAGAAGCAACAAAAATGGGGTTCTACAGAAGGATGCTGAGGATACCATGGACCGAACATGTTAGCAACGGCAAAGTTTTAGAGAAAATAGAAACAAAAAGGACACTTATGCAAAAATAAATATCAAGAAGAGACAGTTTTGTAGGGTAGATAATGTTAATTAAGTATGATTATTTTTTGATATATTATTCTTTGTCAAAATGTTTTACATACAAAAGGAATTCAAATAAGACCAATGAGAATTGATAAATGGCAAAAACAAGCTTATAAAGTCAATGACATACGATAAATGTTGTTTTTGCCATAAAAGGGGGCTTGATCAGATACTTATAGGAAAGATTGAAGGCAAGAGAGTCAGAGGAAAACAATGCATAACATAGTGAGCTTGAGTAAAAGGATGGTGGAACAGTTGAAGAAAAATAACAGAAAAACAAAATTCATTAGGAGATAAGGATGCTTTTGAGAACCATGATTACCTAAATCCTGAGAGGACATGGCACATGGTTTTAGAATGATTTTATTGATACAAGTTTTACAAATGAACTCATAGCTGAGGGAAGAGAAAAGATGGAGCAATACAAAAGAGAACTTGGAGAACTTGACACTCACCAAACATATTAAAGAAGCAGGAGGAAACTAACTTAGCCAACGAGGTTGGATTAGGAGCAATAGTAAAAAGACAACCCTTGCTAAGAGCTACAAAGGATAGAAAGTTGTGGAGGGCCATTATTGCCCACATCCTGAAGGGAACATAGCACATCAGAGAAAAGACTTTGGTTATTCAGGAAGATTAGAGATCTCATTAGCCAAAGGAAGCAACTTTTTTCACATTACATAAAGTAAATTACAAAATCTTAAGGAAAGTTAGGAAATGGTATTAACTGACAAATTTATTGAAATATAAAATAACTAGCAGTATAGCCTGGCGTTGCTCAGGTGTAATGAAAGCATTAAAACTAATCCATGGTCCTGGAGCTCAGACTCTTTGGACGTTGGCACGAAAGACTAAAAAGCAATAGTTGTTTCCAGTTAAAGCAAAACCATAGACTGAAAGATAAAATGAATGGATGTAAGTCAAATTTTGATTTCCTGATATCAATATCAAATAAGTTTTTTTCGTCGTAAACTGAATTGTGAAGGCTAAATAAGTCCTCTGTGTAAATGGTATCATGGATGAGACTAAGAACTACAATTATACCTACTTAGAGCCAAACCTGAAGCAAAAACTGAAATAAAAGAGCTGAAAAAAATACAGACATACAGGCAGATAAACAGATACACACACAAACATCTTGCCTTTTTACAGGCAGATAAACAGACACACACACACAAACATCTTGCCTTTTATATATATATTATTGATTTTCTGCACTATTGTAAGAACTGCAACCTTGAAACTTCTGAATATCGTTTCTTATGTCTTTGTCTATGAGTGTATCAAATTTCATTAAAATCAGACCACTCCTTCTATAACCCGATTTTTCTGATTATCGATTTTTGATATTTATCGTGAGTACCTCGACACAAAACTTAGTGAAGAACACTTGCAACTGTGTAAATTTTCAAGAAAATCAGTTCAGCCATTTCGGAGTCTATAGGTAATGGACACACACACACACACACACACACACACACACACACACACACACACACACAAAAAGTTCCATTTATAAATAAGTTTAGTTTAGATGTTCAAAACAAATAGATTTAAAAGTAAATAAAGCTTGTGACATCAGATTTTTAAAGAATTATAAAAATGCTTACATTAAATGAAGAAGTTAAATTCAAGTGCTAGATCTTTTTGGATAATACTGAATAAATATTTGGAACAAAATATCAAGAGCATTACTGTCTGAAATTAGTTTGTAATGAGCTGAAGTTAATGCAACAGAAATTCTGTCTTATAGATAAAAATTTAGTTTTAATATTCAAATAACTGAGTGTAATTTGAAACAAAAAGATCTAAATGATTTTTACATCTATCAAGATGATTAATGAAACCTCATAAGCTTATCTCCCATTATCTTTCAGTTAATCTGAATGACAATAAGTAAAAATATTTTCTTAAAAAAAGCCATCTAAACTTCTTACATAATTTATTATTGTTGTGTATTTTTGTTTTACACAATTTATGTGAAACCTTTCTGAAATTAAAACAAGAAATGAATTAACAAATAGAAAACACAAAATGAATGACAGCAGTGAAAACAGATTCCGATAAGAATAATTAATCTTTTTAAAAAGTGACTGCTTCAATTCATGACATGTTAATTAAGTATGATTATTTTTTTGATATATTATTCTTTGTCAAAATGTTTTACATACAAAAGGAATTCAAATAAGACCAATGAGAATTGATAAATGGCAAAAACAAGCTTATAAAGTCAATGACATACGATAAATGTTGTTTTTCTCCAGAATTTGTACATTTGAATTGTTTTATGACAGCAAGATTTAACAAATAGAGATATAAAGTTGATTGTAAATTTTTTTAATATCATGACTAATTGAAGGTAATTTTTATCATTATTCATCTTTCATTTTCAGAGGCACTAAAGCTTTTGCGATGATTTTAACATAAACTTTGTGGTTTGGGCATTTACTTCTTTTAATAAACTTGGTGATGAAATGTTTTCTCTTTTTGCATATGTGCAATTTTTTGAAGATCAGGACTCTCCACTATTTCCTGTCACTGGTATCCTCTGAGTTTATAAAAGCCAGATCAGGCCTAAAATGGAGGACTGCTGTTATATATGGGCGGCAGGAGCAAGGTGAGAGATATTGGAAATCTAGTTAATTTCATGTAAATTATTTTTCTTTTTCTTTCCATCACTTTTGTTACCAGATATTTCACACTGTAATAATAGAAGATCTGCCAGGAATAGTGAAATGTTGTACGAGTCAGGGTGCAAATATACTGTAGATGAGCTTGCAAACAAAACTCTATCGAAACATTTTCATCATAGTAAAAATTGTTTTTTCCTTTGATCAGAGTAGCACTTTTTATGAAAAAATTGTGGTGAGTCTCGTTATGATGAGCAGTGATATTGTTTTATAAAATGTGCTTTTCATGTTCATAAAACATATTTATTTTGATTCCTTGAGGTTTCTCCTATATATTTATTGGTGACAATTATTAGAGGCAATAGAGTAAATTCCTCCTTCAAGTTTTAGCTTAGTTCTTGTTTAGTATTGACTAAGACCCTTATTGTTTTAGATGTAGTGGTAATAAATTTTATATATATATATATATATATGTGTTAATGTAATTATTATTTCTAAAAGCATATTTACCTTATTTATATTGTCATTTAAAGGTATATTTTATTTATATCAAAAGTTTTACATATACACACATGTATACATGTATGTGTGTGTAATGTATAGTAAGAAAGAATGAATATAATTGAATATATATATATATTGTCATCCACAGACAGATCTGTTTCGCTGTATCACAGCTCATCAGTACGGTTAGACATTCGATTGCTTTTAACCCAGGATTGATACCCGAGCAAATTGGCGTCAGTCCACGATTCTACCACTGAACCATAGGCACTGGGTAGGAGGAGGCAGACTTTTAGCATATGATGTATCGTACGCCAATAGCCAGAGTGCTCTAATTCATTACTGAATGAGCTATGCATAGATGCTACAGTAGCTACTGTTTTTTCCAAGTCTACCATTCTTCCAGGGTGTGGGAGCATATATATATATATATATCAAAAGTTTTACATATAGACACATGTATACATGTATGTTTATGTAATGTATAGTAAGAAAGAATGAATATAATTGAATATATATATATATATATATATATATATATATATGAGAGTTTAAATTTAAGAAGAAATATGAAAACATCAGTATGGAAATACTGACATCTACAAGATATTTTACTTGATATGTATATTAAGATACAATGATTGGCTTGCACAACCTAAAGAACTATTTAAGATGAAACTTGAGTTAAGCATGAATCTGATCATTTTGACTTTTTATAATTTTATTCTTTATCAGCCTTTTATTTACTTATACTTTAAATTATATTGAGGAGTTTGATATCTTTACTAATACTATTACTAACTTGAGCATGCATATATATATATTATTTGTATTTAGGTTTGCAGATATTCTTTAAAACAAATATTATTAAAACAACAGACATTTTATATCATTTACTTTCAAATGACTGACTTTTCAAGGTTACATATAAACCTTCTCAGAGAAGGAGAAAATTCCATCAGAAATTTTGCGAAGTTCATTTTGGAAGCTTCGACCATATTTCCTGTACTTTTCTTCCAAAATGAATTTTGGACAATTGATTATTCATAAATTTAATCAACACAAAATGTTTCTGTCATTTTTAACAGTATTTGCCTTAAAGAATACACACACACACACACACACACACACACATATATATATATATATATAATTGATGTGCAGATGTTTTTATATAACTGCACAGTGTTCCTTCAGTCATACTAACTTCGAAGTTTTATTAAGGCATTATTATGATGTCGTCCCTCTTCAAGAGTTTTGTCTATTAATGTTTTATAATGATATTGAGAACTTTATAACCAAAAAAAAATTGCTTGTGAAAAATGCCTTTCTATCAGTAAAGGACTGAAAAATCACTATTTTCATTTTTCAAACTATCGTCCTCATCTTTGTTGCCATTTGTATGGCGTTTTGGCCGTTTTAGACTCTGGCCTTCTTCAGGTGCTAGGAATTTCAAACTGAACCCTTTATCACTGGGATATATTATTCTCATTCTCTGTGCAAAGCCTGTTTGGTAGTCATGAGTTATTTCCTTTTAACCCGACTTTAAGTTACTTTTTCACCACTGCTGTAGCCTGGTATTGAACACACAACTCTTTGAATCAAGTCACTGGAACTAACGTCTATATCTGGGATATGTCCTTAAAGACAAGAACAACTGAATTTTTGGGACTTATAAATTTAATGTTCAGAAAACATTTTTACCAGAATTGATATTGCAATTTTTTAATGTTAATCGTTTTCTCTAGTACTTTTTAGTATTAATGGTTTTCTCTCGTATATTTTTCCATAGCTCATATTGCAATTTTTGTTACTAATGATTTTCTCTGGCACTCCATATTATTGGTTCCCATATTGTATTTAACACAATGCTTGGTCAGCTTCGAAGATTTTTGCAGCTTAGCATATGTACTGCTTCGCTAAGTTTATATAGTTTCCAGTCGAGTTCTTTATCTATTATTATAGAGAAATACTGGAAAATCGTTAATTTTGTCAACAAGTACCATTATAATTTAGATCTATCTATCTATCTATCTATCTATCTATCTATCTATCTATCTATCTATAAAGGAGGCCTGTTGTATATATATATATATGTAACAGGCCTCCTCTCAATAGCCCCTTATATGAATGAGAACCCAACATGTTGATTGTGATGAAAAACTAAACAATAAGTCAACTAAGAATTAAATTGCTACTACAAAACTGCATCTCACAAAAATGGTTAAAATATTATCCAAAAGTACTCAGAAAAATAAACTCTGTGAACAATTTCTTCACACAAGTCATCAAAAAAAAAATTATAAGGATGAAAGAAAAATAAATAAAGAACTTTCAAAATATTCCTTGTTCATCATATTTAATTAAAGATGTGCATATATCTATATCTATACCTATTCTTTCTCACTCTCACTCTCATTCTATCTTTCTCTCTCTCTCTCTCTCTCTTTCTCTCTGTATATATATAAAAATACACACACATGCACACACACACACACACACACACACACACACACACATATATATATATTTCAACATACTTTTCTTTTACTGGTGAGAAAGACCTAATCTTAATTCTCAGGCTTCATTAAAAGAGAAAGCCTGTTTGTCTCTGAATCAGTTAAGATAAAGAGCCCTTTGAAAGTTCCTTTCATTAAATTCATTTGACATTCAGTAAATGTGTTAATAGCACTAATTGTTATTTGTGAAGCGTTCTAGTCAAACTTGTAAATTCAGCTCACAAATAAAAGTCCGAGATTTGTGTTGGACTTGGGAGTCAATTAGCAAGTCAATTTTAATCACATTTGACACACTGATTCTCTGTAGAGCAATCAGATAATCAGGAATTGATGGGAATATAAATCTTAAGTAAGTCTTCTGGGGTTCTGTGCTAGCACCAATTCTTCAAAGATCCTGAAACATGCTTCATAATATATATGCACACACACACACACACACACACACACACACACACACATTACTTCAAGCGTTATTATAGTTATTATAGAAGATAATCAGCTTTGTCTGAGAAATCAGAGAGTCAAGTTCAAATTCTTGTCAAATCTGTTTAATTCACTTGCACACAAATACCATAGGAAAGATATTAATTCATCTCTTCTCCCTCCAGCTCTGGGTTGAATAGCAAGACAGATTAAGTTCTATAGCCTTGGTTGGCAACCGGTCTATGGCAGAAAGTAATGGCAACATACTGTGGGAAAATCTTTTGCCATAGTCAGTCGTGTCTCAAAAAAGACATATATCTCATATGGCAATCAACTGACTGATTATGTCTACAGGCTTGTACATTTGACAAATCTTAGCAAAGAAAATCTGTTCCCTGAAAAATGTTGCATTAAAAATATATTCATTAATTTTTTAGAAATTAATCCATCACTCAATAAATCCTGGGCCTAACTAATAAAAAACAACTTTTAGGCAAAATTTCACTTTATTCATCAACATAGTCTCCTTCTAGGGTGATACACTAATTCCAATGCTTCTCTAATAATTCGAGATCTTTTTGTAGAATGTCTTTGTCTTTGGCTTCAAAATATGCTTCAGTTTCCAATATCATTTCTTCATTTGAGCCAAATCTCTTTCCCTGGAGTATTCTTTTGAGGTCTGCAAACAGCCGGAGCTGGAGAACAAGGTGGATGCAGAAGCAATTCAAAGTGCAATTCATGTAGTTTTTCTGTTGTTGTGATCAACTTGTGACATGGTGCATTGTCTTAGTGAAAGGTCACTTTTTCTTCTTCGTTTGTGGCTGTTTTTAGGTGATTTTTACTTTTAATTTTTTCCAGACAATACCATGTTAGTATCAAGTTACTCATTTATAAATGATAGTTGACTTATATTTTGCAATGAAAATTTATATAAGTAAGGAAATTGATGAATAAGATGACATCAGTGTGGCAAGTTAAATAGAAAAATTACTAAGTTTTTCCAGGTTAATCATCAAATGGTTAATAATATTGTCAAGAAATTTAATGAAGAAGAACATTGTCATGTGGAACAACATTCAGGAAGACCAAGCATCATGTCTGAGCAAACAAAAAGAGTACTGAAGAGGGAAGTCCTCAGAAACCATCAGCAGAGCATCAAAGATCTCACCAACACCATGGAAATATTGCCATATATGATAAGAAAAACTCTGAAAGAGTGGCAAGAAAGAAGCCCTTGATTTCAGAGGTTAACAAGCACAGGAATATGGACTGAGTGAGAAAATTCAAGAGCAAAAATAATGAATTTTGGTAGTCTGTAATTTTGTCAGATGAAAGTAAATTCTGCCAATATTCGATTTCGAGACATGTTTATGTTTGTAGTAATCCGAATGAAACTTGGAACTCTGAATGTCTGCAGGCAACCATGAAAAATGGAGGGATTGGAGTAATGGTGTGGGGCATTGTCTGGTTTGGAGAGTAATCTAAGTTGATTCTTGTTGATAAGTAGTTGAATGGTCTAAAATACTGTCAAATATTAAAGAAATGATTATTCCTGCTACTTAAAACCAATCAGATTGATAAAAATGTCTGTCTTTATCAAGAAGATGGAATGCCATGTCATACGAGCATAGTAACAAAGACCTGGAAGGAATCGCAAAGAAATCACGTCACTACCATAGGTGGCCCAAAGTCCTGATATGAATCCAATAGAACACATTTGAGAGCATTTTGACCAAAAGCTTTAAAAGCATGCAACCAAAATCATGTCAGTGACAGCTCTTAAAAAAAACATGGCTAAAGGTGTGGCAAAATATGGATCATCCGATTGATGATAACTTGATCAAATCCATGAAAAACCAAATACAAGCACTGACACTAGCAAATAGAGGACCTAATCTGTACTAGTTCCAAATACTGTTTATTTATGTTGAGTTGGGTTTATATAATTATATTTTGAAATTGAATATAGTTTATTTTAAAAACTTTTTTAGGCCACTGTATATAGCCAGTCAGTTAAGTGCCATATGTAATACACACTTTGGCGATCATGTCTCAAAAGAATCATGACTGACTGGGCAGAAGATTATAATGCAGTAGGTTGCCATTACATTCTGTGCTAAACTGGTTGCCAGCCAAAGCTATAGAACCCAATCTGTCTTATTATTTAACCTATAACTGGAGGAAAGAGACAGATTAATACCTTTCCCAAAAGTATTTGCATGCAAGTGAATGCAAGGAATTCCACTAGAATTTGAACTTGGCTCCCCAATTTCTCATTCCGAGCCAATATTCACTGCACCACAACGTGCAACTGTACATATATATTACTTAATATTTGCTATATATATTTCTAAAGAATTAATGATTAATGGATTAATGAATCTATTTTTAAACTACCACTTTTTACTACTTCAAACATTATTTTAGCAGACACTTTGTATTTGAAATAGATTCCCAATTTTTTATTTATTAAACAATGTATATCAAATCAACTAGCTTGGAGATTTAAGAAAAATGTTGAAGAAGTCAATATTGAAGCATTTGGGGAAGCATTCACATGGGAGTCTGTTCCGCAAAGTGGCAGTTTTAAGAAAAAAGCTGAATGGAACTTTTTTCTTACACTTATGTGGCTGATTCAACTCTTTGAAACTAGCATATATCCTAGATGTAAACTCCTGAACTTATGAAACTGAAGAATGAAGCTCTTCTGAACATTTGCTATAGAAATAGTGATAGAGTAACAAAAGACTTGTGATACTGCATATGTGAGAAAGAGGTTGCAGAGTAGAGATTAGGACTTTTAAAATCTAGCAAGGCTTGAAAAAGAGGATCAAGCAACCTCAGCCCAGATAAGGCAGCAAAACTCCATCTTTGGCCCAATCTAACTCTTTCAAAGAGAAAGCACAGCGGGAGGAGCCAGATACTTCTTGAAGTGATAGAATAAGCTATTTTTTCAGGTTAACTTTTTAAAGTGTTAATCCTCTCTATTATAATAAAGACCATTGTATATATACACTACCGGCCATAATTATTAGGCCACTCCAGTGTTTTAAAAAAATGATGTATTTCATACTATTTTTTAGTATTTATTGCCAAGTGAATAATTCTAAATAAAACTAGAATGGTTCTTTTGTTAATACTGCATGATAACATGTGCATCAAATGAATTTATAAATATTTAATAATTATCTATATTGCAGGTTTATCAATGAAAAAAATGAAGAAATTTTACGGTGATTCGGACGAGTTCATCTTTGCTTTTTTGCCTTGTAAAATTTTGCAAAGTAATAATAACAAAAGAACCATTCTATTTTCATTTAGAATTATCCACTTGGCAATAAATACTAAAAATAGTATGAAATACATCATTTCTTTTAAAAAACTGGAGTGTCCTAATAATTATGGCTGGTAGTGTATATGCATATATATATATAAGGTGCCCTCCTGCGAAGAATGAACTTTTCCTCTGGATATATATAAATTACCAGCATGACTTTTATAAAGCAGTTAAAGTGCAGGCAATTACAGCAATTAACCAAAGCAGTTAATGACAGGCAGCATGATAATACATTTGGACTTATTTATTTCTATATTACTTATTATTAACACTTGTTTTGGATATCTTTTTTCTTGTTATACTAATACGCTATTTTGAACCTACCATCTTGTTCCATGTCTTACTTCCAGCACAAACCAGTCAGTACAACTTTGCAGTAAAGTTTCGCCACAACTCCCCAACAAATTGATGATGAAGGTCCACAATCACACACACACACACACATATATATATATATATATATATATATATATATATATATATATATGTCCTGCTCATGGAAAGCAAGACAAGTGTCTGTTCAATTCATTAGTGTTGGCTTAATTCATTCTCTTTATTATCCGTTATTAAACGTTACTAATGAAAGCTTTGGCCGCATGTTTGGTCTTTAACAGTGCCTTATTGTCTATTTTTTTGCAATTATTATGTCATCAAGTAGTGAAGAATATATATATATATATATATATATATATATATATCTTCTCTATTATAATAAAGACCGTTATGGATTTATTGTATATATTTTGCCATCATTTTTGACAGCAGGAGTACACTTGTCTGTGATCATAATTATGATAACAGCAAGGATTTACAATTTTTCTAAATGATAAATGTATATACTATAATATATAAGGATTTCTTTTATAGGGTCTTTGATTGATTTGTTTGCTTTTAAAAGGTTTTTTATTAACGTTATCTTACTTCAAGACTGAGATGGGCATAGCTTTCTGCAGACTTCTTTTTTCTTCTGCAAATTTGAATTTGGTATTGTCTTTCTCCTAGACTGGCTGCCAACCAAGGTCAAACGACCCAGCTTAGCCTGCTTGGAGGGAAAATAAAATGAATTTTTTTTTTATAATCTTTTCACCCAAAGCAAGATAGGACTGCCACTGGTGCACATGAGATGAAAATGAGAGGAGAGGGAAGACAGATAATAAAACAAAACAGGTGATATTGTAGAAAGGGTAAGATAGAGGTGGGAGTCACAGTAATAGAAGATAGAAATTGACACTGCATTTAAACTTTTGGAGATTGCAGCTATCAGGTAATTAAGCATAGGGAAGGGAGTTCCACGGGCGTGAAGCGCGAGGAAAAAACAGCTAGAGTAGAATTGGCAGTTGCACTTGCCTATTTTGAGAGTAAAAGGATAGGACTCAATTGCCAATCTAGTTGCACAAGTAAACTTATAAAGGCAGAACACCAGGGAATAAAGCTCATCAAAGCAGAAGTCATGAAAATACTTGTAGAATGTCATTCTCAAGAGCATTAGTGCAAAAATGTATGCAACAGACTAGGCTGTAACTAGAACTTTTCTCACTAGTTCCACTTTCTATACCAATAAATATTATACCATCTACACATCCTCAAAAGTTAATCTATATTAAAAAATAATACAAAGCTTGTATTTTATTGAGCAGAAACAGTTTTTAAGACTTCATAATCTTTTATTTTCAATTTATAATAGCCCTATAGAAAAAAAAAGTCTTTATTATTCAAAAGGTATTTTTATGATGTTTTCTATTTTCTATTCCAACAAAAAAAATCCAAATCTGTGCATTTCAGATTGAAATAAGTTACATATAACCCAAAAGAGTCACCTGTTTAAATACATTGCAATGTGTGGCCATTCCTTGTGCAATGTTCCTGTCCCCCCATTTTCTTCACCTCTTCTTGAAGGTTACCCCCTGCAGAGCATGTGTCTTTCCTCTCATCAACCTTTCCTATGTTGTTCTGTTTGATGCCAATGTGACTCCAACAGATTCTCATTTGATTATAAGAAATTGACTTGCAAAGTAATCAGTACAATTGTTCCTTTCCTCTGTTCACTTCTCAATGCCTCCCTGATGATCATTTCCCTTCTTTCTATCAAAGAAACTTTTTCTCTCTTTCATTTCTTTTTTTAAAGAATATCTCCTGTTTACTCTTTTCTTTTTTGTTTGCTTTTCTTTCTCTCTCTGTCTTTGTCTCTCTTATTTTCTCAGATTCATCCTTTTGTTTCTTTTATTCTTTTCTTTTTTGTTCTCTTTTTCCTCTCTCTCATATTGGTCACTTTGTTTCTTTTATTCTTTTCTTTTATTCACTTTTCCTCTCTTTATATATTGCTCTCTTTCTCTCACTGTCTCTTTCTCTTTCATATTGATCATTTTGTTTCTTTTATTCTTTATTCATTTGCTTCTCTCTCTCTCTCTCTTTTCTCCTGTTATTTTGCTTTTTTTATTCTCCTCCTCTTTTTTTGTTGCTCCCTTTCTCTCTTTCTCATATTTATCATTTTACTTCTTTTACTCTTTTCAGTTTCTGCATCTTTCTCTTTCTCTCATGTTGATCATTTTGTTTCTTTTATTCTTTTCTCTTTTTTACTTCACACATTCTTTTTCTCTCCTGTTGATAATTCTGCATTTTTGGCTCATTCTTTCTCCCCCCCTCTCTCTTATGTTGATTTTTTTTTTTACTCGGTTCTAAAGCTAAATTACCAAATGCCATTTTGGTCATTGGAAACTATTTTCTGATGCCATGTCTGCAGCTTCTTTCACTGACAAACACTGGCTTTTTATTTTTTTTTGTTTGTTTTGTTTTCAGAAGGATGGCCTTTCGTTCTTTCCTTCCATCTTCCAAAACGAAGAAAGTCATTTAATGTGTGTTGGTCTATTCTCATGCATGAGAATAAGGATTAGAAAGAATCAGACAAATTCTACAAAATTCCACACTATCTCTCCAAGCCAGGCTTCTTCAGAATTGGTATTGGAAAAATCTGCATCTCAGCATTCTTGCAGCATCATAGCATCAGTCTATGAGATAACACAGCAAGGCTTAACCTTTTTTCTACGGCCAATCAATATATGGAATTGATGCCTATAGTTAGTTTTCTTCTGATGTGTCAATACCTAGTTCATTGCAAAAACATCAATGATATTATATTTGTATAATTTCACATTTTTCTAATGACTAAGTAAAACAATTAGCATATAAATAAAGAATTTCTGTTTTGAAATTCTAAAAACATAATTAGCAAAAAGAAATTTTGAAGAGCTACAGATTATCTCTGGATTAACTTAAAGTAAAAAAGAAAACTGAAATTACTGTTGAAAGTATTTTTTTAGGTGAAGTCTCATCAGTTAACAATTATCTTCCTCTAATATTTTTTCATCATAATCCTTTTTTTGTTATTGTAACAAGTCTAGGAGACAGATAACTCTGAATTCAAAATCTAAAGGCCTAGTTTATGGATCAAAGGTGATCCGCACCATATTCCACGGTCTTTGCTGTCAGTCAAGAGCTTGGAGAGGAGATAGATAAAAACCTTAATAATGAATAGTGTTGGAATATTTCAGAGGTTTATTTCATTCATTAATATTGTTTACTAAATGTTGCTTATTAATTCTGATGAAATGTTGCTTACTAAATTCTTACTAAGTATTGCTTGCTAAATGTTGATTACTAAATACTTATTAAATGATGCTTAATAAATTTTGCTTGCTAAATGTTGCTGACTAAATATTACTTACTGAATATTGCTGAATAAATGTTGCTTACAAAATGATTGTAGACTGATGATTGGGAGTTAGGAGGAAAAGCAACAGAAAGTAATAATTTAAGTTAGAATTTTTGTAGATGAGGAATTATCTTTATTATATGCTTTTTCCTCTTAACGAGTATATTAATATTTTTTCACCCCAAGCAAGGCAATAAAGTCACTGAAATACTAGAGGTTACTGAGTGTGAAAAAATATGAGAAAAAGCAAACATTATCAAGCAGAGAAAACAGTAGAAGAAGAGCTAAGAAGATAGAAGATAATGATAAACATTGCATTTAAATTTTTGAAAATCAATGTTGACTTAAAAGTAAGAAACTAGAAGAGTGTATGGGATACATATTTTTTTTATTAAAATAGGCAACACAAAAACACAATAGAACATTCTAGATAAATTGGATCAAAACAGCAGTAGAATTTAGATTACATTTTTATATTTCTCAACCAATCAGCTAAAAACTTAGAATAAGAACATTCTAGAAAAATAGGCTTGGAAGTAAATTAACACAAAAATATTTAGGCCCCAAAATAAAATAGTAAAATAATAAATCTGATTGGTCAGTAAATGTTTTCACACCCTAATGTTAGAAAGATTAGTTGATCCCCTATTAATGTATATAATACACACAGTTAGAAAAAAAGGTCAGTCACCAAGCAGTCACCAAGCAGTCACCAAGCAGGCCATTAAGTCTGCATGACACCGTATACTTTGCCGGCCATGTCATTTCTTCCATGCCAAAAGTTTGTGACCTCGCTCCAAGGACCTTAAAAAGATAAGCCGACGAACTTTCTTTGAGCAACGCGACACGTTGTCGCCAACTGAAACGCACCAAATGTAAGTAGGACAGGCTTATTTACAGACTCTGCCAATGTACACTTGTACACGTTTTTGGACAAAAAATTAACTTCTTGCCAAGTTTATATTTCTCAAAAAGGCAATTTTCGAATCATGTATTTTGTTGGTTTCTACATACCATTTTATTTGTCACAGAATAAATTGTTTGTTGTTGAATGTCTGTTGTAATTTATTCCTTCACTTTGCGCGATTGCAAAATAGAGTGTTGTATTTGTGGGGGAAATAATCAACATACAACCCAGCAAATACCAAATCCCCCACAAGTGTTTCATAAACAAGATGTGTGATAGAAATTGTTAGCATAAAACTTTCGGTTACATCTAACCATTTGAAAATGATGACCCATTGCCACCAATCTAGTATCGTGCTTAAGTTCATAAAGTCTAGTTAACATAGAGGAAAACTCATAAGGACAATTACCATGGATTTTTTTTTATAGAAAAGACACAGATAAACTACATTATGGCAGTGGGAAAGTAACTGAAGCTGAGATGCCAGGTTAAAACCAATAATATTGCAAATTCTTCTTTGTATTTTATCAAGAATTTCTCAATACATAGCATTATATGAAGTAAATAAAGCCCCAAAGTGAATATTTCAGCATTTCTAATTTCCGATCTTCATCTGTCATTCTCTGCAATATTGTTTCAGTCTACAATTTTTTTTTTTCCAGTAATTTTCTTAATGTCCAACTGCTTGACTTGTATAAGAGAGAACAGTTTCTCCTAGACTGTTTCATTTTTTATCATTTTTGAAATCCAGATGGTATACATTTTTGTCAAAGTTTCACACACCACTGAAATTCCAACATCTATGTTTTTTTGTGAGGGGTTCAAGCATTGTTCCAGTTATAAAAACTCATCTCTTGTGATGAATATTAACAATCCCTTAATGAAAGATTAAAGAAAAATTATTTGCTACAGGATTCATAGGCATATTTTAACTTAAATTTATATACATATTGTTTAACCTACGAAATTGTCCAGTATAGATTCTAGAGTCCCTGAATAAATTGTTAGAAGTGCATATGAAAAAGGGTAGTCTCATTTTTAATTAGCAGATAATGGTAACATTAGCTGTTTCCCTACAAATAAACATTTAGAATTCATTGATCGAGCAGCCAGTTGAAATTTATTAAATCTTTCTCTTAAAACAACTTTTCAGGAAAACAAATGTCTCAAGTCTAGTAGGTGTTACCATTCTTTCCTGTATTGATAGGGGGTGTACTTCTTAACCTTTTATTTTTATATAGATATAGTGTAGAATGTTAACATCTTGATTAGGGACAGAATAATGTAACAATATCTGTTAACCAAGGATTGTGAGGATTATCACTAAAAGTCTTCACAATAGTCAGTGGAAAGGTAAAAAGAGCATAGTTGTCACATATTTTTTTCAAATTTTTTTTTTTTAATCATATCACCCCGAGCAAGGCGGTAATGCCACTGATGTGCAGGGGGCTACATAATAGTGAAAAGATTGGAAAAGAGAAAGCCTGAAACCACATCCTTAAACAGGAAACAAGGGATGAGCCACTTCACCTGTTCAATAGACGTGGGAGGAGTGTGAACCGGGCGATAGTTTAGTCTATCTACTCCAATTGAAAAAAAAAAAAGAGTAAAAGAATGGAAAAGAGTAAAAGATTGGAAAGAGAAAACCGGAAAGCACATCCTAAACAGGGAACAAGGGATGAGACTCTACACCCGTTCAATAAACGTGGGTGGAGTGTGAACCGGGCGATAGTTTAGTCTATCTACTCCAATTGAAAAAAAAAAAGAGGAAAAGAATGGAAATCATTTTCTTGGTTTCTCATACATATTCTGATATAATATCATAATTTTAATATTTGATAGAAATTTTCTATAAAATCTGAAAACAAATTTACACATATTAATAAAAAATCACAAACATAAAAAATAGCAACTTACAAATAAAGTAAATATAGATAAATATAAGATCTTTTATATATAAAACCAATTTATATTGCAATTTTGTTGTAAGTCTAACAACTAAAATGAGTATACGAGACTAAATGAAAAGACATGGTAATGAAAAAAGTATTAGTTAAAAACTGATAATAATAATAAATAATTATTTCAAGTGGATGTAACATGGATATGGATATTTCTTGTCAGGTTTGTCACGTGACTTATTAAATATAAATAAGAGATATAAAACATCTCCCTTGTCACTTGCCGTGTATTGAAGTTATGTAATTTGAGGGCAGGAATACAGAGATCAATATTGACTAGACTAAGCCATTTAAATATCAAATTACACTATAATGCTGCATAAATGAGTTAGTAGAGAATTCAGAGAACCTATTTGCCATTTGAAAACCAGAGAGCAACAATGATCCATTGAACTCAACATGTCTTATTGGCTGATGACAAATAATTGCTCTTCTCAAACTAATTAAATACAATAGCATTGACTGATAGTAAAGGCAGCAAAGTACCTGGAAAACTAAACATCAGGTAGAAAGTCTTTTTATAAAATTTTTTGAGTTTTCCAAATAAAATAAAATGACACAATAAAAAACATTTTATCATTCATTCTAAAACAGAAGACATTTTTGAAGTTGTAAGTTTGAAAAGGTATACATAACTTCTTGAATTGCACTAGAAACCTCATCTTCATTGTTATTGGGATGCATGGATAGTGTAGTGGTTAGAAGCTTTGAAAAATAAATCAGCCATTTGAGTTCAAATATTGGTTGATTTCATAACATTCATTTTTATGCTGAGGATACTATAGACTGGACGTGAGTAAAATAGATTGCAGAGCTGGGTTTTGAAGAAATAACAAGATAAAATATATTAAAATCTACAAGGCACAGGAAGATGTAGAGAGTCATGATTGCTTATGTCCTCAATGGACAAAAGAAGAAAACTCTTGGGAAAGCTATGGGTCCTGTTCTTCTCTCCATCAGCTATGAATTAAAAAGCAAGACAAAGTTGGCTCTATAAACTTGGTTGACAGTTAGTTGAGAAGAAGGGTTATTTTGAATTAAAAAAATGATTGTCTCCCTGGTTAGGTGCATATTATACAGACATTGAAAAGATTATAGACATCACAATTTATAGAAATTCACTTGTTCATTATTGTGGTACATGACGTCTTCCTTACTTTGTTCAATTCAGCAACAACAGTAATGAAAACCCAAGACCCAAAAATCATGAAAAACACTAACAGACCTATTCAGCCTCTTTTCCATTTTTCTTTTTTGCTGGCCTCCACTGTCACGGCCAGCGCTTTTTAACTTTTCATTTTAAGTGACCTCTACTTTCAAGCCCAG
Organism: Ascarosepion bandense; assembly: GCA_037127315.1. NCBI lineage: Eukaryota > Metazoa > Mollusca > Cephalopoda > Sepiida > Sepiidae > Ascarosepion > Ascarosepion bandense. The sequence goes on along the minus strand of JBBBDQ010000296.1, from coordinate 387,218 downwards.
CTCAAAGGGCTATACATAATCCTTGACACAAAAGACAAGGCCTGTTCTGGTAGTTTGACTCAGATTTCTTGCTCCTCCTGTGGAAACTGGTAGAGAAATCTCACCTCGAGACATCTAACAAAAGAAAACTACACACAATCTTTGCTGTCCTAAAAGTTTCACACTCAAATTTCTTGTGCCTCCCATGAGAACTAGCAGAGAAGCCTCTCTCAATAAAAACTACTACTCAATAAATCTAACTGAAAAATCCTACTTTTTCCTCACAAAATAATACTACTATTTTCACTTTATTTCAACCAGAAATAAAAGCTGTTGAATAGTTATTTCAAGCTTTGGTTTTTCCTCTCATTCCACTCTCACTATCAAGCACAAACACACACGCAACCTGGAACACTTCCGACAAATTAACTGTGATGCAGGGTATAGATTCTATGATTTAAACTGATTAAAAAATAAAAATGTTTCAGCAATCGAATTTGGCCTTCTGTTATATTTGGGAACCATCTCAAGTTTCAAAACCCTTTATTTTATGCATAAGGATAGTTTTCTCACATTTCCATGTTCAGTGCATCTAGTGTATCAGCTAATTATTTTGAGTTAATGTTGTCATGTCTTTCCCATTCAACAAAAAATATAACTTTCGCTGCCTAATCCAGATATTAAACAAATGATCACCAAGTACTGAGATGCATGCAACCAAAAGCTTTATGCACTCATTCTGGTGGCTGAATTGTGGGGCCTAATATTTGTTCTTTTGTAATTGAAATAAAAAAAATTATGCTCATTTCTATGCTTGACCTATTGTAAATATTAAAAGAGACTAAGTGAATTTATTCTTTCAGTTATCATGATCTTATTTTCAAATTTCCTCTCTTATTCTAACTTCATTCTGAGTTGTTAATGCTCCCCTTTCCTCTACACATGATCAGCTATACTGCATTTTATGAAATATAGCTTTGCATTGTTTTTGGAATCCTAAGTCACACTGCTTCATGGCCATTTATATTCCTTCATTTATACTTCGTAACTCAACAAAATTATTTATTCTAAGATGTTATTCTACCAAAATATTCTGAGTTATTAAGATGATCCATTAATAATTTTTGCTTTTGTTTATCAGTTTTAATTTTCAAAAAATAAAATAGAATTATATTTTATTCAATTATATATTAACTCTTACTTACACTATGCATAACACAGAAATGATTTTGCTATGAAATATTAGGTTGAGTCATAATTTCTGTTTTTGTTTATTGACATCATTCTTCTAAAAATAAAGTACAATCACATTTTATTCATTTATATCGGATCATTTCAAAAGTCTGTACGTGATTTTCATTGCTAAAATAAAATGACTACAACTGACACTGTGTTTGTTTTGGTATCAATTTCTGGTGAGTTCTAGATTGAAACCTTGCATCATAAAATTATGAGTCAGGCTTTGCTGAATGTTGACATTATGTACACAAATTAATTTTTTTTTTTTAATCATATCACCCCAAGCAAGGCGGTAATGCCACTGATGTGCAGGGGGCTACATAAGAGTGAGAAGATTAGAAAAGAGAAAGCCGGAAACCACATCCTAAACAGGAAACAAGGGATGAGCCTCTTCACCTGTTCAATAGATGTGGGTGGAGTGTGAACCGGGCGATAGTTTAGTCTATCTACTCCAATTGAAAAAAAAAAAATGAAGTGAGAAGAAGATTAGAAAAGAGAAAACCGGAAACCGCATCCTAAACAGGAAACAAGGGATGAGCCTCTTCACCTGTTCAATAGATGTGGGTGGAGTCTGAACCGAACCTTAAAGATAGAAAATAAAAAGTTGCACATTGCAATATTATGCTCTGTGAGTTTCAAAAATAGTAAGTGCTAGAACTGTGACAAAAAAGATGCAGAAATTTTATTTGAATTGTACACCAGCTGTTCAGATGGTCAAAAGGTGTTTTGGCAGATTTTGTCAGGTGATTTTAACATAAACAACCAACCACACATCAAGTGATAAAGATTCTCTGCTTGTCATTGTAAAGAACAAACCAAAGATTTTGATGTAAGAGATTACTAAAAGTTTGAAAATTGATATCTCAACTGCTTTTCACCATTTGACTTGGGTTAAAAAAAAATGACTGATTTTGATAAATCAAAAAGGTGTCATTTTCCACCTCTGCACAACAATTTAAATGACAAAAAATTGACTCTGTACAGTCAGTAAAAAACAACTTCACAACTATCTTTCAACAAAAAAGAAACATTTCTTTGAAAAAGGCATCAACAAGCTTGTAGAGCAATGAGAGACAATTGTTAAAACAATGGAGACTATATATTTGTGTTTTTGTGAATATGCACAATTTTGTTTTGAATTTTTTAATCAGACACAAACTTTTTCAATGATCTAATGCATTTATTAATATTTGAAATGACTGCTTGCCACCTATCAGGCAACTCTTCAGTAAAATTTAGGATCCATGGTGTCATTCCAGTCCTCTACTAAGACTAAATGGGATGAATCTACCAAGAATCGTGCTAAAAGGATTGACATGGACAAAGTTCCCCTTTGCCCCAAGATATATTTACCCAACAAGGAAACACTTCTGACCAGCTTGTCCTCATATATGGAATAGAAAACAAAGTCAATTGTCAGTATACAAGCATCAACTTCACAAACAAAGTGTGTCCTCTGGATCACAGCTACACCTACAAAGAAGGACAATAGATCACGAAGCAGGCAGGCAGACTTACTCTGATCCCTCAAACCCTTTGGGTTCAAGCTGTCTAACTTGATAGACATTTTAAAGTTGTACTTTTAGATGCAGATATAGCAAAAATATGCAAAATTCAAGATGTTGACATGTCCCAGAATATGAATACCAATACCTAATGTAATCTGTCCAACTGTGACAATATCGTTAACATCTGTAAGGAAAGTAAATTTTAGTGGTTTACAAAGAGGGATAGAGCAACACCAGGATCCTCTCAGCACACATTTTTGATAACTTCTTTAAATACAGAGTGCCTATTTGGGTCATCCTAATATTAGAAATATATAATGCTAAGCTGTTGAGAGAATGAGACAGTGCATAGCTGCCCGCAAGTTCGGCTCCAAAGACTATTGGTGGCTCTGCAAATGTGTGCTGGACAACAACAAATCCTCCACCCTCCCTTAATCAATAAATTCAAGGTCTTCATGGCATGGACCAGGCTGAGTACTTTGCTCACAGAATCTCATCAAACTTTACATTTGACTCATCTGGAGTACCCGTACCAAACTTTCCTCTTAGAACTGAGGCTCAACTGAAAGATGTCTATATTATCATATCTCTAGTATCTAAGATAATATCAAAACTTGACCCTTATAAAGTGAGTGGAGTTGATGGAATCCCAGTCATTGTTCTGAAGAAATGTGCCCCTGTACTCTCCTCTGGCCTCTGTAAACTCTATAATTAGTGCCTTTCTGCTACCTGTTTTCCTGCCTGCTGGAAGTCCTCCTCTGTGGTTCCTGCATTTAAGAACTCAGGGGAACCCTTAAACCCATGCAATTATCACCCTATCAGCCTCCTACCAATTTTCAAAAAAGTGTTTGAGGCTATTATCAATAGTTCAACATCTTACTGCCCATAAACTATTCTCAGGCAGGCAGTATGACCTTTGCTTTGCCAGGTCTACAGCCGATATTCTAACGACCATCATAGAGTACATATACCAGGCTCTCGATAAGTCCGGTGTGGTCCATGCTATTGCCCTAGATATTTCCAAGGCTTTTGATAGGGTTTGGCATGCTGGCCTTATGGTCAAGCTACAGGGTTATGGTATCACTGGTCGCTTGTTGATCTGATCCAATTTTTCTTAACTGCATCATGAATGTCATCTTGAATGGGCATGCCTTCACATCCTATGGCACAAATGCTGGTGTTCCCCAGGGCTCTATCCTAGGCCCAATGCTTCTTCTTATCTTCATAAATGATCTCCCAAACATGATCAAACCCCAAGTAGGCATCTATGCAAATGACACCACCATTTACTCCCGCATCAGTAAGAAATCTGACAAGGCGGACGAGCATAACCTTGCTGCTGACCTTGAGAAAGACCTCCACTCAGTGGTAGACTGGGTAAGAAGTGACTTGTAAATTTCAGTGCTTCCAAAATCAAACTGCTAGCTGTCAACCATCACAGGCAATCTCTCTTGCACCCCATAAGTCTCTCTGAAAGCAATATACTGCACCTCCTCAGCCTTACCCTATCTTCCAACCTCAATTGGAATCACTACATTGAGTCAATACCTAAATCCACTGCTAGGAAGGTTGGGTCACTGTGTCGGGCTAGGAAGTTTTTTCCACCTGAATCCATCTTGCACATATACAAATCAACCATCCGACCATGCATAGAATACTGTTGTCATATCTGGTCAGGCACCCCTGCTGTTCATCTCAGTATTCTCAACAGGCTCCAAAGGAGAATATGTAATGTGATTTGTTCTGACCTGGCAGCTTCACTCCATCCACTTCCTCATCGGCGGGATGTGGCTTCCCTCTGTCTTTTCTACAAATATTTTCATGGCTCTACTCCAAAGAACTTAGGTCACTGGTGCCCCCACCACAAGAATTTACTCGTGCAACCAGACTGGTAACAAGGTCCCAGCCTTTAACAGTTAAATCAACCAAATGCAGCCAACAATTCTACTCCAGCAGCTTCTTTTCTCACACTTCTCACCTGTGGAACTCCCTTCCGTATACTTGCTTTCCTGATGGCTACAATCTCCAGGAATTTAAATGCAATGCAAATTCCCATCTCTTATCCATTTGACTCCAGTTTTTTCTACATCAACCCATGTATCTTCTTTTCCTTTATCTCTACTTTTGCAACTGTCTTCACACCTGTGTTCCCATACTTCTCCTGCTCTTTCTCTGACACCCACTGTAACTGATGGTCTTTCTCTTCACTCACCTCCTGCTTAAACTTTTACTCTCTTATATAGCCCCCTGCATATTGTTGGTACCGCCTTTGTTGAGGTGAATTGATTAAAAAAATGTCTTTGGCTCCTGCAAGGTGGTCCCAGACTTGCAGGTTTGCACTTGTATTTTTATTAAAGGAGCTTGGGGAACATTCCTTGGGTCATCTGTTGAAAGCCTCTAAAGAGAGCCTTCCTTTATAAAAAAAAAAAAAAAAAGGTTCCTTTGAGAGAGTTTTGCTATTAATCTGTCATACTGTCTCCTCCTTGGAGAAGAGGTTTTTTTTTTTTGCCTAAGAGAAATAGATATGAAAGATAGTGTGGGGAGAGAGATGGTGAGTCCTTACTTGGAGAAGTGAGGTGGGTCTTTGCCTTTTCAGTATAAGAAAATTCTGCTGGGTGAAGTCAGTGCAGATGGAACTTTGACTGCTCCAAGATTTCGCTGTCCTACTTTGGGCAGACTTTTTTCTTTTTTTTTGTGTAACTTGTCCTCCACTTGATCATCTTCCCTTCCCCTTTTCATAGAAGAAGAACATGGTAGCGGCATATCCTCCTTATCCATACCTTTATCTATTTGTTGCAATTGCTGTAGTTTCCGTTACTGCTCATGCAGTTGCTGCGACTTCTCTCATGGCTGTAGTTGCTGCTGCTCTTGGAGTTGCAGTTGTTGTTGTTGCTACTCTTCCTGTAGCCACTGTGATTGTTGTTGTTATTGCTTCTGCTACTGTTGTTGATGCTGCAATTGCTGCTGCTTCTTCTGCTACTGCTTATGCTCTTGTGTGAAATCCTGCTAGACAGGAGGGGGATTATAGCTTTTTCCCTTTTTTTGATAACAGCTGCCATTTACCGAGAACACCAGGGGCCTGACCAGAATTTTCTGGCATCACTGCTTCTTTCATTGTTGCTGGTTGCAAAAGTGGTTACTGAGCTGATGGCGCCCAGTTTGCTGAGGCATATTTTTGAGAAGTGACCTGTGGCATCACAGGTCTAACAGTGGGGTCATTAACTTTCCACTATAATGACAATATACCAGCTACAGCACATTAAAATGTTGGGCATTTCAATAAAGCACTTGTGAGTCACTGTGACCAGCAAGACAACCTCCCCAATGACAATGCCTGCCTTGCTTATCACTATAAATAATCTTCCTAAAGTATCTGTAGTGTATTAAAAAATTCCCCATTCTCTTTTATTCCTAGAGGCACTCCTTGCAGTGAAATTCTTATATTTCTGGTGCCAAAATATTCTATCTGCAGCCTCATCACACTTGTGGTGAGGATGCTTCCTGCCAGGCTTTTGCTTCATTGACATTTGCAAGCAGGATATCACACATGGCATTCAATCTTCCTGCCAGCACTTTAATGGCTAAACTTAGGCTACTCCATGATGTCTGTGCAGACACCAATCAGTTTTCTCATTTTGACATCTATGGTCAGCAAGGAGATTGTCCTGTGCAAAACAGCCTCAAAGGCAGAAGGAATGGTTAAGCAGTTCATTTCCTTATATGAATTCTTTGTAGACATCTGAACCCTTTTTGGTTTAGCTATGCTGATGGAGAAGCAGGCAGGGAATTTTCAGATTTCTGCAGAGACACTTCCATACTGGTCAGGTTCCCTACATCAGCAGATGCGAAAATAAAATAGTTCCAAAAAGACACAGAGAAGCAATAAAACAAACATACTGGACAATAATAATGAATAAATGTGGACAAAAAATGGTGACTTACAATTAAAAATTTAATGTGAATGAGTCCAAAAAAGAAAAACAATCTTGAATAGAAATCATTAATCTTACTGAGAATCCAATCCTATTGGGAACAACTCCCAAATAATTTCCCCTCCCTTATTATAAGCAGAAGCAGACAAATGCGTATTGGGATTTTTTCCTAGCCAATAGGCCATTTTATGGTTTTTATCTGACTCAGTCCTGATCTGTCTTGTTTTGAATTCAGAATACTACACTCACTTGTCCAAACTTGCCTTTGTGTGTTGATATCAATTCTTAGTAAACAGTTTACTCTATTACCGTTGATTTGTTTTGTATATATTATTTGCTTGCTTCATATCCTTTTTTTCTCTGTTCTTTTCTTTTTCCTCTTATTGTTTATTACGGATTTTATCAATTCTGTTTGTTGGACAGTTCTGTTATTTTGCATCTGATCATGGATACTGCCCCCACACATCTACCATGAAATTCATGTATCATTCTACAAATTCACCTCAGAATACATTACACTTACATAATCACAATATTTCAAGCCTCTTTTTCTTTCGTTTAATACCATAGTTCTTTAAGAAGAAGGTAATGCTTGCTCTTCACAGACTCCTTTTTCTTTCTCTCTGAATATCTTGGATGATGAGTAATCATTATTTACTCAATATATATTTGAACTATTGTACTCATCTTTGTTGTTGCTATCACATTTCAGTTAATGTGCCTTTCAGCCTTCATCAGGTATATGTCAATATAGGCAACATACAGGGAAATCTAAACTGAACCCTTTATTTAATCTAGTGTGGTAAACTGTTCTCATTTCACTGCCTACGTCTAGGGATATCATATAGTTTGTTTTTTTTAGTACTACTGTTATTGCTTGCTTATTTCCAATGAATCCAAGTACATTCTGCCTGATCCAGAGATTGAACCAACAATTACTATGTCACCAAATTCATGAACCAACACTTTAATCCAGTAAACTATTGATTTCCCTTCATTATCAACAAATTTTCATGACTTCTTGGGAAAATGGCGTTGTTTTCTGTTACATTCTTATGGTTTTGAAATCAGAGTGGTCCTTCTTTTAGAATGACTGTTATGCAAAACAGGAAAAGGCAGTCTATCCTACTAGTTAACTCACAGGTGGTTAAGAGAAGAAATAAATTTGTGCTTTTCCTAAGGGCATTTATCAAAAACTGAACAGAATAGACAAAACTGGAATTTGAACTTTGATTTGCCAGTTTCAGGTTCTGAACATAACAAGTATCTTTAACCCTTCCAAAAAAACATTCTAATGTTTGGGTATTGAAATGATGTTACCCATGCCAGATTTACCTATAGGCTAAGCAGGCTGAAGCCTAATGCCTCAAAATCTAGGGGTCCTCCAGCCAAGGTGTAAAAAGTTTTGGATACTGTCATTGGCTTTTCTTACACATACTGTCATAATGCATTGCAGACTCATTCAGTCATTTGAAACACCCATCACCACCCTCAGCTTTACTCAAATTGTTTACACTCTTCCATTTTCCTCTGCTCATGAAAATACAGGATTTTGAGGGGTGTTGAAAGTGGAATAGGTTAGTGCCTATTTTCATCTAAATCTGGCCCTGGTTGTTGAACTATCACCATCCTTTTAAATCACTAAAAAATTTAATTCTTTTCAAAATCTTTTTTTTTGGAGGGGGGGGACAGTGAAAAGAGGAAATAGACAAATAGTGCAAAGTCAGGTGAGTCTGCACTCAAAGTGACAATGCACTCAAGTTCTTAGTTCTTCTAAATATTATTAACTTTATCATTTGTGTAAGTAAGTTTATTGTCTTCCTGAAGTTTTCCTTATCATTTTTCTTTCAACACTTCCTTCAATCGACATAGCAATTTAGATAAAAATTCTACATTAACTGTTTAATACTTCTGTTGGTCAATAAAAAAACCTTTCTTATTCCTCCCAAATTTCCCAGTGACTTTTGTTACTCTCTCATTTTTTTTGAGAACCTGACTTCTACCATGTTTGGTCCTTGGATCCGGTTGTTATAAACAAATTATATCAACAATAACAAGACATTCAAAAGCATTATTACTGGATCAATGAAAATGTTGAAAGATCAACATGCAGAAGACCATATTGTTTTTGGTTTGCATTCAAACAATTTGGAACCTACTGAACTGGCAACTTCTGTATAACCAATTGCTCAAAAATTATCAATCCAACACAATCCTTAGTTATTTCTAATATGACAGCAGACCTTTTAGGGATTTTTGTCAATCACCTAAAATTAAGTGTTGAACATTATCAACAATTTCAGGAAATGACATTCAAGACATCTTGAGTTTCAAAACCTCCTGGTTAGAAGTTGGCACACCATTTCTTCACAATTTCATGAGATGACACAAGAGCAAGCATTCAAGACTGTGCAGAATCTTGGGTCTCAAATCCCCACTGCTGGAAGTTGAAACACCATTTAATTCCCATTGAGTATAATGGGCAATTGTCTTCCAATGTTTCCATCAAACTATCATGGATTTAAAAAAAAATTTTTTTGCAGGAATAAGAACATGATTGCCTCGAGTTTGATACTTCAAAATTCTACACTTTCTCTTAATATGGTTCCACCGATGATCAGAAACAAATTAAAAGAAAAATTCAAATATTCTAAAAAATAGACACTTTACAATCAGCATGTTATAAATTGGCACCTTACAATTTATAAATAAAACTCTTTTCAATTAGGTGCAAAATAAAATTCAAATTTTGGAAAATTGAACTTGAAAATTGAAAGTTGAATCAAGAAGTTTCCAAGACCAACTGTATTTTTCTTTTTAACTAAGATCCTTAACTCTGTAAATTCAAAGGCAAAAAAAAACTTTTCTTTCATATTTAGTTCTTTTTCTACTGAATTCTTTTTCTTACATTTCTTATTAATCAAGAAAGGAATTTTACAAGGAAATGAGATGGAACAATTAATAATCATCTCCATTCCTAAAGAGAAACAATATGTTAGCAATAATGATTACTTTGCAAGTGTAGAGAATATACAAAATGATCATGTGACTGGATCGAAAACTCATTGTCTCCAACATTCAAGAAGAGAAGCTCATAAAATTGTGTTAATTTACTAAAACAACCAAAAGAAAACTGTTTGCCTAATAACACTCTAAAGAAAGAGAATACGAAGTCGGCTTTTCAAGAACAAACCAAGTAATAATGTTCTCTTATCAGTGTTCAGTTAAAACCAGCAAATGAGGACTAGTTTCCAAGTTGAAAAATAAATAAAAATATATATAAAAAAAAGACAGTAATGTAATGCTTTTATATATACGTATCTGTGTGTGTGTTAGATTCATCAGTGAAGTTTTGTTGATTATGACTGATTGGTTCCTGTTGTGGCTGGCAGCAATGGAGACCCTGTCTCCAAATGGGATCTGAGTTGCCCGCAGGAATTCACTTGATGTTGTGGGTTTCAACTGAATGACATGAAAGCAGAAAAAAAAGCAAAGAAAAAATACGGAAAAAATAAGAGTATGAAAAGAATAAAACAAAAAGGAAAAAGAGAAAATATGTAAAAGGTAAGCAAATGATGTATATTTAGATATGTATGCAAGTAGATAATGTATGTGCACACATAAATATGTATGTGGAGAGATGAATGCATATACATTTAAATGAGGTAGAAGAAATAAACCTGTCTAATTAATGTCTAGAAATACAAATTCTCTTAATATCGGGTGCAGAAAAAAAGGAGGCAATTTTTTCCAACCAAAATTCATTTTAATCATGTTTATTCATGCAACAAAACATAAAAAATATATAAATAAAAAGAATCTGATTAGCAGATGAGAGAAAATTCCTTTGTTTATATGTATGTGCAGATCTCTCTCTCTTTCTCTCTCACATATATATATATATATATATATATATATATATATATATATATATATATATATATATATATATATATATATATATATATATATATATATATATATATAGAGAGACATATATATATATATATATTCTAATATATCTTAAAAAATATTCTTATATATTGTAAAAATGTTGTTTTAGAATTGTCAGTGTTAAAATAGAACCTGCAATTGGGCTCGTAACCTGTTGAGGAAGCAGGCATCATTCGGCAGAATTGACAAAATTCTCAATAACAATAAGAAAATGAAGAAGAACTTGGCACAATAACATGATACACAGCAATGTAATGCAAGACAAAGCAAAACAACTATAAGACAATGACAAAATAAAAAGTTCACAAAATATAAATAGTCCCTACACAAAAAATGGATACTGTCTTAAATATACATTGACTTCAAGGCAAAAAAGAAAAAATGTGTAAGCAAGACAGACTTTTTTATTGACTCAAAAAAATCCCAGCATGCACCTGTAGAATTATTTTATACATAGTGAGAAGGGATTTCATTTTAATTGCATTATATGAATAGACATCATTTTGTGTTATAATCAAAAAAGATCTAGGAATACAAGTAATAGCCTCAGTTCTAGTTGACAACAGTTGTAATAATAGATAATAAATTATACAATAGAAACAATAACTAATGCATAATGTCCTTTTTGAAAGGCATAAATTTAAAATCTCATACCCCCCTTCACATGTATTCAATAAAACAAATTTGAGAGAAAAAATCTACTTAGTTTTGATCAATCAATCATATTCTTTTTTTTTTTTAAAAAAAAGCAAATTTGATTTATACAGATTACATTATTTGCATTAAATGACCCTCTCCAGTTATATATTCAGAAAAACTTTTACAGTTTGTTGCAATAACCACAAAAGAAAAAATCTGATCGAAGTAGATATAAGACTGTTTCAAACAAGTCTCATAATAAAACTTTTATTTTTTTATAGTTATTTTTTTCTTATTGGGTCTAATGAAAACCTGGTCAGTAGCAGCAATATAAAATTCAGCCAATACAAGACACTAATTCTTGCATTCTATTTTGAGTTACTTTCCTATTATGAACATGGCAAATTACACAATAGAATCAATTTATTTGCATTGGGCCTAATGTGTATTTCCACAACAGACATGCAACAATAGAGCAAGAGAATCTATCTGCCAAAATATATTTACTTGAATATGCAAGACAAGAACAAGGACAACAGACAACCCAAAAAAATCATGAAACAAACAGGAAAAAAATCTATATATTTCAATCTTTCATTACTTATTGTATGACAGATTTGTGGAGTCATTTTAGCATAATGTATATCCGAGACAAAAGTTCAGACTTGAAGGCTCTTTTTTAATTGTACTTTTATATACACTTAGTTGCTCTTTTGACTTCTTACATAGAGTCACAATGAATTTCCATGATTGGGAATTGTGCAAGTCTTCATCAACCCACCTTAGGCTTAGTCCACAATTTGAAACATGGGCAAAGAAATCTATGATAAACAGTCATAAAATGGCTCAGTGGTTATAACATTATTACTGAATATATAAAGCTTCAAGTTTGATTTCCAATATAATAATATAAATTTATAGACAGTACCTAATAAAATGCTGCTCTTTCCTTTGATTAATAATGTCAGTTATGGTGATGTATTACGTTTTTTGGGTTACATCTGCAGGGAATTTCATGAATTTGCAACATTTTTCAAACAGGTTCATTGGTGTTTAAATCTAGTGAATTCTGGGACCACTGAAATATCTGGAAGTCAACTAAGTTTTTCTGGAACCAGTTCTGCATCACCCATGTATTTTGCAGGAATGAACTTTGAAATGAATAAGTATTGAATACTGTTGCCATATCTGGTTGGGTGCTCCTGCTATTCATCTTGAGGTTCTCGACAAAATCCAAAGGAAGACCTGCAATATAATCGATCCTGACTTGGCAGCCCACCTTCAGTCACATTCTTACTAATGCAATGTGGCTTCCCTCTGTCTTTTCTACAAGTATTTTCATAGCAACTTCTCTGACAAGCTTTTTTCCCTAGTTCCCTGACCACATGTATTTACCAGTGCTAGTAGATTGGCATCTAGGTTCACCCTTTTACCATTAAAATAGATAAATGTAGCCACATCTTCTTTTCTAACAATTTCTTTTCTTGCACTTCTCAGAATATCCAAAAGTTTAAATACAACATCAATTGCTGCCTTCTATCTACTTAATTCACATCCATCTCTTATCGTTTCTTCGACATCCCCTGTACCTTTTTTATTCTCTCACTGTAACCCCCTGCACACTAGTGGCTTTTCTGCCTTGCTTGGGGTGAAATGATTATAGAAACAAAAATATCTAACACCAACAAGAAACATGGTAAGTGGAAAGTCATTTGCAATAAGACATTTATATGTTATACTTGTCAGTTCTAGTTTCATTATTAATTCTTGTTAACTCTTAGAGAACACGTCTTACAACAGAACACACTCTACAAGAGAACAAAACAACCTCCTGCTGACAGACTGAATTCATAGCCTCATCCAGTCTACTCTGTACATTACCAGTCTCTTCAAACGAGCAAGAAATGTGAGAATCAGTTAGACAATATGGATGCAATGGTGATGTTCTTAGATCTTGATGAAGTACATTAACTCTACTACAATGTCAAAAATGGTATCCCTGATGATTAGTGATTACAAATCTTCATGAAATGCACTATATACATACAGTGTATTGACTGATGGGTTGATTAGTGCTAAAATTGAATTAGGATGTGATTTGATAAAATGTTTTCTTTTTGTGGAGTTTAATTTAAAAACCAATGGAATACCTAAAAGTTAACCAAGTTTTCCTTGAATCAGTTTCATTTCATCTTCATATGATGATGGATAGTGTCGTAGTAACTGTCAGGTTTATTTCAAACTGAACTCACTGGAGAAATAAAGAAAGAAAACAAACAAACATACAAACAAAAGAAAAAAACAACAACAGTAAGGCTTAAACAGCTGGAGCAGTGAGAAAAGAGAAGTAATGGCAAAGGAGCCCAAGCATGACAGCAGCAGTGAAATGATAAGATTAAGTTTACGGCTCCAAGTCCTAAGTTCAGGATTGTCTCACATGATAATAGCCTAATGGAAAAAAAACATTGGTTTATGAATTTGGTTGCTTAGTAATTGTATGTTCAATTTCAGGTAGCACCAAGTTAAGGTCAGTTGTAATAGGGGGAGTAAAAAAAAAAAATAAAAAACCATATCCCTAGACAGGGTAATGAGAATGATCTACCTTCATAGTGAAAATAAAGGGTTCAGTTATAAATTTCCTGATGGCCAATCATATTGACAAACATGTGAAAAAAGTAGCTGAAAAATATGATAATAACAATAAAGAAATCTGAATGTAAACAATGTAAACACATAAATATTGCATATAGATTTATATTCAAAACCAATCCTGGAAACAAGAGTAAATAATATTATTTAAAATAGAATGGAAAGAAACTAAAAAACAACGTAAATTTTTATAGTTTTGAGGCAGAGAGAAAGAAAGAGAGATAAAGAGAGAGAAAGATAAAGTATAAGAAAGAAAATAAATTTCAAGTTTAGAATGTAAATATTCCCAGAAACGTTTCTGAAAGAGGCTTAAACGTTAGGACTTATAGTTTTGAGCCTGTAGAAAAAGAGTCAAATGCTGAGGAATAGCTAGTGATTTAGCCTGATTAGATATCAAAGAAACGACTGACCTTAGCTCTAATGATAACTGATGCCATTCATAATCAACAATAAAAGAACTTCACCTCATTATGATCTTTGTATTGATACTTAGGATGAATAGCAAGACCCATTTGTTTGCGGCAAACGTTTGAGTAATGAATATTTTTATGAAGGTCTTATCAAGAAAAGAGTTTGGTAATGAGACAAGAAATAGAAGAATGCAAATCAGAGGATGTCTTGTCAGAGGAGAAGAAAGACAAGAAAATCCTTTCAGAAAACTGCTTTTTAGAATCACATTTACTGTAACAGCAGCTGGCATTGATTTTAGATGTGGTCCAGGTTTTTTCTGCTTTTCTTACTTTATTCTTTAAATAAATAGGATTTGCCTGCAATGATTTTATATCTTGAGCAAAAGGGCAATAGCAAAAATTAAGTTTCAATTTTATTAAACTTGGTACACAGAATGGGAGCTCCCAGCATTTGGCAGCTAATGTTATAAGATCTAATATCAAAGAGCAAACCAGCTATTGTTTTATGTTAATTATGCAAAGCTTGGTGATACCTGATTAAAATTTAAGTTTTGTAGATTGTAAGAAAAATTATATGCATTGTGGTGTAATGGATATTGGCTCTAAATGAGAAATTGGAGAGTTGAGTTCAAATTCCAATTGGATTCATTTCATTCACTTATGTACAAATACCCTTGGGAAAGGTATTAATCAATCTCTTCTCCCTCTATCTATGAAATGAATAGCAGGACAGATTGAGTTCTGTCGCCTTGGTTGGCAACCAGTCTACTGCCGAAAGTAATGGCAACCTACTGCAGGATGTGCGTTGTGGAGCATTGGATATCGGCTCGGAACGAGAAACCGGGGAGCCGAGTTCGAATTCCAGTTGAATCCATTGTATTCACTTACGTGCAAATACCTTTGGGAAAGGTATTAATCCATCTCTTCCTTCTAGTTATGGGTTAAATAGCAGGACAGATTGGGTTCTATAGCCTTGGTTGGCAACCAGTCTACCACAGAAAGCAATGGCAACCTACTGCGGGATAATCTTCTGCCCAGTCAGTCATGTCTCTTTTGAGAAATGATCACCCAAGCGTGTATCACGTATGGTACTTAACTGACTGACTGCAGGAAAATTTTCTGTCTAGTCAATCATGTCTTGAAAGAGACATGACTGCCCAAACATGTAGCATATACGTCAATTAACTGGCTGAATAAAAAATAATTAAATATTTTTGAAAGAAGAGTAAACTTAAATGTCATTAAAAGCAAGTATAATGCCAAGTCATTATTTATAAAATTTACATTATAATTATTTACAAATAAAGGAGATAATTAATCAGTTAGTAATTAGTCAAATTCCAACCATGTTTAAGATTTTCTTGTCTTCTAGTTTATACCTCATCAACAGGAGTCTGTTATATGATTCTTAAATATCTTCTTCTTCTTCTTGATGTGCCATGTCCTTTAGGGACGTAGATGATCATTGACTACTACTTGCCTCTTTGTCGCTCTTAACAACTTTCCTCTTGGTATCTCTCCCAAACCCTGCTCTGCCATCCACTTGCTCAAGACCATCAAGTATGTCTCACATTGCTTTCCTCTATCTCTCTTTCTCTCTATCCGTCTTGTGGATATTAGGTTCTGCAAGCCTTCCTTCCTCGCTTTATGTCCCAGAAACTTCAGTTGTCTCTTCCTGATGTTAAGTATAAGCTTCCTTTTCATTTCCATTCTCTCCAAAATTTCATCGTTGCTCACATATTTAGTTCATGGCATTATTGGCATTCTTCTGCAGAACCATATTTCAGTTGCTTCAAGTCTCTCCTTCATCTCTGCTGCCATTTAGGAGGTCAGATATCATGTAAAGAGTCCAGTACGCTTTTCTTTGCTTCTAACAAAATCTTCCTGTCACTCAGTACTCTGCTTAGCTTTTGAAATGCATCCTTGGCCATGCAATTGTACCTTTGGATTTGATTGTCACACTTTCCATCTTCTGTCAAAGCACTTACATTTCTGCACCTGCTTGATTTTAGTATCCCCAACCTGTAGTTGGCATTTTGTGGTTCTTTTTTCACTGATGGATGACTATGCATTCAGTTTTTGTATAGTTTATGTTTAGTCCTTTCTTCTTGCTTTCCCTTGCTACCTTCTATAGGAGGTCCTGTATTTTCCTTTCTGTGTCTGCTATCAGCACTGTATCATCTGTGTATCTTATATTGTTCAGATGATGGCTGCCAACATGCTTGAAAAAAAGAAAAAATATTATTTTGTAGTAAAGTATAGAAACATTTATGATTGAAGAGGAAAATAAAAAACTAATTTTTGTATACAATAATGATATCTGTAATTCATTTGTTTTTAAATACATATTATTCCAATATACAAATATGTGTTACTGAATTTTCTGGCTTGCAAGATGCTGCGTTTTGGAAGACGTACCCTAATATTGGAAAGAAATTTGTAAAAAAAAAGTCATTCTCATACAAGAGCACATTCACCATGTGTCCACCACTTATTGTTAATTACTCATCTAATTTTGTTTGTATGGTTATAACTTACTAGTTAGTGGTTAGTAAATATACTATACATCTTTCATTATCCAAGAATGGTTTTATAAAAATGAATTAAAAATTTTAAAGTATGCATGTAAAAATATAAAACAAAGAAATTTTATTCATTCCTCAAGTCCCCAAAATCTCCTCATTGTTGGATTCATGTAATAGCTCTAAACTATCATCTGCAGAAACATCACTAATGTTAGGCATTTACAATAAATGATTCTCACTACCATACATGTTATGGTGGTAACCATGGTGGTAACTGATACATTTGTCTTAGAAGATGCACACATATTTTTCAGGGTATTTTTTAAGAAAAAAAGTATGACTTGTAAGCTGGAAAATGTGGTAATTATTCTTTTTTTACAAAATAATGGAATCATTATTTCATGCAGTAATCTTTCCATTTTTCCAGTTTCAATGTTAGTATGATTTTCTTTTCAGATTATATAACAGGTTATAGAACAAAAATACAAAAATCACAATTATTATTAGGGTCAGTGTGAAGGTAGATACATTATTATTATCGTTACAAAATGAACTGAAAGTGGCCTTATTCTTCATATGAAACTATCTTAATGGCATTGCCCAAACAAAAATCTCCCTATCGTGTAATGTTTTTTGTTGTGTTAGAGTAACAAAACAGATATCAGGTCTTGATAATTTAGATAGTCTCCTTATAGTCTAAACAATAAAGAGCATTCTGTAACTAATATCAAACCTAAATATAACAGAGTACAGAGTATAATTTTGTAGCTTGATACTGTTAACTGAATTTGGATCTGAAATCTTCACTGTATAATGTTCAGTATATATGATTAATATTCCCCACTTAATTAACTGCTTTGAGAAGGGTAAAAATTATATTGAAAAGTAAACATGTTTTCTCTAAAATAAAGGTTTCCTTTTTCTTCATCACTGTGTTCCAGATTTCAAGAGGAGATGTCTGGTAACAGAGATGTGGTTCTATAAAAGAATGCATAAAATGCCATAGACAGAACATGGGAAGAATGACAAAATGTTAAGTATGAAAAGAACAGAAAATTAGAAAAGAATAGTTGAAATTTCTGGAACACATAATGAAGAAAGTGAACTTGGAGAATTTGACACTCACATGATATACTGAAGGCAAGAGAAACAGAGCAAAACATCAAATAATCTAAGACCTAAGTTGGTCTAAATAGATGGCAGGATAGGAACTAGAAGAGAGTGTAAGATTCAAAATCAGCTCCTTGAATTCTCATTCCAAGCTGATATCCAACACACTATCTTCATTTTCTATGCTTTCATAATATTTTGAAACAGGAAAAATTTAGTCAGTAATGAAAATGTATTATTCTAGTTTTTTTCTGTCTTTTCTCTCTGACTCTATTGAATTCATTTCTCTCTACCTTCTCTTCTATCTTCTCCTTATTTTAATTTATACTTTCACTTACATTCTCTTGGTTGAACCACTTTTTTTACAAGAATGTCCAGATATTTTTTAGAACTACAAAGAAAAAAATAATAAGATGTGGAGAAACATGACTATCCATTTCCTGAAGAGAAACAGTATATAAAAGAAGAATTCTACAAACTTATTAATGGAGATACTTATTATAGCTGGCCACTCATATCCTAGACTGTCCATCTACCAGGGTCACTAGTTAATTTTCACTTGCTCTGGCATATTTATGTTTTTTCAACACCCACAGCACCCACGTATACTTTATACTGCAATTATGTGGAGCAAACTTTATTTATAGCATCTGAAAGAGAGAATATTATCTAGCATGAACAACAGGCTGAACAAGATGCTTAAACCCTCGGTCACAATGACTTGTGATTTCATGCTAGCACAACAATTAACAACTCTGAAAGGGTCTCATCTAAATAATATCACTTACAAGGTGTTAGTCAACCCATTGTATGATTTTCAGGCACTTTCAAAAGGTGCCACTTGCTGAAATCAATTCCCCCAGACCAATAAAACCAATAAAATCAACTAGTCATCTTCCTGACAAATCGACTATAGTGAGATTCAACCCAGGCTTTATGTTCAGAAAGTGAACATTCTAACCACTCAGCCATGTTCCCATATATATATATATATATATATACACTACCGGCTATAATTATTAGGCCACCCCAGTGTTTTAAAAAACTGATGTATTTCATACTATTTTTTAGTATTTTATTGCCATGTGAATAATTGTAAATGCAAATAGAATGGTTCTTTTGTTAATATTGCACAATAACATGTACATCAAATGAATTTATAAATATTTAATAATTACCTATATTGCAGTTTCATCAATGAAAGAATGAAGAAAATTTAGGGTGATTTGGACGAGTTCATCTTTGCTTCCTTGCTTTGTAAAATTTTGAAAAAGAAATAATAACAAAAGAACCATTCTATTTTCATTTAGAATTATCCACTTGGCAATAAATACTAAAAATAGTATAAAATACATCATTTCTTTTAAAAAATTGGGGTGGCCTAATAATTATGGCTGGTAGTGTAAATGTTCAAAAATTAATATAAAGTGATTTTCTAGAATTTTTTTATATTCACTCTCAAGATGAACCTACCCTGAAAATAAAAAACTGAGGTGGGCCAATAATTATGGTCGGTATATATATATATATATATATATATATATCCGAGTGAATAAGGAACAAAGAAAAATTTACAACATCCAAAACATTAATTTAAAACAGTGCTCGATATATAATATAGAGCTGTGAATATTTATTAAAACTACAGGAAAATTAACATAGAGCACCAAAACCACATGGATAGAATCAACCACTCAGACAAACAAATTATGGATAAACTGAAAATAAGTGACAGAGTCCCCAAAATTACAACAAAGGAGGCATACATACTTTTAAAAGACCACAAGCCAGAATTCTACCAAAAATTACCCACTAGAATAATGAACCCTAAAAAATCAGAAATCGGTAGAATTAGTAAGGTAATACTGGAAAGAGTTAACCAACAAATAAGGAAAAAATTCAACTCATGCAATGGAGGGGTACAATGGATGTAATCAAATGGTTTGAGAACCTTGGCAAAAAAAATAATGCCACTTTCCTACAATTCGACATTGTGGATTTTTATCCATCGATATCTAAGGGTCTTTTCAATCTTGCCCTGGAATTCACGTCATTCTATCTGGACATCTCAAAGGATGAAATCAAAATAATTTTGAACTGTAGAAAATCAGTTCTCATCCACAACAACGAACAGTGGACAAAAAATTCAACAGATAATTTTGATTTATCTATGGGAGCCCTGGATTCTGCAGAATCTTTGGATCTAGTAGAACTATTCCTATTGTACAACCTCACAGCGTATAAAGAAATTGACACCAACAATATAGGACTCTATAGAGATGACGGACTCATGATAATAAATAAATCTACGGGGGGTAAGGTCGATAAAATTAGAAAATTAATTCATAAAGTCTTTAAATTTTTTGGTCTTAAAGTAGTAATTAACCCTAATATCAAGCAAGTTGACTTCCTGGACATAACATTAGACTTAGTATCAAACACTTTCCAACCTTATATGAAAAATAATGCCAACCCAATCTATATAAACACCAATTCTAATCACCCACCATCCATTATCAAGCATGTCCCATAATTAGTTGAATGCCGCATTAACACACACTCCTCAAATAAAGAAATATTTGATAAACACAAAGTAATTTATGATAAAATTCTCAAATACAGTGGATTTAATCATACAAAATTAACTTGATCAAAAAATTCAAGAGCTCAAAAAGAAAAAATAGAAACAGGAAAATCATATGGTATAACTCTCCTTTCAATCAGTTAACTTTAAACTGGGACACAAATTTCTTAAACTAATAGAGAAGCATTTTCCCCAAAATAACCCTCTAAGCAAAAATATTAAATAGAAATACAATAAAACTAAGCTATACCTGCTCCAACAATATAGAAAAAATGATTAAATTACATAACAGTAAAAATAACTCCAACACTAATACCAGTCTGCCACATAATAACAAACTTTGTAACTATAGAAACCCAAACCAATGCCCTATTCCTAATAAATGTTTAATGAAATCCCTAATATATATGTGTTCGATTTCATCCATGGAGAATCCCAAAGATGAAAAAATGTATATCAGAAACACCATGAACATATTTAAAAGGCACTTTTACAATCACCTCTCATCCTTCAATAACAAAGAAAAACAAAACATGATGTCTCTTTCCAAACACTTTTGGAAGTTAAAAAATGAAAATAAAACACCTAAAGTTAAATGGAAAATCCTCAAACAAGCAAGAACAGCTAAATCAATAAAGGAACCATGTTTTCTTTGTCTTCAAGAAAAAATTGAAATCATTAAATACATAAATAGCAACAAGCTTTTAAACCAGAGGCAAGAAACCACAGTAAACTGCAAACACATTAAAGAATCATTAAACCATCATGCTGAAAAATACTGCACAAGCCAAAACTAGGACCCCCCCCACAAGACAATAAACCTTAATAATATTAACAACCCTCTTATATCAAATTTTACCTATTACACACTATGAACTATAATCAAATCTAATTTAAAGTTTTATAGAAAAAAGTAATTTCCTAAATTCAAAATTAAGGTTAAATATACAAAATTATATTAATTGTAACTGTGCTTAAATACAAAAATATTCTATAGTTGTATAAATAAACATTAAAGATAGGTCCAGTCCCATCCTTTCTCACTCTTTACACCTCCTTATTCCCCCCCTCCCGCTAATAAAACCAAAGAATAAAGGCTAGCCAGGTGGTCATAAAACACACTTTCATGAATCAACTATATCCCCTACCTACCCCACTTTCTTCAAAATTCTGGACAATTTACAAGACTTATTCCCTTATCACTACTCCACCACCGCCAACATCCCATACACAACTCCCAAATATAAGAAAAGAGGTCTTCCATTCCTTTCCACACCACCTGATGAGACATTGGAAGCCCAATGTCAAAACAAAATGTACAATTTGTAGTGGATATATATAAAAAAAATTGTACATGTTCTAAAATATAATTTATAATAAATATATATATATATATATATATATATATATATATATATATATATATTTCTCCCTTTTATGATTATGATGGACCCAAAAGTAATATGCATCTCTCTCTCTCTCTCTCTCTCTCTCTCTCTCTCTCTCTCTCTCTATCCAGCTATCTACATAGATACAAAGAGAATATCAGCTATCTACATAGATACAAAGAGAGTATTTGCTATCATCTTTAAACTGGATAATCTGCACAAAAGATGTAGACTTGATGGTATCCCTGCAACAATCCTTAAAACATGTAGATGCCATTTCTGCTATAACTTTAAGTAACCATGGAGTTTATTCTTTATATATGCTAAAAGACTGGACTATTTATAGTATACACTCTACAAGGCAAGAAGGCATTCTGTAAACTTGTATACTGAAATAGTATCTGTCAATATTGGATATACTAATGACAATCTGGAAAATAATGATGGTGATAAGTCTGTTCATTTTCTCTTCATCAAGAAAAATAAACATTAAAAATGGTCTGAAGATAATTGTATGAGAAAGATTAACAAGATAAATTTAGTTTTTTTTTCCTGCAATTTTCAACTTTTATTATTTTTTAGAAATCACTGTTTCAAACAATTATTGCTAGATTTAGAAAATTGGTCAACTTTCAAATTATTCCTGTCTGTCATCTGATTTTCATCTCTTGTTCTTCATCTCTTCTCTCTGTTTCTTTAGGCTGCCTTAGGCATGACTACAAACTCATCATTATCCTGATGTTTGTCCGAAAAATATTTATTTACAAATCTATTCTGATGAGAATATAGAGAGAAATGTTAACACCATTAAAGTTTTAAGTGATTCTGACTTGTTGAAAAAAAGAAGTCTTTGAATGAGGAACAATGGCAGAATTCATGAAAGAAGACCATGGATTGGCTGCATAATCAAAACCACCACCCATAACCAGGAATAAAAATATAACAGTAATAAGTAGTGCCCCTATCACAGACAAATAAATCCTGATTCTTTTAATCAATACCTTCTAAAAATATTCATTTCAAACAATATTTACCAATTGAAATTTTTAGGGATAGTTATTGTAATACAGATGTGTGTTGTGGTGCAGTGAAAATTGGCCTAGAACAAGCAATTAAGAACCAAGTTCAAATTCCGGGTGAATTCCTTGCATTCACTCACGCACAAATACCTTTGGAAAAGGTATTAATCCATTTCTTTTCCTTCCAGCTCTGGGTTGAATAGCAGGACAGATTGGTTCTATAGCCTTGGTTCGCAACCAGTCTACTGCAGAAATTAATGGCAACCTACTGCGGGAAAACTTTCTACCCAGTCAGTCATGTCTCTTTCAAGATATGATTGCCCAAGTGTATATCACACATGGTGCTTAATTGACTGATTATAATACAGTGTTAATATTTAACTGAAATTATTTAAATATCTTTGCTTAATTATCAATAAAGAGGGTCCCAGAATAGAAATGAAATTCAAGAGCAGAACAAACCATGACAGTTGTCATGAAATTAAGATCCACCTGGAAAGATAAGAACATCAGTCTGAAAATAAAAATCACACTATTGCATGTATTGGCTACAAATTTCAGATATTAATAGCATAATTATATTGAATAACATATATATATATATAGTATTGTAACTAAGTTGTTGAACTCGTAGGTTTTTTAACCTTTTGTTCATGCATTTACTTTTATAAAGAGTGCTCGATACAAACGTAGAGCGTTATACTGTAATGGTTGTTACAATGTTTTTATAAATTCATAGTTTATCACTACACAAAAAAAATGCGAAAATTTTTGTGTAGTGATACTATGAATTTATAAAAACATTGTAACAACCATTACAGCATATATATATATGTGTGTGTGTTCATTTGTAAACGAGTTATTACGTGACCTAGGTTTCTACTAGGCAATTTGAAAATCATCTGAAGACATCACTTGGTAGAAACTTAGGCCGCAATAATAACTTGTTTACAAATAAAAATATTAAAATGTTCTACAATATAATTGTATTGAAAACTTTTTAATACAACTGTGTACTGGTCTAATTTAATTGCGACCAAAAAGTAAGTAATTAAATAATTATATATATATATATATATATATATATATATATTAGGCATCCACATACAAGCCTGTTTTACTGTGTCACAGCTCATCACTGTGATGAGACACATCGACTTGCCTCTGGCCAGGATTGAAACTTGACCAATTTACTGTCAGTCGGAGTCACTACCCCTTAAGCCATAGGCACATGGAATTAGAGAAGGGAAATTTTAACATATATAAGCAGTGTATACACACGCCAATCATCAAAAGAACTCTATTTGTTGCTGAGAGTAATGCATATATCGCAGAATTGGAAACTGTTTTTAAAATTTTCTTCTCTAGAGAGCTCAATCATAATGAGAGCATTCTATATATATATATATATATATATATATATCTTTTAATGTGCAATTTATCAATGCAGAAAATAGAATTGACATGCTGAGTTAAAATTTTGTCATAGCATTCAC
This sequence comes from Ascarosepion bandense, assembly GCA_037127315.1. NCBI lineage: Eukaryota > Metazoa > Mollusca > Cephalopoda > Sepiida > Sepiidae > Ascarosepion > Ascarosepion bandense. The sequence goes on along the minus strand of JBBBDQ010000296.1, from coordinate 362,786 downwards.
TTTTGCACAATTACCCTTGGGAAAGATGTGAGATGTGAATCTATTTCTTCTCCCCTCCTTTATGGATTAAATAGCAGAACAGAGTGAATTCTTTCATTTCTTTTGTCAACTCATCTAGGAGTATGATAACTCTGGATTTAAAGCTAGTTGGTCATGAGGCTGAAAACTCCACTCCATAAAAATTCTACTTGCTACAGAAACCCCAATATCAACACTGGTGTGGTTAGACTGTGACCATATAATGGGGTGAGGTCTCTTTCTCTCTTTCTCTCTTTTTTTTTTTCAATTATTGTGAATGTTTTTATTGTTCTGCTCTCTTCTCATTTAACCAGTCATTTTTAAAGAAAAAAGAAGCATTTTCATTCCTCACACACTGTTTACTTTATTTTAATCTTTTTTAAAACCATTTAAAATCTTCTATACTCTTTGCCTCATCCTCTGTTCTGATCTTCTGCTAATATCAAGCACTTTGCATATCAATATTATAGTATGTTCATCACACCAGGAAAATAAATATGGATGAACCTAAACTCATTGGGATATTACCTATAATAAATATCTGCTTGTTGGAGACTGTGTATCAACACAAAATATTATTCTTGTGTTAATTGTATGAGCCTATTCTTCCATGCTGTCTCAAGTCATGCTGGACAACAGCGTTTGAAGATTTTTGTCATGCAGATTTTGCAAATTCTTTTTGTGGTAGACTTGTTGCCAACCATGGCTATAGAATCAAGTCTGTCCTGCTATTCAACCCATAGTTGGAGGTAGAAGAGATGGATTCATACCAATGGCATTTGCAGATACATGAATACAGCAAACTTGGCTGGAATTTGAACTCATCTCTCCAATTTCTCATTCTGAGTTGATATCCATTACATCACCTGCACACCCTATGCTTTCATAATATTTTGAAATAGAAATAATTTAGACAGTATTGAAAATGTATTATTCTAGTTTTGTCTGTCTTTTCTCTCTGACTCTCTCTCTCTCTCTCTGATTCTACTGAATTCCTCTCTTTCCTTTTAACTCTAACTTCTTTTCTATCTTCTCCTTATTTTAATTTATACTTTCATTTACCTTCTCTTGACTGAACTGTTTTTTCTTTCTCTTTTTCTCTCAATTCCTCTCCCTTTTTATCTCTCTCTCTCTCTCTCACTTTCTTTTATCATATCTTGTTTACTCTTTACTAACAAAATACAATTCTTGTTTATTTTTATCTTTCTTTACAAATAAAAATTTTTCATTCCATCCTATCATTTTCTCCTAATTTTCTAATACACTTTTATTCTGACATGACAACTCTTTCCACGAATCGTCAGCAGACACTCTCTTTTCACACCCCTTCTCTATCGTCTAATTCTTCTAACTTCTTAATTTCTTAAGTATGAACTTTTATACATATACTTAGATATGCAGACACATTTTTTACTCACAATAACAGCAGTAGCATTCTATATGAATTAGACTAATTCCGTACTTTGATATTCCAATCAAAGATGGAGCTGTTGTTACAGATGGATGAGGACAGAAACAGTGAAACTACATTGAAAACATCAAACTTGATTGATTGCAGAGTTTTTCCTCATTTCTATAAGTTTTTTTTTATCCACCATCAGCATCATCACTATTATTATTATTTCACTTTACTTATAAAATCATAATTTTTCAGCTTCCTCACTGTTTTTCTTTCATTTCTGTTTTTCCCTCCCTGTCTCTAATTCCTTTTCTTTTTTCTTCCCTCCCTTTATATTTCATACCTTTATCTAATTCTGCAAATAATTCTCTCTTTTCTCTTTATGTTTTTAATATGTTTTTCTCTCTCTCTCTCTCTCTTCCTTTACCTCTGCTTTTTTTGTAGCAGTTTTTTTTTTAAGATGATATGACTGAGCCCAGATACATTTGAACAACTCAATACACTTCATTTAACAGGGGTAAAAAAAAATAATAATTTCTTCTGATATTCATCTGGCAAAACCACTTTGGCTGTAATGATGAAATCATTGGCAAGATGTTATGGGGTGGGGCAGTGGTGATGTTAGCAAGGAGATGAAGATGCACCACTAAATGCATAGTCATAGGTGCATAATACAAACAACTAATAAAAACAAAACTAAAAATAAGATGCTATAAAAAGTTTAAAAAATGAACAAAAAATGACCATGGGTATAGGACGAGCATTGTTTGACAGAATCTTTCACATTTACAATGATTCATTTATTTTCATCTTTATTTATTTATTTATTTTTTATTCTTTATTTATTTATTTATTTATTTTTTTGAAGTAGCGAATAGATGGAAGACCAAAACCCAAGTATTTCTAAGTCTGACATATGACAGATGCCAACTTGTTCATGTGAAATCAAAACCGATAATAACAGAAATCTCCTTTTCAGACATTTTCAATATATATATATATATATATATATGGAGAGAGAGAAAAAAAGAAGATTTTGTGAATGTGTGTGTGTGTGTGTGTGTGTGTTTAGGCTTGTTTTCATGGAATTGATGAAATCCTTTGACAATTTTGTTTGGCCTTAATAAACATGTAAAGTAAAAAAGAGAAATACATTTAATGAATAAATGAAAACAGATGCTGTTTACATTTAAAGAAACCTCATCAATGATATAATGCCAGGACATCTAGATAATTTCTGAGATTGAATATCATTATAATCATTCAGTGAAATAATAATAGTAATAATAGTAATATTAAGAAAGAGGAGGAGAATTTATTCAGCTTTTTTGAGAGTGTGTCATATTCTTTCAGGATGTTGGCAATCATGGCTCTCCACAATTTCTTCTACTTTGTAGTTCTTAATAAATTTTATTGTTTTGTTCTGTCTCCTAAACCTTGTTCCACTATTCATTTACTCAAGCTCACTAGGTAGGTTATTCATTTATTTTCTACTCTCCCTCTTTGCCTTTAATATATCCTGTGAGTATCAAATTTTACTCATTCTAAGTATAATTGTCTTCTTTTAGTTTCCAATTTTCTTAAAACTTCCTTGTTGCTTACTTGCTCTTTCCATGTTATTCTCAACACAGTTCTGTAGAACCATCTTTTTGTTGCCTCAAGTCATCTCTACAAGAATTCTTTTATGAGCCATGTCTCTTCAGGACGTTGGTGATCATGGCTCTCCACAATTTCCTGTCCTTTGAAGTTTTTAATAAATTGTCTTTTTGTTATCTCTCCTAAAATTGCTCCTTCCTTCATTTACGTAAGCTCACTATGTAGGCAATGAGTTGTTTTCCTCTGTCCCTCTTGACTTCAGACTGTCCTGTGAGCATCAAATTTTCCAAACCATCATCCTCATTATGTGACCTACAAATTTCAACTTTCTCTTCGTGATGTTAATATAAGTGTCTTTTTTGTTTCCAGTTTCTCTAAAACTTTTCTCATATGTTCATTCTCAGCATCCTTCTGTAGAATCACATTTCTGTTGCTTTAAGTTTATTCTTTATCTGTAAGTAGATTGTCCAGAATTTACTGCCATATAAAAGGACTGATATTACACAACAGTCCAGAACTCTTTTCTTTGTTCCTAATGAATTTCTTTCTATTTCAGCACTTTTGTCAAATTGTGAAGAAAGATAAAATCCATTATTAGGATTCAGAGCAGACAGAAATAATCAACATCTCCTATTGATTGTAAATCAGAAAGGCATTTTCTTTCATTGGATAAACAGACATATGTAATTATAAGCTCTTTGCTGCCTACACTATAATGTTCTTTAAACAGAGACAATAATTATGAATAATTGATACACGACTGACCATGATATCTGAGCAGTGGACTGGAGGCTGCAAAATCTATGGTTAAGTTCACAAAGCCAAGCAGGTGAAGATCTTTAACTATATCTTGTATCATAGAAAATCTCAGCTACAAAATTGGTAGCTAGTATTTAACAATAACAAGTACAATTGCAGTGACAAATGATTCAATATTCCAAAAGTATTGTACCAAGACAAAAATGAATATATATTTTCTAAAGAATTAATGGTACATATTTTAAAACATTTTTGTTACTTCAAACATTATTATAATGGACACTTCTTATTTGAGACTGATACCCAGGATGTGCATTGTGGTGCAGTGGATATCGGCTTGGAATGAGAAACCGAGGAGCCAAGTTCGAATTCCAGTTGAATCCATTGTATTCACTTACACGCAAATACCCTTCGGAAAGGTATTAATCCATCTATTCCTTCCAGTTATGGGTTAAATAGCAGGACAGATTGGGTTCTATAGCCTTGGTCGGCAACCAATCTACTGCAGAAAGCAATGGCAACCTACTGCGGGATAATCTTCTGCCCAGTCAGTCATGTCTCTTTCGAGACATGATCGCCCAAGCATGTATCACGTATGGCACTTCACTGACTGACCCATTTCTATTTATTAAATAGTATCACTATAATAATGCTTGAAGTAATATATATATTTATTCACTTTGCCCAAATGTAGGAATTCTATTTTGTAACAAGTATTTATAGACAGAAATAAAAATTATATGTTAGCTTTCAGAATTTTTAATTTTAAGAATGCTCATAACATACATCAGACTAACTGAAAGTCTAGGTAAAATGCGGGATGCTCAGTGATATAATTTAATGTATAATAAATAAAAGTAAGTAAATATTAATGTCGTTGAATTTTATTTTATTTTTATATAATTTGATTATTATTTATATGATTAAAGTTTGAGATTAATTTATATAATATATATTTTAAATAACAGAAGGTTTTGAATTTAACTGCTCACTTTAATTTTAATTTTTTTTAAAGTCATGTATGTTGGCTAGAAAATGGAGTATTTCTTTTAAGAAAGGAAATATTTTTAAAAAATCAGGATCACAAATTTACATTTTGGCAAGATTGAATAGCAGCAATCTCAAGAATTTTCTGTCTAAGGAAGTTACTTTCTCTTTTAATAAATGTGGCATTCTTTAGATCAAAACTGTGGTTGAATTTATTTCTATGTATAACTCATTTATTAGATAAATTGTTGTGTATAAAACCCTTTTTGTGTTCATAAATACAATATATGTACTATATATATATATATATATATATACCTGAGCAATTAGACTATGTCAGAAACATACCTGATAAAGGGCTATTAATCTTGACAGGCAAATGGAGATGTTTTAATAAACAATTGGCATCAGAGATCTAATCAACTTGTCTGATCTGGGTTAGAGGTGATTCAAGAACAGGCACCTTATTTATTCACTTTGCCCAAGTTTTTGAGTTCACTAAGACAAATTTTGTTGCAAAATCAAAATATTAATCAGAGTTAAAACTGAATTTTCTGCTCTTTTTCTTTTTTATGTATAATTTAACCATCAATTTTAAGAAGGTAGATGATATGGTCGTTAGCAAGAAGAACAGCCTAAGACATGAGCTGCAAATTGGAGACACCAAAATGAAGTAGGTACAAAAATTTATAAATCTGGGAAGTATTATAAAAGATAAAGAAAAATGTGGCACGGAAAGAAAATTGCAAGAATTCTAAGATAAGGTAGCAAAGAAAATGTGAACAAAGAACTAAGCATCAATTGTAAGTAGACAGAATGCAAGCTTGTTAGTAAGAAACAAAGTCCAAGTTGTGAGCTACATAGTGAAGATGTCAAAATCATTCAAACAGAAATTTAATTGAGAAGTGTTTTAACAGATAACAGAAAATGTGACACATAGAAAATAGTGAAAGATACCTTACAAAAGAAATTAAAAATCTATTAAGTTGTTATGATGCGGGGGTCTGGCAAGACACAACACCTAACTTGATAGAGTCAATCATGATAATAGTATTCAATACTTAATTAGAGAAATCACTGTATCATATCATCTTCTCGCTGAACAATTACCCATGACTACTTATTATCAATGAATCAGACCATTCATGATAGTAAGGAGGGTAACCGGCTTTTACCACAACATGAGTAAAAGCAAAGTTTTGTTAAAAACAAAGAAAAGAGTGCTGAACTGCTATGTAATATCACTCCTCCTATACAGTGAATGGTCACAGGTACAAATTTGAAGTAACAGATATGTGGTTCTCTAGAAGAGTGTTCAGAATACCATAGATGGAGCATGTGAGCAATGAGAAAGTTTTTAAGAAAATGAGAATGAATAGATACTTGTACTTAGAAAAAGAGATGGTTGAAATTTTTTTGAGAAATAATGAGAATCAAGGGCTTAGAAATTTTGATACTCACAGTACATACTGAAAGCAAGAGGAGTAAAGAAAACAGTGATCAACCTACTTAATGACCTTGTATAAATGGATAACAGAACATGGACTGGGAGGGAGAGAAAGAGACACACATTGCTGAGAGGTACAAAGGAGAGTAAGTTTGGAGTGCCATGGCAGTCCATATGATGAAGGGACACTGCACATGAAAGAAGAAGAATTTATACAACATAATTGGTCAGTCTTTCATTTTCTAGAATGTGCATTGTGGTGCTCAGAATAAGAAATCGGATAGCCAGGTTCAAATTCTAGTTGAATCTGTTGCATTCACTTCTGCATAAATACCCTTGAGAAAGCTATTAATTAATATGTTCTCCTTCCAGCTATGGGTTAAATAGTCATCACAAACCCCATGGCCAAGCGTGGCAAGTATGACGCATTCCTTGAAATGAGGGATACAAAACAGTGGAAGTTATCCAGGGAGGGGTTCCTCAAAAAGATCCAGATCCAGGTATTATTATTACTACTACCACCGCCATATTTCAGTATTACTATATATATAATAATAAATATCAAAGAATGGAAGAGCTCGTATGAGCCAACAGTCACCTACATAAGCAACCAGCTATGGTTCAATTAATCTTTGCCAATCTACATTGGCAAGCGTGGCGAGTATGGCACACCCCCTGAAATGACATATACAAAAACAGTGGAAGTCATCCAGGAAGGGGTTCCTCGAAACGAGAGTGAAAAGAACCCTGATTCAGATCCAGATCTTCCATCTTCATAAAATCTAAACATGTGATTTCTTTTTATTAGTTTTTGTAGATTTTAATATGATAAAGGAGTCCCAATTGCTTTAATTGCACTTTTTGTCATCTAGGTTTGAGTTTCATTGTGGAGTTGTTATAGCAAAACTTCAACGCAAAGTTGTAGTGATCAGTTTGTGCTGGAAGTAAGACACGGAAAACAGAAGGTAGGTTTAAAACAGTGTATTAGTATAACAAGAATATATGTAAAGTAAGTGTTAGTAATAAGTAACTAGAAATAAGTAAGTCTGAATGATACAGTTACTCTGCTTATTGCCTGACTAGTAGCTAGTTTTAACTGCATACTTAACTGTCATTCACTTCCGACTTAACTGTCTCCTGCAAGTAATTATGTATAGTAAGAGGAAGAGTCCCTTCCTTGTAGAAGGGCACTATAACAAATTTAATGTATGTATTTAAAAGAAATGAATTTTTATAGATATCAATGAACTTATAATTAATTCAATTCAAATACATAGAATCTCAGGACGAAAATGTTGTCTAAGTTTAAGAGAACTTTTACTTTTTTATACAAATTATCTAGTTAATATTTAAATAGAACCCATTCCTGATCAAATGACAATCAAATTAGAATTCATTTTGGTTTGAAACTTTAGATATCAGTTAAGTAAAAGTTATTCTCAATAGAGTTGTGTAGAGATGAAAAAATTGAAAAGAAATTCTCAGAATAATTTTAAGTTTTAATTCATTTTCTGCAAAAGTTATACATTTCAGTTAATAAATGTGTAGCTGGAAACTGTAATCTCAACTGAGGTTAAATAATAAAAAGAAGCTAAAAAAGCAAATCTTGGAGTTACTTCTATTAAACAGGTTAAGAGTCTCATCCCTTGTTCCCTGTTTAGGATGTGGTTTCCGGCTTTCTCTTTTCCAATCTTCTCACTTTGTTTTTTTTTTTCAATTGGAGTAGATAGAGCTATCTATCGCCTGGTTCACACTCGACCCATGTCTATTGAACAGGTTAAGAGTCTCATCCCTTGTTCCCTGTTTAGGATGTGGTTTCCGGCTTTCTCTTTTCCAATCTTCTCACTTTGTTTTTTTTTTTCAATTGGAGTAGATAGATCTATCTATCGCCCGGTTCACACTCCACCCATGTCTATTGAACAGGTGTAGAGGCTCATCCCTTGTTCCCTGTTTAGGATGTGGTTTCCGGTTTTCTCTTTGCCAATCTTCTCACTTTGTTTTGTTTTTTTTTCAATTGGAGTAGATAGAGCTATCTATCGCCCAGTTCACACTCCACCCACGTCTATTGAACAGGTTAAGAGGCTCATCCCTTTTTCCCTGTTTAGGATGTGGTTTCCGGCTTTCTCTTTTCCAATATTTTCACTCTTATGTAGCCCCCTGCACATCAGTGGCGTTACCGCCTTGCTCGGGATGATACGATTAAAAAAAAAAAATATCAAGAATGTCATTTATCGATGCTGTAGGAAGAACCTTAACTCATTGTATGACATGATATTTGCATTAATTTTAATCAACAATGAAAATATTATTCTTGTTAAATAAGTGAAATCCTTTTGAAAGTATCTCGAGCCAACTTGATAGCCACACATTTGCATCTCTTCTCTCTGTCAGTCAGTCAGTTAAATGCTATACATGATACATGCTTGGGCAATCATGTCTCGAAAGAGACATGACTGACTGATCAGAATATTCTCCCATAGTAGGTTGCCATTACTTTCTGTGGTAGACTGGTTGCCAACCAAGGCAATAAAACCCAATCTGTCCTACTATTTAACCCATAACTGAAGGGAGAAGAGACAGATTAATACCTTTCCCAAGGGTATTGTGCATAAGGGAATGCAACAAATTCAACTGGAATTTGAACTCTCCAATTTCTTGTTCTGAGCCGATACACATCCTAATTCTGCTGAAGTTCTCATCTTTCTCTCTAATTCTCCTCATCTTTTGCCTTCTCCTTATTTTAATTCTTACTTTTACTTTCCTTTCTTTCTCTTTTCTCCCCTTTCTCTATCTTTCTGTTTTTCTTATCCTTCACTCTCCATTTTTGTCTCTTATGGTCATTCCTGACTGACAAACTACTTCATTTTCTCTCTTAAGTTGCTTTGTCTCTGTTGTTCAGTTTATCTTTCTTTTCCAATCAAATTTTTCATTCCATCATCTCTTTTTCTCTTACTTCTCAAATACTCTTTCCATTCTAATAAACCGACCCTCACCTCAAATTCTCAGTATCCACTCTTTATCCTAACTTCTTAATTTGTTAAATATAAGCTTTGTTAACATTATTCTCAAGAACAAAACTCAAGAGTAATTTGACAGATCCTGATAAAAGTTGGCAGTTTAATTTAATAGAAGCAATGTCAGGATATGAGTGGGTTTGTGTTTTGTTGCTAAGTTTTGTTTTGTATCAACAACTGACAGGTGTGATTTTTTTCACACCCAACAAAATATGTTTCTTAATATTTATTTACATTTTCGGGGGGGGGGGGGGGCAGAGATATAAATTAATAAATATTTAATGCAGAGCAAATAAATTAATTTTCATTGCCTTTGAGTTAAGCTTGGAGTTTAAAAATTGTTTTTTACTCTTTATTGTGAATGGAACCAGTCAAAGACATCATCTGGATGTTACTGATATCTGATATCAAAAATGAATGAAAACTATTACCAGGGAGGGTGAGAGTAATAATTCTATTGTAAAGTGACACTCAGCATGGAGTAGGCACCACCGCACCATGGGAAACAAGTATCAGAAGTAGACTACCAGACTGGGAGTTCACTTGATGGTATCAGAAAAGTCAGTCTAGAGATAGGGATGACATCAGACAGGGAGGTGCCAGAGGATATTAGCATAGAAAAAGACTTATTGGTCATTATAATGATTTGGCATTAGTTGATCACATGGTGACAATACTCTTTAATATGAGAAAAGATAACCTAAAAAGATGTTTTATGCTGTCTCTTCTTTTTAACATTATTTTCAGTATCAAATTTTATTAAAACTCAAAAAACTCTTTTGTTTTCATTCTTGTATTTTACTATATTTTTAAAATTAAAATTGCCTGTTTTGATTAATCTATTGTATCAGACATTTTTTAAAAGTTATAATTCATCATTGATTCCTATGATTTATTTTTATCACTCAATAAGTTCCATGCATGACATATAGATGATGCCACTAATAAAAAGTCCATATAATTTTTATGGAGTACTAACCTTCAAATGACATATGACAAAATTTGAGCCAATCAGATTCTTAGTTTAAAAATTACAGTTAAGTGAAGCTAATGTTGCAAATTTTTATAACAATGGAAAAATCTGAATTTTGTGTGTTGATAAAGCACTGCTTTCTGATTGGGAAAAAATACTGTTCAAACAAAGCAATGACTTGATAAGTTTTATACAAACTCTGCTTCATTGGAAATAATATTTTAGAGATTGTATGTTGACTTTTAAATGCAATCATATAGACACAAATTATGCTGAATGCTCAGATTGCCCAAAATCGACAGTTGTCTCAGTAAACAACAAAAAAATCCACAAACTCAATTTGGCTGATCATAAATTGAAGTTGCGTGAGATAGCAGAGGAGTTAAACATATCAGAAAGCAGTGTATTCATCATTTTGCATGAACAATGAGAAAGTTGTGTTCAAAGTGGTTGCCACATTTGCTTACAGTTGATCAAAAACAACAACGTGCCAGTGATTTAGAGCATTGTTTGCAACTGTTTTAACACAACAAGAAGGAGCTTTTGTGCAAATATGTGACAATGGATAAAACAAGAAGCCACAACTTCTCTAAGAAGTCAAATCGGCAGTCAGCTGAGTGGACAGCAGCAGATGAAACAAAGATGCAAACATCAGCAGGCAAGGTTTTGGTGTCCATATTTTGCAATGCACAAGGTATTTTGTTCATCAATTACCTTGAGAAAGGAAGAATCATCAATAGTGAATTGATTCATTTGAAGGAAGAAATTGCTAAAAAGAAGCCACAAATGAAGATGAAGAAGTAATCTTTCACCAAGACAATGTACTGTATCACAAAAACGAGAAAAAAGTAGATATAGGAATTTCTGCTGGACCATAGAAACAATGCCTATATAATCATAATCAATCATTTTCTAAACCCCACCTAAAATATCAAACCACTCTCTCTAAACATTTCTGGGAATTAAAAGACAGAAATCTCTCCCCTCAGAGTGAATAGAAGATTATAGGGAAATCTCAAATCCCCAACAGTTTCAGAAGCAGATGCAATTTATGCTTAGACAAAAAGATTAAAATTATCAAATTCAGAGAATCTAGCCAATTATTAAATCAAAGAAATTAAATAATTTTCAAATGTCGTCATAAAAATAAATTTAAACTGTCTAACACATAAAATCTTAGAATTACTCCATTCCAACACACTTGCCGGTTCTTTCATATCTTATGTGGATCACTCATTGGAGGATTTTATGGACCAAAGAAGTGAGGATAGAGATCTACCATATAATGGGTTGATATGCCAGTATAAGTATGCAACGACTTTATATTATTGATTTACGATGTTAAAATGTCCAATCTTGCAATGATTTTACTGTAATGACTTCAATATAAATATTTCACGTGTATAATGGTGCACCTAACGGTAAGGTTAGATTTGTTTTTCGTGTATATGGGTGCACCTAATTATGTGCATGTTCCCAAGTATAGTTATGAATATATGTGTTATATGTATTATTGTGTGTATTATTGTGTGTATATGGGTGTAACTAAGTATAAGTGTATTTCATGTATAAGAGTAGAGCTAATTATGTATATGTTTTCCTGTATATGAGAACACCTGATTATATGTAGGTTGTGTTAATCTTGGATGTAGTCGATTGTGTATTCTTAAACTGATTATACCTTCATGTATTGATCACTCTACTCATGTGTACAGGTTAGTATCAAGATCCGAATTACATATGCTGGTATATATGGATATATATGTGTAATGTTTGTTAAAATATATGAAATGTGAAATATACCACCTCGTTTGGGAGTGAAGAGTAGATGGATATGTGTAGACAAGCATAGATTGTCTTTATACATATGGGTAGATAAAAAGTTGTTTATATATATATATATATATATACATATGTATACATGTGTGCGTGGATCCGCTCCTCATAAATTTGCAAGTTTGTGAATGCAATAATTATATGTGGATATAAATAGATGAATGTATGTATGAAGAATACATTTGTATGTGCACACAGACATGTATGTGTGCGGAATGGAAACATCTATGAGTAGATATACATATAGATGTAGGGATGTGTGTAAGTATTAAAATATATGCGTAATTTGTGAGTATGTGTGAGAATTGTTAGCATACTTAAATATATGTAGCACTATTTATACGCGTGGAAATCCTGTCTTCATAAAAATATATATGTGAGTATATGAACGCAAGATTCATATATGGGCATGAATGGATGTAAGTCTATAGGTATGTATAAGTATAAACACAGTCGCATTTATATGTTCATATGTGGATGTGGATATAAGTGAGTGTACATGGGTGTGTTAATTTTTGGGGTTACACATACATAGAAATTGAATGTAATAGGGCATGAGCATTTTTTTTTTTAATCATATCACCCCAAGCAAGGCGATAATGCCACTGATGCACAAGGGGCTATGTAAGGGTAAAAAGAATGGAAAAGAGAAAGCCGGAAACCACATCCTAAACAGAGAACAAGGGATGAGCCTCTTCACCTGTTCAATAGACGTGGATGGAGTGTGAACTGGGTGATAGTTTAGTCTATCTACTCCAATGACTTGGTGGTCAATATCTTTGTGACTGGTCTGAATACCCCCAACTGAGATGACGCCAATATCTCTGTCCTTAATCTTTTTATTTATTTTTCTCTTCAGTTAAAAGAAATGCTTATCGCGGGGAGGAAAAATTTTTGTACCAAATGGAATGAATATTGTGTGGTCTGATGAAATGAGCTAATTTAGCTCCTTGAAATGAATTATAATTTATAACCAATTTAAATGATGTGTTCAGTTTTCCTTTATAAATATCTTATTGCTCTAGATAACATCCATTGAGTTCTCTATATAGATATAACACTTAATATTTTATATTAAGTTGATCTTGTTGGATTATCCTCACTGTTTAGGGACTGGACATCTATACCTATATATATATATATATATATATATATATATCATAAGAAAGTGAAAGAACAAGTACATGAAAACCCACTGTTCAAGCATTTACTTTATAAAGAGTACTTGATACAAAGTAGAACTTAATAATGTAATTTTGTTATTACAATGGTTTATAAAAATATTATATCATTACACAAAAATTTTTATATTCCAGAACAATACTATTCTTCTTCCGGTGATATTTTAAAATAAATGGTGAAAATGATTTATTTAGAAAATATAAAATTAATTCATGTTTATGAAAATGAAGGGGTAGTAGTTGAAGAATTTGCTTCTAGGTGTGTCAATATTGTTCAATTAAAAGTGAGAATTAGGTAACTATGAAGTTGAAGATTTAAAATATGTTTCATTGAATACATCTATATTGTATCTATTTTTATATTGATCTTTTCCAGTTCTCTCATCAGTTTAGTGATGGTAACATGAAATTCATCAAGGAAAACACCATACTTTTTTCTAACCCAGCTACTTTCAATTTTTTCCAGATCATTTTCAGGGGAAAATTACAAAGACAAACTTATTGTAAATATGATAAAATCTGCATTCTGTTGTGATGGTAATTTTTGAAAAACACACTATCTGCTCTGAGGAATTTCATGTCAACATCAAGAAAGTGATTAGAAAACTGAAAAGAATTAGCATAAAAATAAATAGACACAATAAGTCTATATTATTCAATGAAATGTTTGAATGAAGATATGCTGTGTTTTATATATATATATATATAAAGGAGAGAATAGCAATCTGTGAAGACAGAAAGGATAATCAAAAAGATTTTATCTAATTGATATAAATTATCAATTAGATAGAAATAGAGAGCTCAGTGAACATTATCCAGAGCAAATTTATTGAGAAGAAAACTCAACACATAATTAAACAATTATAAATCCAGAATTTGTTTCTGTAAAATATTTTTTTGCATTGCTGAAACAAATTCTGGATTTATAACTGTTTGATTATGGGTTGAGTTTTCCTCTCTCTCTCTCTCTATCTCTCTCTCTCTCTCTCTCTCTCTCTCTATATATATATATATATATATACACACGAAATGTTTGAAGCCACACTGGGGATTTAGTAATTAGTAAGTTTCATACTTTCTCTGCTTTTTTTACTAAGCTCAGTGTTGAAATTATTTTGCCAATTAGTGCATAATGTTTTAGAGAGTGGGGTAAATAAAATTTTAAAACCAATGACCCCAAGATTACTATTTGCCAGCAATTTAAATTAAGTATAAAGTGCTAAAATTTCAAGGAAACTTTATAAAGTCATGGCTTTTAATCATCATCATCATCATCATCATCATCATCATCATCATCATCATCATCACCACCACCACCACCACCACCACCACCACCACCACCAATAACAACAAATACCTGATAAAATACATGCTAAAAGAAAGAGCTGAGCTTGTAAATTAGCTTTTAAAAAGGTATGCAGCCTTCACTTTTTAGGCATTTCTTCAAAATCTAGATGGTGGCTTTGAACTTTTAGCCTATAGCGCAAATATACACACACACACACACACACACACACACACACACACACACACACATATATATATATATATATGAGCATGTGTGTCACAAAGCCACTAAAATTGATTGCAAAATTTCAGAAGTAGAAGAAAATGAAACAATATCAGACTATTGCCCTGAAGGTGTTTAGGCCTAAGATTTGTTCATTAAAATAAAGTCTAGAGGTAGACAGCTACCAGTTTTTAATTATAGTGGTTTGCTATCCTACCCAGAGATTAATCTCACCATGGGGATGCATAATGAAGACATAGATTCAATGGAAACAGTGAAAACAATAACTGAGAAGTACTACAAAGAATATTACCAGGTAATATAAACAAACATTTATAGATGCTTTTTATTTATAAAAATATAGTCAATAAAATATGTAACTATATTCAATTTCTTGCACCTCCCACCTGTAGAACTTTCTTTCATTTACTTGCTTCCCTAATAGCTACAATCTCCAAAAATTTAAATGAAGTATCAATTGCCATTTTCTATCTTTTGAATCTTGTCAATCTTTTATACTTTCTTTAATGACCCCCCTGTACTCAGTGGTTTCTCTCACTGTGACCCCCTATACACTAGTGACAGTCCTACCTTGCTTGGGATGAAATGATTTTTTTTTAAATTCTATATACTTTACTGAGTTGAGTGTTTATCACTGTAAGTATATAAAAAAAAGATGTGTGTAACTTAAAATATCAACCAATTTCTTTTGAATTCAGAAAGTAGGATTCAAAAAAGATAAGTTTTAAATGAAATCTTGGAATTTTTTTAACATATTTCAGTGAAATAGTCACTGTACAAAACTATAGATTACAATTATAGTTTAGATAAAAAAGGAAAGTAGTGTCAGTTTAAACTAACACCAGGATGATATAGGTTAATTGTCAAGTTTAAATCATTTTTTCAACTCTGAAGTTTTTAATGTATAGGGATGAATTTTATATTTGATTCATTTTGTTAATTTCAAGGACTCCTGTCTTGAATCTGACCACAAGCTTTTGTTACAGGTTACTGAAACAAAAAATGCTTCTCAGCCACCATCTCTTTGGAGAACCAAATAAAAGAGATTTACACTGTAGTATATAAAACAGGTGCAACATTTAGAAAGGAAGAGAGAAGTCTAGCCTGCTAGTAATTTACTGGCACATTTTAAAGTAATCACCAGCTATCTTCCTTTTGTTCATTTTTTTTTCTCATTTTATTTTACACCATTTTATTTTCCCTGCCAATCTTATTGTTTTCACTTTTTCTATTCTTTCAGTAATGATTTATCTAGTCTCATCTGACTGACAAATTTAACAAATACAATCGAGGAAGAGAAAGGAGGAAAGGGGAAGACAAAAATAAGTATATAAAAAAAGTACAACACAATTAGATGAAGTAAAAATTTAAACAACTGATAAAGCTGGATAAGTATACCAAATGCATTTGCATATACTTAATCAGTATATTTGGTAGATGTATTTACTAGTTTGGTACAGTATATACTATCTGTCTGTCTGTTAAACATTGAACATGTGATTCGTATCAGTTACTGCAGTAACTCCTTGAAGAGAAATACTTTTCGTCATCACAAGCAAAAGGTACAAGTATTCTTTTCAGTTAGTATCATCACAACACAATATTTAACTCTGCTACTTAGAAAAAGCTAATCTAAAAGGCTGTAACAGGAAATTCAAATCAATTGTCAGATAACGAGACCAAAGTAATTTGGTTCCTGTTGCTAGATTCCAAATAATTAAATTATGATAAAGAGAAGAATTGTTTCATTTGTTTCTGAATTTTTTTTTCTTCTTTTACCATTTTTTGTACATCCTTTGGTTGGCTCTGCTGATGCATTTGTATTTTTTTAAAAGTTTGTTTCTAATTGCTTAACATACTTGAAAACTTATATAAGTCCTAATGCAATTCAACAAACTTTTGTGGGGTTCTGTAGCTAAAAATAATTTGTTTTTTCAGAAAAAAATCTTTCACAGTTGTGCTGATTATGAGATTCCAAGACTAATATGAATGAAAGTTAATAGGAATTTTATGTATTATTTTGGTTTTAAGAATTAAGACATTTTGAGATAATTTAAGGTTCTTTAAGACTGAGAAAAATATGTTCTACAACTAAAACAAAAAACAAAATAAGAAAATCAGTAATATCAGGAATTTAAGTACAGCTTGCTCTTGCAAGTGCTACTAATAAAATGCTCTGTGTACTTGATTTCAGAAAGGTGCATAGGAATAATCAGTTGAGGTATTGAGATAAATCAAGATTGCATAAGATGCTGGAAAGTATGTTCTAAAAAGATTGAAATTTACACTAAAAAAAAATAATAGAATAGATAATATCAGGGATTTAAGTAAACCTTGCTAATACTAGAGCTACCAAGTCAATGCTCTGTGAACCTTATTTCAGAAAGATCTTTCTATTGCAAGCGCTACCAATCAAATGCTCTATGTACCTGATTTCAGAAAGTTCTTCGAGGTAACCAGGAGAAGATTTTGAGATAATTCAAGCTTGCTTAAAATGGAGGAAAATATGTTCTACAAAAACTGACATTTACACTAATACAAAAAAGCAAAACGAGAAACTAAGTAAAAACAGGAATTTAACTTCAACAGAATGACCAGCAAAAATCAAAATGATCTGGATAAATACTTCAGACATGAATTTCAAGACCTGCCAAGTACAGAATTTTGGATAGATTGAAAGATCAGAAGCTGACATACAAGGTCCTTCACCCCACCAATGAAAACAGTAATCAACATCAGTCAACATCAGCTGAGTGCCTCAGTGAGTCAGTACTGAACAAGGGTCTCAACTTCACAACAACCATCAGGACAGTGTCATCAGAAAAGCCTTGAACATTCCTCAGGCTTGTGTGAATGAGATAAGATGGAAAGTGAGACAGATACTAAAGAAAGCTAAGTGCCCAAATCAAACATCCCAAAACTGGAGAAGCTGTCAATCAAAACCTTACAGAGGTATGACATCATCATCATGCTACCAGCTGACAAAAGCAATGGATGGATATCATGGAATATACAATAAAACTGGAAGACCTCATTAGAAATGGTAGCTATAGTAAACAATATTCAACATTGAAAAGAGAATGAAAGCTGTTACTTGTCCTAATCAAGAACAAGGACTATTTCCCATCTAAGATCATACAGGCAGTTGTCATATTGTTACAGTAAGCTACCTCACATATACAGTATCCACAATATTCCCCAAGATAGTATTCTGCTCAGGCCCAGTTGCCAAGGCTCTGTGTGCCACATTCTAAGTGGCTCCCTTGTGGATAAAATTGACTTATTAATAGGAAACAGGGCCATGGGAATTCAATAAAATCATCGATACATTTCATAATGGAGAGAGAAAACAACAAAACACTAGCTTACCTGGATGTACTAATATCTTAAACAGAGCACAGGTTCAAGATATCAGTATACCACAAGCCAATATTCACCAGACAATACCACAACTTCAATTCCCAAGTGATCATCTGCTGTTTACAGCATTGAGCAAAAGTGATAAGTGGTAACCCAGAGACATATGAACAAGAAATGGTTAGTCTAAGCAGTACCCTACAATGTAATAACTATCCTGGGTACGTATCAGCAGCTCCTACACATTGGGATAGAAGGGTGCAAGAGGAAAACAACACTCAGAAAACAGCCTCAGTCTGCCTACCCTATATAAAAGGGTTATTGGAATAAATGCAAAATAGTTGTGGTTCATATAATAGAAGGATGAGCTTCAAAAGTGGCTTAAGACTTTGCAGACATGTCTTCTGAGTAAGACCTCCCATTGAGAAGAACATGATTAAGGGCTGTGTGTGTATGTCATCCCAGTTATGGTGAGAAATATCAGATAAGACTGCAGGAACACTATAAAGCCATAATAGGAGGGAAATTGAAAACTCCAGCATAGCTGATCACATATGGATGGAAAAGGGAGATCACTACCCCCTGTGGGATGAGATTGAAATAATATACAGAGAAAATCACTTAAGGAATCAGCACATATGCTAGGCCACACAAATCTCCAAAGCTAGCCAAGCATAGAAATGAATACAGTAAAGGAACCAGTAATATGGAGTGCTAGAGAAAAACAATAATAACAAGATTGTAATATGAGCTCTTGTAAAAAATGGTTACTGAGACATTTGGTTTATAAGTCCCAAACATTCATACACTGATAGACACATGATGGACCTAGTGGATACAAGTGTTGGCTGAATCCAAAGAGTTGCAAGTTCAATCAGTCAGTTAAGTGCCATACATGAAACACGGTTGGGCGATCATGTCTTGAAAGTGACATGACTGACTGGGCAGAAGATTATCCTGCAGTAGGTTGCCATTGCTTTCTGCGGTAGATTGGTTGCCAGTCAAGGCTATAGAACCCAATCTGTTCTGTTATTTAACCCATAACTGGAAGGAAGAGACAGTTTAATACTTTTTCCAAGGGTATTTGCGCGTAAGTGAATGCAATGAATTCAACTGGAATTTGAACTCGGCTCCCCGCGAGTTCAATACCTGAACAAAAAACTTGGAGATTTGAGTTAAAGGTAGATAATTGATAACGAGACAACCTAACCTAGTGGATGAAATAAAAGTTTTAGTTTGAAATTTCAATCACCCAATGAAGGCTACAGCTTACAAAAGTCAAAACATTGTGAATATGGTAACGAAGATGAGGACAACAGTCTGAACAATGTAAACAGTGTAAATAATTACAATA
The DNA here is from genome assembly GCA_037127315.1 of Ascarosepion bandense. Lineage (NCBI taxonomy): Eukaryota > Metazoa > Mollusca > Cephalopoda > Sepiida > Sepiidae > Ascarosepion > Ascarosepion bandense. The sequence continues at coordinate 343,334 of JBBBDQ010000296.1, read as the reverse complement.
CCACATCTCAGAAATATAGACAAATTTTTCTTTTCTGTTGCAAAATGATGTATGTTTATGGATATGTGCACTGTATACAATTAGTTTTGTAAGAGCTTTATTCAGTATTATGTTTTATGACTTCAACTGATTTGTAAAGAATTAAGTAGTCTGTTTTTAGTGTTATAAATAAAATCTATTGATGATCTACATGTATATTTACATGGAGAGAGCAGCAGAAGTAAGTTTCAGATAAACTGCAAGGTGAACTGTCTCATTTAGTGAAATATATTTAATTTTTTGGATGGCTACCAAGGTTCTTTGAATAAGTTTATTGTTAGAATTATTGACTACATGCATACCGAGATTAGCGCTTGTATGTATATAAAGAAAAACTGATATGAACAGTTCAGAAAATGGCTGTTTGTATCCAGTCAACAATTTACAGAGATGGATGCAAGGGAAAGCACGATTCTAGCTAATTTTCTCATTCCCAATTTAAAAAAGAAAACAGAAAAAAAAAGAAAGAAGAGGAAAAAGATAAGTGGATCATAGTTTGTTCTAATATTTATTATACACTTATTTAGACAGTAGAAGGAAAGAAGAAAAAAAAAATAGTAATGAAAACAAAAAAATATTGTCTTGGGACCATTTCGCACAATATCCAAATAAACAATGCAAATAAAAGAAAAGTAACTACACTAGAGACAAGAGTTCCAATAGATGAAAATTTATGATGAATGATTGATATGAAATAACCAAAGTATGTAACAGAAAATACATGAAAACCAGTTGGATGTTTAAATGCTTTTATTTTCTTGTTAACATTCTGTAAGTGCATTCTCAAAACAACTGAAAAAAATCTAAAGGAAAAACCATTTTCTATGTAACTTAAAAATACTGAGGTTAATTTTAAAATTTTGTAAGTTAATCAAATTCAAAATAAATATCAATGAAGAAATCAATGAAATTTGTCATAAAAACTATAAGAAGTAAATAAGTATAAAATGTAAATAAAATAAATCAAAGAGAATTATAGTGAGAAAAATGAATGTGTTCATTTCAATCCAATGGGGAATTAATATTTATTACTGTACATGTACAATAATTGTGGCACAAGGCCAAAGGGGAGTGGGGTTAGGCTGGTCAACACTCTTTATCCTAGACCTAGCTAATCAGATTCACAACTCAATCACTCTTTACAGTATGTTCATACACCAAAAGTACTCGTCCATCAGCTTACAATCCTACATATACCATAATACAATCCAATGGAGAATGACTGTAAAATACTTTCCATTCTCCTTTTTCTAGCCAGTAAAATAGGCCCGTTCACAGTTTCATCTGACTTGGTCCTGATTTGTCTTGTCTTTATATCAAAACATGATATTCACTTGTCAGAAGTTGCTTTTGTGTGTCAATGCCAATTCTTAGTCAGCAAAATGTTTGCCTTATTACTGTTGCTTTGCCTTATTATTGTGTATTTGCCTTGCATATATTGTTTGCTTGGTTTATATTATTTTTTGCCCAGTTCTTTTCTTTTTCTTGTTTTTTATTATTGCAAATTTTGGCAATTCTGCTTGTTGGACAGTTCTGTTATTTATTTTGAATTTGACTATGGCTACTCACTCCACAGAATGCTATTTTCTTTTCATTTTAGCCCAAGCAAGACAATAAAGCCACTATGAAACAATAAGAAAAAGAAAAATATTATTAAGGAATGAGAACAATAAAAAAAACAAGAGAATAAAGACAATGATTGACAGTGCATTTAAATTTATGAAGATCAATACTGGTTGGAAAAAAAGAAACCAAACTGAGTTCCACAGGCAAGAAGTGTAAGAATAGAAACTGTTAGCAAATAATAACTTACTTTCTGTCATTCTAGTACTGCACTTAAATCTATAAAGACTAGGTATCATAGAAGACAGACCATCAGAACAATTACCATTAAAGTCTTTATTGAAAAGACACAGGAGAGTGATATTACAGTAGTGGAAAATAAAAGACACAGTGGAGTAATGGATAGCCGCTCAGACAAAGGAATTGGAGAGCCAAGTTCAAATTCCAGTCAAATTAATTACATTCACTTATATTTTAATAACCTTGAGAAAAGTATGAAATCATCTTTTCTCCTCCATGGCATGGGTCAATAGCAGGACAGACTGGGTTCTTAGCCTTGGTTAGAAACCAGTCTACCACAGTAAGAATTGGCAACCTACTGTGGGGAAATCTTCATACTGCATGCAACTGGGGACTGCTTGTAGAACCAAACAGTCTCATGAAACTTCTTCTAGAGAAGAAGCTGGTTCAACCAGCCCAAGGTGAATGCTGCCACAGACAGACAGACAGATCAACAGTGGGAAAGTGACTGAAGCTGAGATGCCGATTTAAGACTAATAATATTGCAGATTCTTCTTTGGTTTTTATCAAGGATCTCTAAATATATAGGGTAAGAATAAGGCCATATGTGGCAGTGATATTCAAGACATGGACAAATGGTAGACTTATAAAGGTGTAAGATTCTAACAAGAAAAATGGTCTAGCACGACACCATGAACCAACTTTCTGAGCAGCAGACCGTGCAATTGATTCAATGTAATCATTCCACTTCAAAGAAAATAGTAAATATTTAAAATTCAAAACATAATTTATGATATATATTATCTAAGGGTTAAGGAAAGTACAGAATTTAATTAAAAATCTATTAAGATGTTTAACCAGTATCTTCATTTTATTTTTTTAAGTATTATCTTATCTAGAAAATGTGATATCCTACAAAAGCTTACTTCTTGAATAATTGAATTGAATTGTGATATAAAGCTGATTTAATATTTCTTCTAGATGATTTACGATGAATAAATTTAACCATTTTGTCAGCTTTGAAATTGAAAGGATAGTTTGTATTTTGTATATGTGAGAATAAAGAATTTAATATATCCCAGATTTTTATAATTCTTTTGTGTTTATGAATATGATTTTTTTAAAATCATTTTGTTCCACTAATATAAGTTTTTTTACACCTACTACATAGGAATCTCAAGCAAGGTGATAATGCTACTAAGATACAAGGAGTTACTAGGAGTGAAAGAAAATGAAATGACTTTAGGAGAAAGAACTGGAGACTCAATTCTAATCTATATATATATAATTTTTAATAGGAGTGCACATGTAATGGGGAAGGAGGGCTTGAAGAATCTGATACTAACAGGATGGATAGAGGGAAGGAGAGACGGGGAAAGCAACACATGGCATACTTGATGGACTTGAACAAATAAATGGCAGAGCAGGGTTTAGAAGGAGTAACAAGAGCTACAAGGGATAGGAAGATGTGGAGGGCTATGATCACCTACGTCTTAAAGAGACATTGCACATAGAAGAAGAAGATATGTTTGCCTATTGCTCATTCCATGTGTCTTTTGAACTTTATCCCTAGATTAGAATTGAGTCTCCAGTTCCTCCTCCTAAAGTCACTTCATTTTCTTTCACTCCTAGTAACTCCTTGTATCGTAGTAGCATTATCACCTTGTTTGAGATTAAATAATTAACAAAAATGTTTATTATTACTTTTTACATATGCGAGAATAAAGAATTTAATATATCCCAAATTTCTATAATTCTTTTGTGTTCATAAATATGATTTTTTAAAATTTATTTTATTCCATTAATATATGTTTTTTTCATATTTACTACACAGGATTTTATTTTTCGTTTATTTGTTTAAAAATTATTTTTAATGGATACGCATATTTGCTCTGTATTTTATAATTAAATAGTATATTTATTTATATCTACTGGCCTGAATAATTGAGAAAACTTGTTAAGAAAATATGAATTTTTTTACATATTTTATAACTGGTGGGAAAAAGAGTGGATTCATACTTTTCCCAAGGGTATGTGTACATAAATGAATATAATGAACCCAATTGAAATTGGAACTCAGCTCTCTGATCAACAATTCCGAGCTGTTGTCATTGGCACATCCAAGCACCTAGTATTCTCATCAAGGTATTGACCAGGTTGACATTGTTTAACTTCAGCAATCGTATGAGAATTGATGTCTTAACATGATATGTACATAAGTTTATAATTCCAATGCCTTTGAGATTATCATCAATTATTATGAATATATGTCTCTAAAGAAATATTTGTTTTGTCAACTGTCAATATTCCTACCAATCTGTGGCCTGCACAGTTTTGTAAATTTCAAAATCAATTTCACTAAATTCATTCCTTTCAGACATCGCAGAGAATCATACCACATGACAAAGAGAAAGAATAATGGACCAACTGAATTGGCCTATTTTTTTAAAGCCCTAAGTTCAAAGCCTCTTGAGGAAATATAACTGATTGATTAGTTTTTTACAGTTTATCAACCTTGTAGGTTATTTCAAGCTGGCATATTTTGGATCTAAAAAATAATTTCAATTCTTTATTTTATGTGAATATTGCTTTAATAATTTTTTGAAAATAACAGTTACACGATCTACTATTTAACCCATAGCTAGGGGTAGGTGATGTATACGTATCCCAAGGTATTTACATATAAGTAAATGTAACAAATCCAAATGGAATTTGAACTCAGCACGCCAATTTCTCATTCCAAGCTGCTATTACAACATTACAACACCTGCACATCCACTGAAGGAAATATGAGCAAAGTCAATAAGCCAAAAATCAGTAGACCCAGTCACTTTAGATGGATTCTGCTTTGGATACCGCTGATTTCAAGAGTACTGTCTTCAACCTTCTACCCACTTTTAATGACAAGTTTATACATAAAACACAGTTGAAAATTTTAAAATTCAATGGATTTCTCTCTGTCTGTCTCCCACTCTCTCTCCCTCTCTTAGTCATGCATATGTATACAAAATGTCACTTTAAACTCAAACATCTGAAAAGAATATTCATTTCTCTTCAAAGTTTTTCTTTATTGATAAACTAAATTACACCAACTTCCTTTGTTGGTTTAGTATTTTAATTTGTTTGTTTAAATCATACTAGCAGTATAGCCCGGCGTGGCTCGGGTGTAATGAAAACTTTAAAATTAATCCATGGTCCTGGAGCTCAGACTCTTTGGACGTTGGCATGACAGACTAAAAGACAATAGCTGTTTCCAGTTAAAGCGAATCCGTAGACTGAAAGAAAAATGAATGGATGTAAGTCAAATTTTGATTTCCTGGTATCGATATCAAATAAGTTTTTTTCATCGTAAACTGAATTTCGAAGGCTAAATAAGACCTCTGAGTAAATGGTATCATGGCTGAGACTAAGAACTACAATTACTTAGAGCCAAAACCGAAGCAAAAACTAAAATAAAAGGGCTGAAAAAAATACCAACATACAGGCAGATAAACAGACAGACACATAAACATCTTGCATTTTATATATATATATATATATATATATATATATATATATATTATCAATTTTCTGCACTATTGTAAGAACTGCAACCTTGAAACTTCTGAATATCGTTTCTTATGTCTTTGTCTATGAGTGTATCAAATTTGATTAAAATCGGACACTCCTTCTATAACCCAATTTTTTCAATTATCGATTTTTGATATTTATCGGGGGTACCTTGACACAAAACCTAGCTAAGAACACTTGCAGACGTTTATAGTACAACTGTGTAAATTTTCAAGAAAATCGGTTCAGCTGTTTCGGAGTCTATAGGTAATGGATACACATACACACACACACACAAAGTTCCATTTATAAATAAGTTTAGGTATATCAAATTATCAATGTCATTACACTTTTAAGCCATATATATGTGGAATAACTGTATTTGCTGGCCTATTGGATGCAGATTTTTTCAAAAAAATGCATCAGAAAATTACCCTGTGTCCAATACAGCAGTATCATGTATGAGAGTTACATGAAGCCCCTAAAAATAATAAGGTTCATTAGGAATCAGTGAATGCATAGGGCTTAGCTCTGAAACTAGGAATCCTGGAAGGGAACAAACATGATATCAATAAAAATATTCATGAAAAATTCACCCAGAAAAAAGAAATTAAGCAATTTATGGAATTGCACAATATTTTGCAGCTTGTTTTTAATAAATACCAGATTTTACAGGAATATTTGCTTTGAATATATTTTTGTTGATAAAGTTATTGGATTTTGCTTTCTGTATATATGCTATGAGACTTCATTTACCAACAAGTACCATATTCATGTTTTTTTTTGCCTATTACCATATGTACTAGTATTCACTGGTACCAAAAGATTTCTTTGTAGATATTACAAATTTACTGTATGTGAAGATGTTTCTCTCCAAAAAACAACTAAAACAATTTTCAATAAAAGCATGATGAAATGTACTAAAATTCTTCTTTTCCAAAAAATGTCCTGGTAAATTATATTAGTTTTATTAAAAAAATTACCAGTAGTATAATTTGTGTTATTACCATAAGTGTCTCTTCATGGTCAGCAAAAATGTCATACAAAGGTAAGGCTTTTTATTTTTTGGTTGTGATGTGTTCATTTTTTTCAATAAATATTCCATGCTAAAATCTGAGTGCATCCAAGAGGCTGGCAAATACCATAATTCATTTTGAAATAATTGAAATTTCCTATCAAATATTGTTAGGGTTTCGCAGCTAATCTAAATGAACCTCAACCTGAATATCAACTTTTAGATTCCCTTCTAGTACATTACTGAATATTTGTGTATACATATGTATTGCATATATAAAATATGAATGTCATATTAATGGCTGATAGATTCTACAGCATCTAGCAAGGCTTAGGAAATTTGTTTTGCTTTGTTTCTTGGACATTTTTCTCATCTTGATTTTGAACTTCTAAGATGATTCTCTCAGATCTCAAATAAAATTTGTAGCATCTGAGGTCAACTAAATGCATTAAAACTTGCATTATTCTATCAGGGATCACTTAACTGTGCTTATTTGGCAAAAATATAAGAGCATTGACACAAAGTTATTTAATAGAAAACGTGGAAATGAAAAGGTAGAGTTAAGAGAAATTTTATAACCATCTATCTGCTTCTTTTAGAGTTAATCAAATAGTTGAAAATTATCAAAGGAAAAATAATTAAACATATGAACTAGATAAATAATCATTTCACTTTTAATACATTGCAAATGAATTTAAAAAAACTATGTATTTAGAATGTTTTGCATATTCATTCATATACGACCACATACAGGTTGAGTATCCTTTATCTGAAATCCAGCTACATATCCTATGTTGGCACCAGTTTTTGTTAATAGTCATCACAACAGCCCCTTCATCCCTGGATTACTTACCAGATGTTTCATGCTCAGTAAAGATATTCAAAATATCAAAAAGTTTTACATTTATATATTTTTTGTAAACAGGAAAAATATATTTTTGTACAGATAGAGAAAGTACAAAACATTATTTTTATGCAAAATCTTAATTCCAAAACCTGAAAAGATTTGAAAACTGAAGCAGTTCTGATCCCAAGAATTTTGGATAAAGGATTTTCAACCTGTATTAGCAATGATATCTGACATTGTGTAAGGCAAGCCTTTTTCTTTGCTCAACTATATTTGAGAAATTTGCATATGCTATAAAACAGCATGTACAAAATTGTTGTAATTAAAGAAATACGCTAAAGGATTTGAATTGTAAATTTCAGAAACAATGTTATAATATTATAATATTTATTAGCATTTCAGAATATCATTAATATACTGTTAAAATATATCAATACTGCTTACTTCCCTTCATGCATTACTTTATTCCTTTTATTCTCTTGTGATCTAAATGCTAAGTTAGTTGCCACTTTTAAAGAGGGAATGGTTTTATTTGATTAATTAAGAAATTTAATTATAAAAGACTAAAAAAACAAAAATAATATATATATATATATATTATTAATTATTATGTTAGAACATGTGAAAATGACTACAAAATGGTAGTAGTTTTTCACATGTTCTAACGTAAATAAATACTCATTGCTCTTTTTTATATTAAGCACTGTTTTGAATTAATGTTTTGCACATTGCAATCTTATTCTTCATATTTCTTCTTTTCCAAAAGAAAAGAGAGACAGAGGAAAGCAGAGAATGAAGAGGGCCTGAGCAGGTGGATGATAGAGTAGCGTTTGGGTGGGGTAACAGGAGAAAGCGTGCTAAGAGCTACCAGGGATAGGGAGACGTGGAAAGCCATGATCACCTACATCCTGAAGAGACATGTCATATAGAAGAAGAAGAATGGTTCATATGCAATATAGGTAAAAGATTCAATTAGAAAAATTAAAAATAAATACAATGTATTTATGATAGGTCATAATAGATCATTCCATCTTAAATCTGCAATTTTTTGTGGCAATTTTTAACAACAACTTGAAATTTTTCTTGTTAAAATGTTGAATAATTTAAAACATTGAACATTTTGGATAAAATTACTGAATTTCATATAGTGATTTTTTTCCAAGATTTAACATGAGCAAAACAAATTCAAGAATTAAGATACAAAAAAAAACAAAGAAACTCAAGTATGATGTCAAAACCTGCAAAAATGTTCATCCTTTAATAGCCAATTATGCTTAGTTTAATTTGTAATGTATATAAATGGAGGTAGAAAAAAGTAAACGATACAATATCAGTGACAAAGCATCAGGGTTTACTCACAGTTGGGAGATTCAGGGGTAGTATACACTGGATCGGATATGTTCTAACAATTTATAGAAGCTCCTTCTCTACTTTTTTAAGTGATTCTCTTTTGGACAGACACTGTTAGAAACAACCACCATCTACTCATTCAGCACAATAAGTATCTATTTTGCACTGACCTTTAAGTTTTTTTTTGTTTTTTGTTTTTTTAATCATATCACCCCAAGCAAGGCGATAACGCCACTGATGCGCAGGGGTCTACGTAAGGGTAAAAAGAATGGAAAAGAGAAAGCTGGAAACCGCATCCTAAACAGGAAACAAAGGATGAGCCTCTTCACCTGTTCAATAGATGTGTGTGGAGTGTGAACCGGGCGATAGTTTAGTCTATCTACTCCAATTAGTCTATCTACTCCAATTAGCCAAAAGACTGCACTAAACTGCAAGTACTAACATAACTCACCTGAAGGCTTTTATACAGTTTTACAAAACAGTGATTCCTCTGTGAGCCATAATAAAAACATCAGCTTGTTTTGCCTTAGAGGGTTACAGAGTAAGAAACAGTTTATACACATATGTGAGAGAGATAAACAGATAACCCTAAACTTGAACAGGTTAAGATTGTAGTAATAGAAGAAGCATCTTCTCGGGAGACTGCTGTACAAAATAAAAAGAAAAAAAGTTTCCAGATTAGGTAGTCCACTAATTTAACTTGTAGATTAAATTTTCTTGTTTTTTTTTTTGTTTTTTTGTTTTTTATTTTATCAGCCCTATATCAATTTCTGGGTTGCTAGAACTAAACAAAACCACTCCTACTCTTGAACATGTCTTTGTGTTTCCTTATCATATTTCCATTCTTACTGCAATAAAAAAATACTTTCATTGTGCAGCACATGAACTGAGTGCCAAAACCTATTAAAACAAATTTGAGATCCTTGATATAAAACTGTCAGTTAAGTGCCATGAAAGAGACATGACTGACTGGGCAGAAGATTATCCTGCAGTAGGTTGCCATTGCTTTCTGCGGTAAACTGGTTGCTAGCAAAGCTATAGAACCCAATCTGTTTTATTATTTAACCCATAACTGGAGGGAAGAGATGGATTAATATCTTTCCCAAGGATATTTGTGCGTAAGTGAATGCAAGGAATTCAACTGGAATTTGAACTTGGCTCCCTGATTTCTCGTTCCGAGTTGATATCCACTCCACTACAACGCACATCCTGTAGCCATCCTGAAAAAGCATAGAAATGACAACTTTTCCAAGTTTGATTTACTTTCTGTTAAAATATAATGAATTGGTACACAGTTTTATTCCATCATTATATCTACATTTTTTTATTATTCAAATCTATCTGTGATTGGATCAGCAATATTGGATAATTTTTACTGGGAGCTAAGAATGAAAAATAGTCTTCCTTTTTTTCACTTCGATGAAATATGAATATATAAAAAATATAAAGATGCAAAATAAGTTTATGTTTTCTTGACGTACCTGTAACTACTTTGGTTAAATTCTCAGCTCTATTGCAACTGATCCTCTATATAACTGAGGAAGCAAAGAACATTTCATTTTGTGAAATTGTATACATTAATATATATTGGTGCCTTTCTCTGGTATCAGAATTTAGAAAAAACAGGCTTCTTTGAAATAGCTTCGAATATCAACAGAAATATGAGATCAAAAGCAGTGTACAATAAATAAACAGCTCTGAAAAATATTTTAACAAGTCTTACAATCATCTGAGTTTAGAATTCACTCTAATTGTCAGCATGAGATTTAGTAGAAAGCACTTTTGTAATTCCATGGACAGTTGATGAGGCAAAGGACTATATTGTAAAATAAAATATTTATTGAAAATTTACTTCTATTTGTGTTCCATCTGGTCAGTCAGACTAATTTTCTTTTATTGCTTAAATATTTGGTAAACATGGATAAATGTATCTGCAGTAAGATCTGGTGTCTTTGTCACTGCTTTTTTAACTACCTTTACTTCTTGGCAATGTTTATAGTTTTATAAAAACAATGATTAGAAATGAAATAAAATCTAAACATATAAAGAAAGGGAATCTATATATTTTATTCTTTTTATTCTTGAGAATTTACAACAAAAATATTAAACACTATTTATATACGGGTAGGCCCGTACCACCAAAAATGATGGGAAAATATCTATATTCATATGCCTTCTATAATGACAGCAACATCTATATGAATGTACCAACTAAGTATCTTACATTAAGACATAAGAAAAAGAACAAAATAATTCAAACCTCTGAGCATGACAGAAAAAAAAAAAAATATATATATATATATATATATATATATATATATATATATGCACACACACACACACACACACACACACACAAATAAATACAGAATGATTTTTATTATAATAGAGAGAATATATATATAACCTTCACTATTCGACACCAAACCCTCTTTCCTTATATGTGCCTGCTCTGCCATCCATTTCCATAATCTCATTAAGTAGGATACTTGCTGTTTCCCTCTGTCCCATTTTGCCTTCAGTATGCCTTACAAGTGTCAAATTCACCAATCCCCCTTTCCTCATTATGTGTACCTGTTCTGCCATCCATTTACATAATCTCATTAAGTAGGATACTTACTGTTTCCCTCTGTCCCATTTTGCCTTCAGTATGCCTTACAAGTGTCAAATTCACCAATCCCCCTTTCCTCATTATGTGTACCTGTTCTGCCATCCATTTACATAATCTCATTAAGTAGGATACTTGCTGTTTCCCTCTGTCCCATTTTGCCTTCAGTATGCCTTACAAGTGTCAAATTCACCAATCCCCCTTTCCTCATTATGTGTACCTGTTCTGCCATCCATTTACATAATCTCATTAGGCAGGATACTTACTGTTTTCCTCTGTCCCTCTTGCTTTCACTATGACCTTCAAGTGTGAAATTTTCAAAAACTTCTTTCCTCATTATGCATTAAGAAATTCCAACTCTTTTTATTTTATTTTAAGTATAAGCATCCTTCTTATTTCCATTATCCTTAAAATGTCCTCCTTATTCACATGTTCAGCCCATAGTATTCACAGCATTCTTCTGTAGACCCATATTTCTGTTGCTTTATTTGTGAGAAAATTGTTCAGTATTCATTGATATTACACAAAAATCTTAAAGTGCATTGGAAGAGTGAAATATTCTTTCCAAAAGTTAAACAAAGAAACAAGAAGATTTCTTTAGAAACAAAGAAAAAAAGGTGATCAATTGCTATATAATATTTTTGGCAATGAATGCTGGAGAATTTCTTCACAAATAAAGAAGAGACTCAAGGTTTTCTGATCTGAGTATAAGTGTCCTTTTTGTTTTTATTTTTTCTAAAACTTTATTGTTGTTCACATGGTATTCTCAGTATCCTTCTGTTGAACAACATTTCTGTTACTCCTATATCTTTTATTCATTTGTGAAAATGATCTGTGAAGAAATTGTCCAGCATTGATTGTCATATGGGAGGACTGATATTACATAATAATTCAGCACTTTTCTTTGTTTCTAAGAACATTTTCCTGTTTATTAATACTTTGTTTAGTTTTTGGAGGGGATCTTTAGCTATTTGAAAGCATTTTTTGATTTCAGTTTTACATTCCCCCACCTCTGTTAAAACACTTCCCAGATATTTAAACATTTGTATATTATGGATTTTGCCATCTCCAATTTATAGATTGCATCTTGGGTGGTTCTCTTGCAGACAACCAGGCACTCAAACTTCTTTTATTATTTTCTACTTTGAATTTATACATCTTTTCATTAGCCATTCATTTTATAAAAGTAACTCATTTATTATCATGTTAAAATTAAAACTATATGTATCAGTTATAACATCTTTAGTATAGAAGATAAGAAAATTGAACATAGATTAGGATGTGCTTGGTGTAGTTTTGCCCAACACCACAAGTTGCTACAAAACTAAAACATTAACCACAAAATCTCAAATCATATTCTTTAATAGTCTCTAAAAATCAAAACTTTCTTATGGATGTCATGCATAGCATCTTTTTTGTTTCTCTTATCCTTAAAATGTTTTCCTTACTCACAAGTTCAGTCCATAGTATTCACAGCATCCTTCTGTAAAATCACATTTCTGTTGCTTCAAGTCTTCCTTTCACCTTTAAGGATATTGTTCAGCATTCACCACCATATAGGAGGACTATGGATAAAATGGAGACTTGCACGATTTCATTTTCAAAACTAGTTTGTATATTTATAATTTAGTGATATTTTTACTGGTAAACAATTTACTAACAGAAATATTTGTCAATTTTTGAAAATGAACAGTTTTGCTGAGAAATGATTTTATATTAAAAAAAACAGTGTCCTCTTATCATCAACAGGTAATATGGAAGCCATGATTTAACAAACAAGTTAATATGAGATTAAGGAAAAATTTCAAAATAACATCCAAAAGATTTTTTTTCATTAAATGTTAGAACTGATTAACTCTTGAACTGATTTTATGGAGTAAAAATATTATCTACTGGCAGTGACTGCTTTTAAAAATGTTTCTTCAAAATCTGAGTTTCTTATCAGAAACTTGTATTTAAAAAAAACTAAGATGGAGATAAAGATATTAGTGCATTAAACTAACAAGGTTTAAAAGATATCTCAAAGATATGGACATTTTAGTTTAATTTTTATATTAGGAAGTATCTTAATGTTGTGAATTATAGGTTTTCACATTGAACTCGTAAAATAGTGTATAAAAGAAAACTGCATGTATAAAGATACTGCAACTTTGAATGTTAATGATACCTCATTTAAATATTTATCTCATTTAAATATTTACCTAATTTAAATATTTACCTCATTTAAATATAAAAAAAGCAGATATTCATTTATATTAGTGTGAATTGTTTAGAATTTTAATAAAGAAAAATAATTGAATCTCTATATAATTTCACAGTCATACATTTTACATATGCATGCATTATTGAAAGATAAATTCAGTTTTATGGACTAAAATATTAAATATGAAATCTAATGTATGCCAACAAAGTATTAATATAAAAAAATGTTTAAAAATACATGCACAATTTCAAAATTTATATAAATGTATATAAATGTTTATAAATGTAATTTATGCTTTTACTCATAATTCATATAATTTGTGATATTTATAGCAGTTGAAATTATGTATTACAATTTTATACTAAAGGAAATAATTAATATATATACTTTAAAATACATAATAATGAAAAATACACCCAGAAGCATAAAGGCTTAAAAAATAGCAGGTTTATTTTTAGAGATGAGTGATTTCAATATACAAGAGGTTGAATATTTGGATAAATATGGCTGTTGGGAACATGATTTACTTTTAGGACAATTTATTTATATGCATGATCTTATTTCATCAAATACTTCCAGAAAAAGAAATAAATATATGAACCTGATTAAAGAATATCCATCATGATGCTTGGTCTTCATAAAGCATAAATGATTTTTTGACCAGGTTTATTCAAATAATTTTGATTTATAATTCCTTTTTGGATTTCTTTTTGAAAAGTACACCTACATGGATATTGGCTTGGAACGAGAAATTGGAGAGCTGAGTTCAAATTACAGTTGAATTCCTTGCATTCACTTACACGCAAATACCCTTGGGATAGGTATTAATCCGTTTATTTCCCTCCTGTTATGGGTTAAATAACAGGACAGATTGGGTTCTATAGCCTTGGTCGGTGACCAGTCTACTGCAGAAAGCCATGGCAACCTACTGCTGGATAATCATCTGCCCAGTCAGTCATGTCTCTTTTGAGAGACATGATCGCTCAAGCGTGTATCTCGTATGGCACTTAAATGACTGACTGAATATAATAGTTGGAATAATGATTAAGGCTGATACTGGTCATAAAGTGGGGCATCAGTTTTATATTGTTATGAAGTAATAAACTGATCCTCCCTTATTTACTACTTAATAATAATACATCTCTTCCCCTTCTACCTATGAGTCAAATAACAGGACAGTTTGGGTTCTATAGCCTTGGTCGGCAACCAGTCTACTGCAGAAAGCAATGGCAACCTACTGCGGGATAATCATCTGCCCAGTCAGTCATGTCTCTTTCGAGAGACATGATCGCCCAAGCGTGTATCTCGTACGGCACTTAAATGACTGACTTAATATCATAGTTGGAATCATGATTAAGGCTGATACTGGTCATAAAGTGGGGGATCAGTTTTATATTGCTATGAAGTAATAAACTGATCCCCCCTTATTTACTACTTAATAATATAATACATCTCTTCCCCTTCTACCTATGAGTCAAATAACAGGACAGATTGGGTTCTATAGCCTTGGTCAGCAACCAGTCTACCGCAGAAAGTAACGGCTACCTACTGTGGGATAATCATCTGCCCAGTCAGTCATGTCTCTTTCGAGATATGCTTGCCCAAGTGTGTATCACGTATGGCACTTAACTGACTGACACCTACATTAATTTTTTGAAGATAAGGATTTTCATGTTATTAATTCATCTAATGACTGACTCTGATTTTAAATTAATGATTTAGGTTTTTATTAGTTCATTATATATAATAATATTCATTTATGTATCTTTAAGGTTTTAATAGTTCTATTTTGATTAAATTCTCCAAGTAATTAATACATTTTATCATTAAAGTATTCAATAGAATTTTATAAAATCAAGAAATTTATATTGAAAATTGCTCTATTTAAACTTTGTATAAGTTAAGCAAATAAAAAAAATATTATATCCAAAATGATCAGTGGCAAAAAAATTCACTAAGAGTCCGCTGATATCAAGTTATTCAAGTGTATTTAAATAGTGCTTAAATATGCCGATGAATAGATGAGTGTTAATTTAATGAAACAGATTAATCTGTTTGAACATAAATTACTATTCATTTTCTAAGATTCATTTTCCAGCAACTGACTTTATTTTTGCTGACTTTCAATATAATATTTCTTTCAGGTAAAAAGTGTAAATTATCTTTCTTGTACTTCCAACCTGATCCAATCATCTGTTTTGAAGATTCCTTCTTACTTCTTGCATAATCTTCAACATGCAGCCTTTTTTTACTTCTTACTGCAAATATCTTGAATATGTTACATTTTCAGTTTCCAATATTGACAAGTATAGAACGATGGCAGCTGAATGAATAAAAACTGATCTATAATCTATTTTTAACTGGGGTAAGAAATGGCTCATTAATTTTAAAAAATCCAAAATTAAAATTAATAATTTTAGAGAACTGCTTTGCCTTCCCTCGGGATGGCTGATGCTAACCTCCAGAAGAGTGGCTCATTGCACTTTCTTGATCTCACATTTTCTGCTAACATGAAGTGGAAAGATTATATTGAATCAGTTGCTAGGTCTGCTGCTACAAAAGCTGGTTCACTGTGTTGTGATAGAAAATTTTTCTTCCCAAAATCTATTTTGCACATTTATAAGTTTACAATTTCTCCATACATTGAATATTACTGCAACATCTGGTTCTGTGCTTCTGCTATATATTTAGAGATTTTTAATAAAATGCAAAGAAGTATCTGCAATGTTATCAATCCTGACCTGGTATCTCAGTGTCAGTCACTTTTTCACAGTCATAATGTATCTTCCCTGTACCTTTTATATACATATTTTCATGATAATTGTTCTAGTAAGCTTTCCTCTTTGATAACTAGATTTTTAAGTACAGTGCTAGATTGGAAGCTAGGTCTCATCATTTTAGAACTGAAATGGCTAGATGTAACTAAGGTCTATGTTAACAGCTTAATCTCTCACACATCGCACTTGTAAAACTCTCTTTTGGCCTCATGATTCCCAATCAACTTTTATCTTCAAAAATTTAAATGCAATGTCAAACATTATCTTCTGTCTTTTTAATTCCTGTTCTTTTATTATTCTCTCTCATTAATAATGTCTTTCTTTTTTCTTATTCTTTCACACTCAGTAACCCCTTGCATCTTAGGGACTTTATTAACTTACTTGGGGTGAAATGATTAATAAAAAATAACACTATTATATTGGGTAAGAAAGATACAGGTACTTTGACACTGTTAACAAAACAGAATGATAGTTTCTAATGATCAACATTCCCACACCAGGGGTCAGTAACCAGGGGTCAGTAACCAGAGGATCATTATCATTACATCCACTGACACTCACTTTCTCTGTGCTATGACCACTCTGCAATTATAAGCTAACTAGCTTCCTCTTCCTCTGACCACATACTGACCCACATACTCTGTGGTCAGCTCCCTTAAATGTTATATCTGATTAATGATGAATTTACAACTTAATAAGGCCAACTGCAAAACATTGCTTATAATACCGATGTAAGAATCTATAAAAGGGCTAGAGCACAAAACCAGCAGCTTGTTTTAAATGCTCATTAATCAGACATATTCATTAATTGAATACTAATCTGGGACTAACAAAGTTCAGGGACCCAGAAATTCAATATTAGATTTGTTCTTGGTAATCCTGTGCAAGCTATTGAAAATAAATTAAGTGAGGATAAAATAATGTAGTATCTTGTAACTCTCCTCTTCAGCGAGAGTTTTGGTTGTAGTAGAGATGATGATCAACATATTGATAGATTTAATAATTAATCATTTCCTGAATAATTGACAAATCTATTTTCAAGAAACATTATACAATTTGCCCCCACCCCCGTATCATTTCAGAGGATCTAAATCCCTGTCAAGTGGAAGGATTTCCTTAAAGCAGAAATCAAAGCATTGGATTACTGGGTCATTATGTTTTTCTTGCTGTTAATTCAAGTCACTGAGAAATGAATTGCTTTGTTTATTAAGGCCAGCCTAGGAACATTGCTTTCGTTATGCTAATGTATACAACAGAATCCAGATATATCAGTAAATAATTATCTAGTAATGAACTTTGTGTCCATTAAATGGAATATGTTACATTATTTTGAACATAAAAATGATCAGTAACTGCACTTAAAAATGAAATAGTCTTTTTGATAACCAACCTCAATTGAAAAAATAAGGGAGATAAATCATTTTTGTTTGTTTAGCAGCATATTAAATCCTTATGTGTTATTTAATGCTGAAATTAAAATTTCTTGAGAGCCTTAGTAATTTCTTTTACAAAAACGTATTGCTACTACTATTTTTGTTCCTTACAAAAATGTAATATAATTTTTTTTTCAGAAATGTATTGATGATAATTTTTTTACTATGAAAATGTATTGCTGATTTTTACTGTAAAAATGTACTTTTATACTTTCATAATTTTTTTACTCTAGTTTGAGTGTTAACTATATCCCCATAGGTGGGACCCTAACAGATGCTACCACCTTGAGTCAGGGTGGAACTGGTAACAACAGCAATTAAGAGGTGGTTCTACAGTCCTCAACCCCACAATCTTCTGATCATCTTGCTGTCAGATGTAGTTTATTGTCATACCCAGGATATTCATTTTTGTAATTTTATTTTTATATATTTGTTGAAATATATTCTAATGATAAGATGTCTACTCTTCTGCAGATATTAAATTCGACCAAACCATACCAATTCAACACAAGCAAGGTGATAATGCCACTAAGATGCAAGGGGCTACTGACTGTGAAAGAGAACAAAAAAAACTTTAGAAGGAACTGGAAAAACCCAATTATAAACAGGAAAAAAAAGATAAACTGCTACACCTGTTCATATGTGCAAATAAAAAAACCAATATAGTGACTAAATGAAATAACAAAAATTAACAACTAGTTTTAGAGAAAATGGAAACAAAAAGAACACTTATACTTAACATGGGAGGAGACAGTAAAAAATTCTAGTACACATAATGAGGAAAGAGAGCTTGGAAAATGTGATACTCACAAGACAGGGGAAAAAGAACACATTTCCTACTTAGCAAGCTTGAGTAAATGGATGGCGGAGCAAGAGATAGCAAAAAGACAAAATTTAGGAAAGAAGTGAGTAAATTACTTAATGCGCTTGTCTAGATAGATGACAGAACAGGGAATAGGAGTTATAGTAAAAAGATAAACATTATTAAGTATTACAAAATATAAGAAGCTGTGGAGAGTTATAGTCACCACGTCCCGAAGGTATATAGTACTTAGAAGAAGAAGACCTCCCAAGAAACAGATATCTATAAAGTAAATTTGATGAATAGTGGATCAGGAGATATAATAGTTTATTTAAGAGTGGTCAAACTGAGCAAATGTAAAATAATATTTTGCATGTAAGAAGTATAAATGCAATTTTCTTTTAGTTAGACAAATATATTGAGAATAAGTTTAATATTTTATTGCTTCTGACCCAGTTATTTCCAAAATTTTTGGATTACATACCAAAACACAACCCTAACCCTAGCCCCTTCAAATGTATAGTCAGTCAGTTAATTGTCATATGTGATACATGCTTGGGTGATCATGTCTCTTACAAGACATGACTGATTAGGTGGAAGATTTGCCCACAGTAGGTTGACATTACTATCTGTGGTAGACTGGTTGCCAGCCAAGGCTATAGAACCCAGATAATTAATTTGATAGTTATTGGTGATTTTTTCCACTTTTTGTGTGTGTGTACGTGTGCAAGTGTATATGTACATATATGTCAAATATCATGGATATATATATATATATTTAGTATATCGAGGCAGCAAATAATTTTCTAAACATATACTGTTAAATATAAGAGACAATGAATGTCTATTATATTTAATCATGAGCTGTTCTGAACATCGTATTTTGGCTTTAATTTCAGGTGAAAATAAAGACAAAAATTCTCCAACATTTGGATATTTTTTATTAAGTTGGTTCTAAGCTTTCAGCTCACATGAGCCATCTTCAGAGAGGTTACAAGGATGTTAACACAAAAACATCCACCATCAATGACGATTTTATCTTGTGTTGACATAAAACTTTGCTAAGAACAATAACAGTTAACAAAAATAGCAAAAGTAGTTTGTAAATTTGTAATATGGTTCTATGACATCACACCATGTGAGAGCTTGAAATGATAACAGAACCATATATTTGAATGTAATGTACTGTGTTATGACCAGATTTAAATGTGATTTTATTAAGTGTGGGTTGTTTGAATTTAATGTAGATGGCCTCCAATATCTGAAGGTTTTTTTACTGTGTGTATGAGTGAGGATTATTGTATTGTTGACTAAAATCTGTCTGATATTACCTACATGACTATGTTTTTCTAAGAAATGTTGTTTAATTGTACTCTGATCAGAAAGGTGACAGGTAAGTCTACAGGAGAGTGTAGTTGTTATATTTAACAGTATATGTTTAGAAAAAAGAAAAAATATATATATATATATATATATATAATCATCTGCAGACAGTTCTGTTTTGCTGTATCACAGCTCATCAGTACAGTTAGACATCCGATTGCTTTTAGCCAGGACATATATATTATATAGTTTAGAAAAACTTGTCATCTATCAATAATACGAATTTGCTTAATAAAAAAAAGTGATTTAATGACCACATGCTGTCATAGAAAAAAATACTTACATAAATTCTTAGACCCAGATTGATATAGATTCCTGTTTATGTTTGCCCCTTTCTTTCTTCCTTTCTTTCTTTCTTTCTTTCTTCCACAATATTACTTTTAACAATTATGAATTAAATCCCTTTTATTTTTGCTCCTTACATTGTTCAATTTTTTATTTTTAATTTTAATACTAAATTTTACTTTTTAATTCGTAATTTTTGTTTTAATCTTATTTTTATTTTATCAAAATTTTCATCTTTTTATCTACATTTTTTATCTATATATAATATTTGAATATTTAAATTTTTACATTTCATGATTTATGCCCCTTTGGCTTCTTCTCCCTACATTTTATTATTTTTAATAATTTTTAAAATTTTAATTTTAAAGTTAAATTTTAAACTTTTATATACATGTAACCTTAGAATATTTAAAATTTAATATTGTTATTAAAAAAGCAGTAACATAACTTTATACGATTTAATTCTTATGAACATCGAGTGCACTTAAATTCAAATCTATTAAACTGTCAGTTTGAAATATGCAGCTGATGATTGCATAATGCATGAAACTCTGAATCGTGCCATAGACATAGGATCATAAACATATTTATTAATATATATATATATATATATATTTTAATTCAGATACTTCAATCCAAGGGAGAAAAGCAGGAAGGTAAATTCCAAAAAACCCGATCCTAATTAATATTAAAAATTTATTTTAATATTAAAAAATGATACAGGAAGAGAGCTCCATGTAATAAAATATTACAGAGCAAATATATATTAAAAAAGGATTAATTCAAAGATGTTGAATGGCCATTTCGATATGAAGATCCCCACGGGGGACGACACATCACCTCAGCAACAGAAAAAACCTTTCAGAAACTGGAGAAAAATTAGTCTACTTTTCCTTTTTAAATAGATTGTAATTGGTAGTTGAGCTCTCTTGGTTTATTCCCGGATTTTTTCTACCAATACAACACCACCTTTCCTATGGAGAAATTTACCCCGGAGTATTCTTTGAAGAATATTCCTTTTCCTAATCTGGATTCCTTTCTCTTTCATCTTACGGAAAAAATTGAAAGTTTTGTGAGGAGGCTTCAATGGAAAGCCTACTTTTACCTGCGTTCAACGGATTCTTCTCCTGATTCTACAGAGTGCTTTGATTTAAAAACTCTAAGAACTCCACCGGTATGCAAATTTTTAAACTCGTTTGAAAAAGACCTTTTTAATTTGATCCCCAAAATCAAGTTCCAGGGTACTTCAAATGAATTCCAGGATTTATTAAAGTCGAACATTAATACCTTAAAGAATTCCAAAGACCTATGGATTAAATCGGACAAATCAAATAACATTTACAAGTGTAATACCACCAATTACCTAAATATCCTTAAAAATAGTATAACTAGTCATTACAAAATAGACAGAGGTAACCTAATTTTATCGGAAATCAACTTCGATATGGCTAAATTTGCAAATGAACTAAATATTAGTGATAGAATTGGAAAAATTTCTACCAAAGAAGCTTACATTTTATTTAAGGACCACAAGCCTAATTTCCAAAATAAATTACAAACTAGACTAATTAATCCCACTAAGAGTGAATTAGGCATAGTTTCTAGGGTGGTTCTGAAGAACTTAATAGAGAAGTTACAATCTAATTTACAACTGAATCTTTGGAAGAGTTCCTTAGATACCATAAAATGGTTTGATAATATCAATGACAAATCTAAATCCACTTTCCTTAAATTTGATATTGTGGATTTCTATTCCTCTATATCAAAAAAAACTTCTTGTGGATTGTTTAAACTTTGCTAGGGGTTATGTTAATATTTCAGATTGTGACTATAGAATTATACTGGGAGCTAGAAAATCTATTCTCACCTTTGATAGTTCTACTTGGACTAAAGGGCCTGAAGATAGTTTTGATGTCCCTATGGGAGCCTATGATTCTGCCCAGGTAGCAGATCTAATAGGCATTTATATTTTAGATATTTTAGGTAGATTTTTAGACCCTAAACTAATAGGCCTATATCGGGATGATGGACTGATATGTATTCCCAATTCCAATGGGCCTTACGCTAATAGAATACATAAGAAAATTATCAGAGCCCTAAATTTTCTTGGTTTTAAGGTTGAGGTTACTTCCAATCTCAAAATTGTAAACTATCTAGATATCACCCTTAACTTAAATGATGGTTCCTACCAACCCTTTCTCAAAGAAAATAGTTCTCCCACCTATATAAATAGTTTATCCAACCACCCCAAGAATATTATAAGACAAATACCCAAGATAGTAAATAATAGGGTTAACCAATTATCTTCCAATATAAAAATTTTCAATGCAAGCAAAGAAATTTATGATAAGGCCCTTCAGAAAAGCGGTTTTGTTAATAAGTTAAAGTATGATAAGCCTGCTATAAACCCAGAATCATCAAAAACTAAAAACACCCGAAAATGTAGAAAAAGGAAGATAATTTGGTTTAACCCTCCTTATTGTAAGCTAACTAATATAAATATTGGTAAGTATTTTCTCAGATTAATCGATAAACATTTTAATAATAATAACAATCCCTTAAATAAAATTTTTAATAAATTCACCCTAAAAATTAGTTATTCTTGCACCTCAAATATATAAATAATTATATATAATTAATTCCCACAATAAACAAATTTTAATGAACCTAAATAATACGGAAGCTAAATCCAGAATTATCGACAAATGCAATTGTTATTCTGTGGATGCCTGCCCGGTGCAAGGCAAATGTAAATCCACCCATGTAATTTATGAATCCCGCATTTCTCCATCTAATAACAAGGACAATTACCTGACCTATATTGGCATGTCCGCGGACTCTTTCAAACAGAGGCTTTATAATCACAGGTACTCGTTTTCGAACCCTAAACAGAGATTCCAGACGGCACTATCATGTAGGTTCTGGGAAATGAAGGAGGAAGGGCAGGACCCTATAATCAGCTGGAAATTAATAGGCTCAGCTTGTACTCCTAAACGTTTTCGTGATAGGTGTCGTCTGTGTTTATTGGAGAAGATTCTGATTTTGAAGTATCCTCATCAGGACTTACTTTTGAACTTTAGGAGGGAATTTATAAACAAGTGCCGCCATAGGGCGGATTTTAAAATTTAACTTCTAATTTTTAATTTTTAAATTCTAAATTTTTCTATAATTTTTTTAATATTTAAAAAAAATTTTTTAATTTTAATGTTAATAATTTTTATTTTTAGCTATTTAAATGCTCCTTTTCATAATATTCATTAATATGTATGTGTGTGAGTGCATATGGAATATGTATATATATATATATATGTGTGTGTGCGTGTGTGTGTGTGTGTGTATATGTGTGCATGTATGTGTACACATGTATATTGTGTGTATATGAATTTTTTGTATATAGGTGTGTACACACATATATATGTGTGTATGCGCATGTATATGTATATAAGTGTGTAATAAATTGAATGTATGTGTGTGTATATGTATGTATATATGTATTCTTATTCGTAGAATTGTGTGTGTATATATATGTATGTATGTGTGTACTTCTATAGGTATGTATATAATAATTGTAATTAATTTTTTTTTTTTTTTACCTAGTGTTGTCTTTATTTAGTTTAATTTCAAATGACCTAATTTTTTTAAAAATAATTTTATTTTAAATCCTATATCTTTTTATTCCCTTTTATTAATAATTATGCCTTTTTAAGTAAAGGCCTTTTTCTAATACTTCAACGTTTTGGGGAAATTAGGTTTTTGAATTTGTCCAGCGTCTGTAATATTTTAAAAAATTTTTTCTTTAGTTTCTTTCTTTTTCCCTCCCTTCCTTCTTTTATCTCTCTTACCACCTTTTTTCCGTGTTGCTTAAACTTACGTCGATTTAACACGGCTGTCTGTTAATTTTTAGTTACATTCTCCCTTTTTTTTGCGAACCCAGACGATGTCAATTTTTTCTTTTCTTATTTATTTGATTTTATTCTATCTTTTTCTTTTTCTTTTTCGTTTTCTTTTTCTTTTTCTTTCCCTTTATTTTTATTTTTATTTTATTTTATTTTATTATTTATTTTTTAATTTCTTTGCAATCTATTTAAAAAGGAAAAGTAGACTAATTTTTCTCCAGTTTCTGAAAGGTTTTTTCTGTTGCTGAGGTGATGTGTCGTCCCCCGTGGGATCTTCATATCGAAATGGCCATTCAACATCTTTGAATTAATCCTTTTTTAATATATATATATATATATATATATATATATATATATATATATATATATATATATATATATATATATATATATATATATATATGATGAAAATTATCATCATTTTCATCTACTTTATGAGACATTGTTTTTTCAATGTCAAAACAAAATGTACAATTTTGTAGTAGTTATTTGCATGTTCTAATGTAAAAGTTGAATAATAAGTATTTATTGCTCTATTTTTATGTTGAGCCCGGTTATATATATATATATATATATATATATATATATATATATATATATCTGTCATATTCAGTGGGGGATAGCTATTTCAACATGTCACTCCAAGACATATGTTGTCAACCCAATTTGATTGAACGGGGTTGACAATGCATGTCTCAGACTGACATGTTGAAATAGCTATCCCCACTAAATATGATGTGAATTTACAGATAAATAAATAAATATCTACTCTGTAAATTAAATTAAATTTACACTGAGCTCTCTGTTGGATCAGCTTTAATATTTAAATGAGATTACTAGGATCATCTCAAATTATTTACCAATCTTTACCGCACTGTGTGTGTGTGAATGTGTGTGTGTGTGTGTGTGTGTGTGTGTGTGTGAGATTAGTTAATTAGTTCGTTTTTGGTCATAATTGAATTAAACCAGTACACAGTTGTATTAAAAAGTATTCAACACAATTATATTGTAGAACTTTGGGATATTTTTCATTTGAGAACGAATTATTACACGGCCTTGGTTTCTACATTTCAGTGTCTTCAGAGGATTTACAATAACTGATTTTATCAGTTATTGTAAATCAATATCAATCCAAGCATGAAACAGAATGTGACTGCTTGGTGTTGACTTCAGTATCTACTATATTTTTATCAATTATTGTAAATCACAAATCACCTGAAGACACCAAAAGGTAGAAACTGAGGTTGCAAAATAACTCATTTCCACATGAAATTTATATATGTGTATTTGTGTATGTGTGTATATGTGTATGTATGTATATATATCATATTAATATATTTATACTACTAATAATCAATAAATAACATTCAATTCTTCTATTGTACCACACTCTTTTAGGTTAATTTGTCACTCATCAAAACATAATGCAAGATGTGTACATATCAATCAGCATGTCACAAACAATCAAAATACGATTAACAAAGGCAAAATTTGATATCACCAAAATATTATACAGCACTCATTACAAAGAAAATCTCAAATTTCTAGAAGCCATTATAATGCAAAAGAGACCCACATAAAATAAAATATCTTTTTTACACAAGAGAGTATATGGAAATGGGTATACAAAAAAAAAAAAAAATACAGAAAAATGTACAGTTACTCAATACATGCTTTTCTGTTTAACCATTACATATGACATCACTTTGAAGTGATTCCAAATTCAATTCCAGCAATCTAAATATGCCAGAATTCAGTAGAAAAAACCTTACTTACCATTCTGATAACACCTAGTTCTTGAAAATGACTGTGATGGTTGAAATTATTTGAATATAAGAAATAAAAAAACATAAACTTTGCATAATTTATTCATACCTTCAATCTCACTGTACCACACCTCATTTAAAAATTGTCGTTAGAATTAAATAAAACTTGCTTTTGTAGGGTATTAATTAATGTTCATTAATTTCCGTAACATTGTATGTTTGCATTACGATACATTTCAGTGCAGATATGGTTATTAATGTGAATTGAAAATTGTGTTATATAGGCTTGATATGACTTCGTTTAGACTGTTGGTCATTCATGGTTAAGAGGTCTAATACATATACACACACATTTCCACAAACATACATATATATAGACATGCATACATGGACATCTGAACATACCCACATAAAATAAAATATCTTTTTTACACAAGAGAGTATATGGAAATGGGTATACAAAAAAAAAAAAAAATACAGAAAAATGTACAGTTACTCAATACATGCTTTTCTGTTTAACCATTACATATGACATCACTTTGAAGTGATTCCAAATTCAATTCCAGCAATCTAAATATGCCAGAATTCAGTAGAAAAAACCTTACTTACCATTCTGATAACACCTAGTTCTTGAAAATGACTGTGATGGTTGAAATTATTTGAATATAAGAAATAAAAAAACATAAACTTTGCATAATTTATTCATACCTTCAATCTCACTGTACCACACCTCATTTAAAAATTGTCGTTAGAATTAAATAAAACTTGCTTTTGTAGGGTATTAATTAATGTTCATTAATTTCCGTAACATTGTATGTTTGCATTACGATACATTTCAGTGCAGATATGGTTATTAATGTGAATTGAAAATTGTGTTATATAGGCTTGATATGACTTCGTTTAGACTGTTGGTCATTCATGGTTAAGAGGTCTAATACATATACACACACATTTCCACAAACATACATATATATAGACATGCATACATGGACATCTGAACATACCCGTCTCGATGATAACCATCAAGATGTTTACACTTCGATTTGGGTATATTGCATTTTCACATCTATGGACAAATGTGGGTTATCTGCCCCAGATCATGAGAAATGGACAATAATAAATAAAAAAATAAAATAAGATCACTGTTTGATTGGTATAATCGAATGGCAACCTTCCCAGGTCTGCTTCAATATATCAACACGGGCGCTGACCAGCAATTCAAGGATGAATGTTGAGGCGAGATGATTTTGATATAAAATTTTAATAAGTAATAAAAGATTAAAATAAAAAAGAAACATTTAAGTATAAATTAGAATGTTCAATGACCTGAACCTCAAAATTATATTTGGTTACCCAACGTAGTCGAAATAACCTTTTACAATATACAACAGCAAATATGAATGAATACAGGCAATATGAATGCAAGAGATTAACACAAGATAAAAAGGAGAGAACCATATTATTTATAAACATGTGGTATGGTGTATGTGGTAATATAATATTCGTGGAAGTGTATGCGTGTTCTAACATGGGTCTAAGAACATAATAACTTATCTTTATACCAGTTCCTTCTCTCTTTTACTGTCTTTTCTTTTTTCTCTCTTCCTCTTCTTTCTTTATACACTTGAAATGTATGTAGTTACACCTGTGTCTGTTTCTTTCAGTTGTCTATTATATTTTCAGCAATCAAATATTTTGAAATGTTCACACATTTCTTTATTCTTTTCTTCAACCAGCGTAGTATTTTCTGTACCCAAACAATTTTGTTTTGTTTTTTATCTTTAAAATATTTTCCTTTATATGTTGACTGTTCTGTGTCACTATCTCTCTTTCTTTTCTTTTTTTTTTCTTGATAAACCACTTGACTTTGCTTTCTTTTTCTTCTTTGAATAAACCGGAATTAGTGTACAAATTATATTACAGCTTTATTTCTTATCCTCGTCGCAATCTTTCTTTCTTCCTTGATAAAATGATTCAGCCTCATTTTCTTCTTCTTCCTTCAACAAGTAGGAGTCAGCATACAAATAATATTACAGCTTCTTTCATCTTCGTCGCTATATTTTTTTCTTTCTTGATAAATGGCTTGACTCCACTTTCTTTCTTGTTCTTTCAACAAATATAAACCAGCATACAAATTTTCTCTTATCTTTGTCACTATATTTCTTTCTTTCTTTATAAACTGATTCGGCCTCACTTTCTTTCTTGTTTTAACGAATAAGAATTTATAAGTTCAGTCTTTTTCTTATCTGGAGTTGCTTAAGATAAATTTGTTAAACTACGCTATTATCTCAAATGCATTTTCCCTTCATTCATCATTTATCAGCGATCAGTTGAGATTCAACCTGCAACTGACTTCAAACTTTTTATTTCCCACATGATTTGTTTTTGGCGCAAATTCTAACTCCTGCTGCTTCACGACTTGCAACTGACTTCCATGTCTAGCTTATTTCCTGTCTAGACATTTGTTACTAAAGATATCTGGGTCAACTTGCCTTGACCTGCTATTCCAAAGCTGACTCTAGTTTCCCACGTGATCATCTCCTTGTTACCATGCAGAGACCATTCTCAATATATGTGTGTAGGTGTGTGTGCAGCTATCTCTATATCCGTAACAATATATATATATATAAATATATATATACATATACATATAAATGCATACATATACATACACATCAGCAAGTAAAGGAAATGACAGTATGTCTACTAGTACAAAAGAACAGATGTACACTTATATACATACATACACTAATACTTAAACATTAATTTGCTTTTATTTGATGGGTACCTCCATCTGACTCAGACGCTCCAAACGAATTCCCCCCAGGTACACAATCCAGCACATATGAACACACTAACACTTGGCAAGCACCTAACCCAACACCAACTGCCAACCTATACAGCCATAAGACATCTAATCCGACACCAATTATTGCACCAATACTCAACAGATCCTAAACCAGCACATACCATCTGACCAAAGCCCAACATGTTTTCTGATAGCACCGACCCTCAAACCAAAACCTACTAACCATGATTCTCAAGGCCCAAGTCCCACACTGTTTCCGAACTATTTACAAGTTCCCTACCCTGTGAAAACTGATGTCGGGTGGAACATCCCACAACCATACAACCCGCTGACCAATGCTGGGTTGAACGCCCGGCAAATATCAGTATGATAACACATGACGAATGACACACCCAGCAAAGATCAACTAGATCGTCCAACCCAAACAAAAACATCCATCAAAAAAGCAATTAAAAAGATTTTCCTTAATTTCTCAATATTACAACCCAGATTTTAATGTAAATGCTGAACCATACTTACAATGAACAGTGAGCTCATTCCTCTGGTTTAACAATTTAACTTTGTCCCTATATTTGATAATTTCTAATTTTTTGTTAAGACAGAGGTAGCAAGGTGCACAGAGGGAGTTACAAGTTCGAGCCTTTGTAAGGATTTTCCATTTAACAGTGGGTGTTTTGTCTTTTTTCCTTTAAAGACCAATAGTATTTGGATAATGAAGTGCTGTATTTATAAGAACTATTATTGAAAGACAATGTGAGCTGATACCAGAGAGTTTTGAACAGGTTTTTAGTAGAACTGATATAAACCTTTATAGTATTAGGATTTTTAATTGTGGAGACGGTACAAAGATAAACTATGGAGCTAACTAAACAATTATTATGCAAAGGGCAATCTTTAGGATTTCTACAATTACATCCACTGGTATTAGTTCTTTTGTTCTTAATGTGATCTATTTGAGCATTGTAATTTAGAGTGTTTTTGTACCATTAAACTTGTTGATGACTTTGTTGTTATTTTTTTTAATTATTTTTTCTAAATTATCCATGCAACTATAGCTTAACTTGAGTGTATTATTATTGAATATTTTGCTAAGAGGATTAGTTTTGGGAAAGTGTTTGCTGATTAGGTTTAAGAAATTTTGTCCCAAGTTAGTTTTAACCATCACATGATAAGAAGGGATAAACCAGATGATTTTTCTAGATCTTTTCTTCTTGCTGTTATCATTGTCAGTAGGGTTTTTGAATTTGATATCAGCAGCCTTATAACTACTGTTTCTAAGTGGAGAATTATAAAATTTGCTATGCTGATCAAAAATTACTTGACTGGATGAGTTGTTGCTGAGTCTAGATTCAGTACAAGATGGTATATGTTTAATGACTGATGGGGGATGGTTAGAATTTGGATTTATATATATATATATATATATAATAATTCCAAATTCTACATTCATTGAATAGCTATTTCAGGAAGAAAATTCTCGCTTCTTCAGCAATGATTAAAAATAAAAATTTATTAATTCAAATATGGTACAAAAGTTCAGATACCTGAAGGAGCCCCAAAACATAATATAGTTTAAAAATCTGCTATATTTATGGGTAAAGGTGCTCAATATTAGGGATAGAGTAGGTGTAAATATAAAAGTGGACACTGATGTCAAAAGCAAGTGACAGTGGATGAACACACTTTCCAAGCCAAAGATTGCATCAAGCATGAAACAGACTGTGACTGCTTGGTGTTGACCTCAGTATCTACTTTTATTTCATTATATATATATAGGAAAATTTTCAGTAGCTGTGCATATTTTTTATTGAAATGTTTCCTGAGCAACAAAAACTGTGTATAGACAGTGAAACTAAGGTAAGTAACTTTCCTATACTTGTAAAATAACGCAATAACAACATTGTATAATTACTTGGGAGTTTGCAAGCAGATCTATAGGCCCTGGATAATCAGGAAACACATCATCATTTATCTTACCCTCTACCCCATTTACACTTTTCATTTAAGCTAAATTTTTCACAAGTAACAAGGTTAATGGAGTAAGTGGTGGGGAAGGTGACAAGTTAGGGAAGAGGAAGAGAGAAACAAAGAAAACACATTGGCATTTGAATTCACTTATCATACTAGTCTGTCCCTAATGGGAAAAGGTCAGCAACAGGCTGCCACTTAAACAGACTTTATATCACCAGCATTTTTCCTTCTACTCAACACACCCATTTTTGGCAGGTTTAAAAATTTAAGAAAAAAGATTACTATTGTCTGAAAAATCTGTTCATAAATTTTAATTTTAATTGATACTGCAAATTTTAATTTATTCGAAACAAAAAGGTAAAAGAAAGTATTTATCAAAATAATTATAGTTGATCCTTTTTGTTTCTCAAACTCTTTTTCTGGAGAAGCATTTTTAGATTTTGGGGGCTTGACCTTAGAATTTTATATATATATATATATATATATATATATATATATATATATATATATATATATAAATTCCTGTCAGTAATGATTTTATTAGGTACCAAAAAACCATAATAAAGTTGGAAACTAAATTGTATTAATAAAATCATAAAACAAATTTCAAAATCTGTCTGAAAGAGATATTTTCAGTCATGGCAACAAGGTCATTTTAGCATGGTCATATGATCTTTCCCTTGGATAAATGTTTTTTTAAAAGTCATGGTTTATACAATTACAAACTTGTGAATTTTATACTATTTTATATTATTCTTTGTATTTGCTTCCTACTGCCTCAGAATAGTACAAAAATAATTGCAAATAAGAAAATGGATAAGGTTTATATATATATATATATATATATATATATATATATATATATATATTTCATTGAAAAGCCTCAAATTATTTTAACACAACACAGTTACCACACAAGAACTTGAAACCAAATATTTCTGCAGAAAAAAAAAAAACATTTAAAGTTATATTTAGCCCCTTCAGAGAAAACAAAAAAATATCTTTGGTTATTTTCTTCAGTCAAGTTATAGACATTTCACATAAATAAATGATTTATATGCCTATGTACAATGATAAAAATTATTATCCGTTATAATATAGGCTGGTTATCTTTCATAAAGGTGGATTTTTTAAACAATTTTGTTTATACTTTATGGAAAAAAATCAAGCAAAATACTCAGAATAAATAAGAAAGTAACAAAAGTTAAAAATAAATGGCTGTGATTTGGTACAATTTATTATATTTTATAACTGTGGCTGTTTTCTATCTTTATCCAAATAACCAATGGATTCCAAGATAGATAAATTCATTTACATCATATCTGTTAATAAGACTATTCTTCTGTGACCATTAAAGTTTATACAAATCAGTCAGTTAAGTGTCATACGTGATACACACTTGGGCGATCATGTCTCGAAAGAGACATGACTGACTGGGCAGAAGATTATCCCACAGTAGGTTGCCATTGCTTTCTGCAGTAGACTGGTTGCCAGCCAAGGCTATAGATCCCAATCTGTCCTGTTATTTAACTCATAACTGGAAGGAAGAGATGGATTAATACCTTTCCCAAGGGTATTTGTAGCATAAGTGAATGCGACAAATTCAGCTGAAATTCGAACTCGGCTTCCCGAGTTCTCATTCCGAGCAGATATCTGCTGCACCACAACGCACATAACACTTAATGAAATACATTTAATATGCTGATTGATTGATTTGTTTTTTAAGGCTTATCAATGCTTAGTAGGTTATCCGAAGCCAAAACATATTTGGCATTAAAAAAACAATTCTTTTTCTAGGGTTTCAAATCTCACCATGGTTGTCAGTCAAAAAGTTGACTTCCTAGCCATATCTTCCAAGGGAGACAATATCAGTATTTGGTGTCATTGTGAAGTGATTGAAAACCATACCATCGATTGACCCAAACTATGTAAGTGAAATTATATTGACAAAACTATTTGGAAACTGTTAGTAGTTTTACTAATAGGCAAGGGAACACTTTTTAACCTTGGTTGGTAATCTATCTATAGATGGTGAATTTTTAAAAGCACCAACTTTTTTAGAAATATCTAAATTTATTTAAAGTGCAGCTGGTAGAAAATGAATGTCCACTTGGTCCTGTTCTTGCTGATTGCTAATGTGGAAACCGGTACAATGCTTCACTCAGGACTATGTTCCTTGCACACCATAAACAATCATACTTTTGCTTTATCTTTCTATTGAACATATATTGCCTTCACGAGTATCAAAGACCAACTGGTCTGAAACTAAAAGTCCATTCTTTTTATCCATCCTCGGTCTCAGGCAAGAAACGGAGATCTCTCATTTGTGTCAGCCTCGCTTTCACCGACAACGCATGTGATGTGTCATTTTAGCACTGCCTTGATGAAGATCATCATGCAGGTCTATGATGTCTACAAGCACATGTGCAAACAATCTGCCTTCTCCTGCTTTGGTGAGGTAAGTCTCTGCTACATAAACTATCAGCTGTTTTCTCAGATCAATGATTAAAAATAATTCTTCATCACAATTACAAAGAACTTTACCAAATAACAGAAATCTGATTACTTGAAGATTTTGAGTCTTCAAATGATGTGGCTTGAACAGCAGCAACAGCTAAAATGGATGGTTCATGTAACTCTAAATAGAAAATAAAGATGTTGACATTCCACACTATTTTCAACAAAAAGTTATGCAGGAAATCTCCATCAATACTAGGAATGGCAATAGTGGACTCTGTCAGTGTGATACATGATACATGCCTTGGTGAACATATCCCTTTCAATTCATGACTGACTAGGCAGAAAATTTTCCTGCAGTAAATTGTCATTTCTTTCTGTGATAGACTAGTTGCCAACCAAGGCTATAGAACCCAGTCTGTCCTGCTATTCAACCCATTGCTGGAGGGAGAAGAAGTGGATTTATGCTTTTCCCAAGAATATTTGTGCATAAGTGAATGTAACAAACTTGAACAGAATTTGAACTTAGCTCTCTGATTTCTCATTCCAAGCTGATATCCATGACACTGCAATGCACACCCTTGTGAACTGGAGATCTTATTTTCCTGAAAAACTGTTTTAGGAAAAAGATTTTATAAGCTTCAATAATGCTGAGTAATGCTAAATTTTTAATCAATGAATGCTAAATGTTTTCTTATTAGAAAATGGCTCCCTCCGCCAGTAGCTTGGACTAATCATGGGGATGTATCTGCCTGTAAAAAATGCACAATGACTAAAGTTCTTAAGTCACAAAAGTTGCAAATTACCTTTTACTCACCAAACTGCAACTCCCTTGATTATTATGTGTGGGAGCAATTGAACAAGAGATCAACAAAACTCCTTGTAATGCCAAAGAGGAACTGAAGATAAGGATTATGACAGCATTCATTAACTTAAAGAAGGAGACCACCCAGAAGAGGTGCAGGAGATTCTAAACTTGTCTAGAAACCATGGTTGTAGCCAATAGCGATTTTATTGAATAAATTTACTCTTTAGTATTTTAAGATATTTTTGTGCAATTTTGGCAAATATGTCTGTTCAAATGAGCTGTCAGTGTTATTTTCATTTTTGTGTAATTTAGATGACAATTTACCCATCGCACCTGGAACACACTAATTACAGACAATAGCAATACTAATGATATAACAACATAATATAAATAACAGAATGGATGTTCTTGAAGGAGAAACTACTTTTGGACATGTTGCTCTGAGGTTTTAACTCAAATGTAGGAAAATTACATCAGTATAATTTGAATCAAACTCACAGAAACAAAACTAAAAACTGACTACTGTACTTTTATAGTTCAAGTGTTTCTGCTTACATTTTGGGTTAAAAATCTCCATTAGTTAAAACTGTGCACTGCATAGGTACTAAAAATTCTGCAAGAATCACTTAATACATTAAAGACAAAGTATGTATTCCAGTATTCTTATAAGTATAGATGTCCATTAATTAGATTCTAACAAAATTGGTCAATATACATTGTAAATGGTGTAAAAATAACCTAATTTGTTGTTGATTAATTTTTTCTAAATTCTTTCAAAACATTTTAATTAGATTTTAACTTTATATCTAAAATATTGTTTTTCAAAGTGTTATGACTCTTGTAGATAAGAAAACCTGTGATTTAGCTCAGCAAAAACATTTTGTTCACATAGATATTTCCAATACCAGCTATTGATTTGGATAGTATTTAGATAGATTTTTCTAATAATGCTATTTTAATCATAAAAAAATTATAATTAAACCCAAAATAGAGTTAAAGGATATTAAAAAGTTAAGGAGTCTATCTGCTTTTTAATAAATGCTGCTGCTGCTGCTGGTTGTTAATAAGGGAAGAGGAAAGTTGTAAAAAAATTGAGAAGGGAAAGTGAATTGTGAAGAGAAATGAACAAACATCAAACTGGTTAAAGTGCTTTTTGCCTTAATGTTACAACGAGTGCTTTATTTCTTGTTTTTATATACGAAGTTCTGCAAAGATGCCATCTTTATAATTTCCTGTTTTCCTACAGTGAAGAAGCCAGATTTAAAAGTAAATTCTATTTGCCAAAATGGAATAAAATTTAAGTTGGAATATTTACTTCTGTTAAGAGTAAGACTATCTCTCCATATCTTTTCATGAAATTGGGTTCAGCTCTTGATTAACTTTTTATTTTTATTACACACACAAACACTGAAAATAAAATCAAAATTATTAATTTTAAATGTGATGATGGACGGTGAGTTTAAACTTCACAGACTTCTTAAGACTTTTAGCCTTGTGCAAGAGTACACAAAGCTTAATGTAGGTGCCTTTATTCATTATTTTTTTAAATTTTTAATGAAAATTTTTCGGCCCCACTCCTCATTAAGCCTATTAAGATCACCCTTGTTATTGATTTTGTACTTTTTGAGCCTTTTTAAATGATTTTATGACCCCCCAGTTTTTATATCATGTTGACAAAAATTCCGATACAACTCACCACCACTGAGCGATACTAGGTACATAAGTGCAGGTTATTCAGGCTGTACCAATCAAATGAATACAAGCATTTTCCTTACTTTTTAGTTTTTTATGGGAACAAAAAAAAATTCCCTTATCATTTTCTAACGGAATAAATGATAAAAGTAACTTGAAACAAATTATTTCCAAACAGATGGTTGGTTTTGACTTTTGCTGATTCTTTTCACTTTGTTTCAGTAGCCGGACTATAACATCCACAGCTTTTTCCTAGAACAGTAAAGCTAAAAAACAAGTTTTAAATTTGTCTACTTGGCCTTAATCTATTCTACGATGACAATGCTATTGAGCTGAGCTGTAAAATCATTACTACCATATTTATTCCATGAATAAATCATAAATTTTCGTTTTTCATTTGAAATATTAGCTTTTAAAACTTTTTAAAGCCTTATGCTGAAAAAAAGTCTGCAGCTCTCATTCTAGAAATTAAGCTGAAGCAGAAAGAAAAAAAGAGTATTTTTTAAAATCAAAACAAAATTTTGTAGGAATGATAATGGATATAAAAATAAAAAAATACTCATTTTATGACAGCATCAGATTTTTTTAAAAATCAAGCTATTTTTAAAAAGTTTAATAGATGATTTTTAGCTTCTACGTTTTTAACATCCGATTTGAATTTTATAAATCTTTCTTCAGTCTACAACTCTCATTTTTGGATAAGTTAAAAAATTCTGTTCGATTTCCACCCATTCTGAATATCCATACCATCCGGCCCTGGGATTAGAATTTGCAATATTGCTATGCCACCAAATTCACTAACGGTTAGTGACTAACCAAAGATTTTTAAAGCCTTTTTTGGCCCGGACAAAAATTGGATGATTATTTTTATTGGGCATTATTTTCTCTTACTATTTTTTTTTAAAGATAGTTGCCTTGATTTTAATTTTTTTTGTCGTAAAATATAAAAAAAATTAAAAAAAATTGCAATGATTTCAAAAAAAAAAAATTTTTTTAATGGTTTTAGAAGTTCATAAAATAATGAAAAAATGGAAAATAAAAAAAATGGAAAAATTTCAAGTGGTGAAGTAAGGTTTTCTGAATCGATGTTAGTGTATGCTTTTTATTTATTCTATTAAATTTACCCTGAAAAATCTTAAAATATAAAAAATCAACTTTTTTAATGTTTTGTTTTTGTTGATGTACCCCTTCTCCTAAATGTCTGGATTGTTTGAAACATCATAAGAGTTTGGGGGACAAGAACAGAAGGCGGTGTTTCCTCACAGTGGCCAGCTATTTCCTGCTATACATCAACATGTCTCAGCTCCCACTTCCCCCAAGCCCAAGGCTATCATTTCAAGTCTATCAACAACTATCTTAACAACGACTGGATATTATCTGTGACTAGTTAATGTGAAAACTGGCTGGTCCATCGCAAACATCCTCAGGAATGATCAACTACAGTCTCCAAATCCAGCGTGGTTGTAAAAAGGAGAGAGAAGCAGATTCTTAGACTGGCCTGCACCAGAGGTGGGCCCAGTGAACCCCTATCCACCTCAATCCTCTTCTGCTGATTTAAGTCTAAAGACTTTCCCTTCAAGCCACCTTTGACCTATCAGACTTTCTGATTGAAAACATTCCCACTCGTGTTGAAAAAACCATTTCTGCCGCCCTTATAGCTTCAAAAGTCGCTTAATGACTAAAATCTGATATGGAAGCATTTTTTCGTTCTTTTGTTGGTCTTACTATTCCTTTATCACGCTAAGAGGGACGATGGGGGTAGAAAAAAAATACAATCTGCTTTTATCAACAGGCCGTTACTCCTTTGGAAGACCTTAGGACAGGTCAAGTCAGATAAAACAAACTTGAAAGGGGAGATAATAAAAATATGAAGAAAAAAGTCATTTATCATATATCTTCTGTTTTATAGCACAGCAGCTTCACGCATTTTAGTTTCATACAACCATCTCACTGGAGATACACACTTGACACTTCTCCAATACTTACCACAAGCGAATTCCACGGAATTCCAATTCGAACCACTATTCCTACTTTAATTATACACACACTGTTTTTTCTCCCTTTGTTTCTAAGGCAACACATCCTTTTTAACTATATATATATATATATATATATATATTTGCTCTGTAATATTTTATTACATTGAGCTCTCTTCCTGTATCATTTTTTAATATTAAAATAAAATTTTTAATATTAATTAGGATCGGGTTTTTGGAATTTACCTTCCTGCTTTTTCCGCTTGGATTAAAGTATCTGAATTAATATATATATATATATATATATATATATATATATATATATATATTATTAAAATACAAACAAAGGGAGATAATGAAATATTTACTGTTTGCAAGAATTCAATTTTGAAAAAAAGAATTGCGTAAATATTTGCTACCTCTTCGCCTATTTATTTAGTACATAAAATATTTTATTGAAATTTAAGTACCTTTCTTAGATAATAATTAAATTATGTGCAATGGATTTTTATGATTTTATTAAAATTAGAAATCTTTGAATGTGCAGGCCAGTGGTTCCCAAAATTGTTTTCTCTGGGCTGTATTTTTGTCATGTAAATTTGCTCACAGCTCAACAAATTTGACATCCCCAAAATGGTATAACTAATATTTTAAATAGATCTGACCTTCATATTGGTATACCAGGAGCTGTAAGCTTGAAGTTGAATGTGTAGGTGATGTTGTGAAGAATGGTTCATAATTAGAAGAGAAGACAATTTTCAACTTCGGTTGGTTTTATTATAATGACTTATGTACATATACAATTGGGAAAGGTATGGATCCACATCTTCTCCCTTCAGTCAGTTAATTGCCATACGTGATACACGCTTGGGCGATCATGTCTCTTTCGAGACATGACTGACTGAGAAGAAGATTATCCCGCAGTAGGTTGCTATTGCTTTCTGCGGTAGACTGGTTGCCGACCAAGGCTATAGAACCCAATCTGTCCTGCTATTTAACCCATAACTGGAAGGAAGAGACGGATTAATACCTTTCCCAAGGGTATTTGCGCGTAAGTGAATACAATGGATTCAACTGGAATTCGAACTCAGCTCCCTGGTTTCTTGTTCCGAGCCGATATCCAATGCACCACAGCGCACATCCTCTTCTCCTTTAGGTATAGGTTAATTATTAGAACATATAAATAAAAATCATTATCTCCAAAGAATTCATACAACCTAAAAATATTTTCTGGATTGAAAAAATCTAGAAAAGTTGATATGCCATGAAAACAAATCAATCAACCAACCAATTAACTAACCAATCAACCAACCAATTAATCAATCACTCAATGAACCAATCAACCAATCAACCTATTAACCAACTAATCAATCAATTAACCAATTAATCAATCAACAATCAATCAACTTATCAATCAACTAACCAATCAATCAATCAGTCAATAAACCAATCAACCAACCAATCAATCAATAAATCAACCTATCAATCAATCAACTAATCAATTAATCAACTAATCAATCAATCAACCAGTTAATCAATGAATCAATCAACAAATCAACCTATCAATCAATCAACTAATCAATTAATCAACTAATCAATCAATCAACAAGTTAATCAATGAATCAATCAATAAAGCAACCTATCAATCAATCAACTAACCAATCAATCAATCAATTAATCAACCAATCAATTGATGAATCATCCTCACTAAACAACCAACCAACCAATCAATCAATCAATCAATCAATTGATCAATCATTCAATCGGTCAATCATTCAATCAATCAACCAATTAATAAATCAACCTATCAAATCAGCCAACCAATCAATCAAATCAGCCAACCAATCAATCAATCAATCAAATCAGCCAACCAATCAATCAATCAATCAATCAACCAATCAATCAGTAAATTAACCTATCAATCAAACTACCAGCCAACCAATCAATCAACTAACTAACTAATCAATTTATGGCTAATATATTTTGTATTTACTCATAAATAAAGAATCTTGTACTCGGTTTGTTTGCCTAATAAAACTTCAAACTCCAAACATGTTATTATCCATATTTTTAATAATGATAAATATAAGTGGAAGCTTGCACAATATACTGCTCATATAAATATCAGTAGATTGGTTGTTTAATACTAATTGTTTCATAATAACATCTGACATCGGGTAATTGTCTTTCCTCCTTTTTACCATGATAGTGTGTTAACAAGAGAAAAAGTGATAAGATGATTCAGTTATCTGATGAAGATAGAATGTGTTTGATACACAATAAGATGCAGGCTAAAAAATGCAGGATAGATAGATTAAAATTCAACTTGTGAAGAATTACATACAAATATTTTAATGAGAAATCAAAAAGAAAACTGAATATTTTAAATCACTTTTTTTTAAGAGAATTCTTTAAATATTTAGAACAAAAGTTCTCTGCTTTTTCTTGGTAAAAGCAAAATCTGATTATATCTGAAAAGTTAAGAAAATTAGTAGTTGAAAAACTGATGAAGGTTATAGAATAGCAAAGTGATAATATTAATGGAAACAATTACAAAATAATTTATTAATGTATATTGTGCTAATCTAAACTTATTTTATAAATAGAACTTTGTCTGTGTGTGTCTGTGTGTGTGTGTCCGTTACCTATAGATTCCGAAATGGCTGAACCGATTTTCTTGAAAATTTACACAGTTGTACTATTAGTGTCTGTGAGTGTTCTTAGCTAGGTTTTGTGTTGAGGTACCCCCGATAAATATCGATAATCGAAAAAATCGGGTTATAGAAGGAGTGGTCCGATTTTAATCAAATTTGATACACTCATAGACAAAGACATAAGAAATGATATTCAGAAGTTTCAAGGTTGAAGTTCTTACAATAGTGCAGAAAATCGATAATATATATATATAAAAGGCAAGATGTTTGTGTGTGTGTCTGTTTATCTGTCTGTATGTCCTTTATACAAATCCACAATTTTTATCCGATTCTCACCGAACTTCAAAATTTGACTTACATCCATTCATTTTTCTTTCAGTCTACAGTTTTGCTTTAACTGGAAACAACTATTGCTTTTTAGAGTCTGAGCTCCAGGACCATGGATTAGTTTTAAAGCTTTCATTACACCTCATTACACGCCAGGCTATACTTCTAGTCAAATATATGTTCCTATGGCTAATGTCTTTTGTATTTACTTATAAATAAAAATTTATCTTGCACTTAGGTTGTTTGCACAATAAAACCTGTCAGTTTACCAATATTTTAATTAGGATAGGTATTACAATATGAAATTCACATGATATATTGCCCATTTAAATACATGCATATCCTGAAAATTTGACTAAAATCGAACAGTTAATACCAATTTTATTGTGAAACCACTGAATTATATAATACAATTTGGTATAATGTACAATTAGGAAAGCTAACCAAAGAAACTAAAATTTTCTGCTACTGAATTGAAAATAAAGTCTAGTCCCTCTCTCTCTCTCTCTCTCTCTCTCTCTCTCTCTCTCTCTCTTTATCTCTCACACATACATACATATGTGGACTCAATATTGAAATATGTGTGTGTGTGTGTGTGTGTGTGTGTGTGTAAACTTTGACATATATTGACTTAAAAAAGAAAAGTATGAGTCAAATTTTTTAAGAATATTAAAACTGTTTAAGAAAATACATGTTTTCTCTTTGAAAATATACAGATATGGAGTCTGTTTAAAAAATCTATTTAATATTAATGACAAAAATAACCTGCCTAGGGCAATGGCCTTTTAGTCCACTTCAAAGTACCATCCTTAAGACTTTGTATATTTACCCAATCAACTTTTCCACTTAATATTGTTAACAGTATGAAATTTCTACATTTCAAGCATTGATTTTAGATTTGTAAAAAACCAGAAGTTACAGAGGACCAAATTTGGAGTGCACTGGGGTTGACACACATGACTGATATGGACAAATCTTTGCACAAGACATGAAAAATAGATAGGTGTGTTGTCATAATAAATTCAAAGGTCACAGAGTGTACAAACTCACTCAATGGTGTCTGATATCTCCATGGGAGAGTGTCTGTTCCTTTATGTATTTGTTCATTTATTTTGGTTGCCAAATTATACTTACATGGTACAACTGGTATTTAGTAAAGTATGATTAAGTGTAAAGCAGGATACTTTCCAGACGCACCATCTATATATAAAGTATTTGACTTAACCTATTTACTGAAATCCAAGCAAATTATGAACGATTACATATTTTTTGTTTTGAAAAGACACTCCCACTCCACTCACCAGCTTAATCTGAGAACTTTTTAACACCATCTCATATTTACATTTTTGAACATAGACATTTTAGTTATGTTATTAAATTAATTTCAAAACTAAATGATTCTTCAATATTTGTTTATATCTATAGATGAGGTATTGTAATTATTTACATTGTTCAGATTGTTGTCTTCATCTTTATTGCAATATTCACAACACTTTGTCCGTTGTACGCTCAAACCATCTTCAATTGATTGGAATTTTGAACTGAACATTTATTGTAATCACTGGGTAGATTGTTCTCAAGGACACATGGCCCAGTGGATAAAAGCATTGGTTATATCCAATGACTTGTCCCAAGAAGTTTGTGAGTTCAATACTTCGCTTAGAGAGCTGAGTTAAAGGGAGATAACTAAGACATCCAGAAGTGGCATAACTCACGAAATATGAACAATCTACCCCAGTGATTAAAATAAAGGGTTCATTACAAAATTCCGAGAAGGTCAGAGGGTTCAATGGCTGAAACATTGTGAATATGGCTATAAAGATAACAGTCCAAACAATGTAAATAAATGATTCTTCTTCCAAATACTGTGTCACTTCAGGATGTGGGCAGTCATGGCTCTCTACTGCTTCCTATCCCTTGTAGCTTTTAGCAATGTTTTTCGTTTTATTAACCTTCTAATACCCAAATCTGCCATCCATTTACTTAAGCTTGTCAGGTAAACTACTTGCTATTTCCCTCTGCCCCTCTTGCTTTTGATATGTCCTGAGAGTGACAAATTCTCCAAGCTCTCTTTCTTTATTATGTAGCCTAAAATTTCATTTTTTCCTTTCTAATTCTAAATATATTTCCATTTTCTTTAAAACTTTGTAGTTAATCACAAGTTCCATGCATGCTATTCTCAGTATCCTTCTATAGAACAATATCTTTGTTGCTTCAAGTCTCTTCTTCAGTATTTATCTATATGATCTTTGGAGCATGTTGTAGAGTGGCTGACATCCTGGCAGCACTCTCAATGATGGCATGGATCATGGGCTGAAATGGTCTATTTAAGTAAAGACTAGTAGCATTTGATGTGTAATATTCAATTGTTATTCAAGTAATTTTCAAACAGATTACTTCAACAACTATTGCAATCTAAACCCCTCCTCTCTCTGTTGTAAGTTCTGTCTTCTCTGTTGTAACTATTGTACTGTTCTTGGTATATCTGTTTAGCATTGGTTATTGTGCTGAATAATACTGTAGCATACTTTTTCTGTGTAGTGTATCCACCTTGGCAATACAACAGAGCATTGCAGCAGGAATAATATAAATAATGAAATATTAGCAAATTTGAACGGACTTTGTTAAGAAAATATTGATTATTTAGAGGCATGTACTTCAAATATCTTTTATTATTCACGTTTTAAAATTTTCTGATTAATGATATATATATATATATATATATATATATATATATATATCACTCATTCAATGAAATGAATTAGACCACTTTAGCTATTGGGTGTGCATAATGATATGCGCTAAAAAGTCTGCCTACTTCCACCGAATGCCCATAGCCCAGGGGTAGAGTCACCAACTGACACCATTTCGGTCAGGTTTCAATGCTGGGTAAAAAAGCAATCGGAGTCTAACCGTACTGATGAGCTGTGATACGGCAAAACAGATTTGTCTGCGGATGACAATATATATATATATATATTGTGTTGAGTTGTGATAATTTTTAGTGCTAAGATTGTTGTTTTTTTCAGTAGTTTTACTGATAACCATTTTTTTGGCAAGCAGAATTTTTACTGTAAAGTGCTCGACATCAGGGTGATGATAGAGCATTGATAGTTTTAGTACAAAGAATTTGTCACTTTAACTGAGCAGGTTTCGTGAGGACACTATTAGGATGTCTTCACTTTTCATAGTTGCATTTTTTTTTGCAAAATATAAATATTCAAAAATAAATATAAATATAAATATTCAATAATTTAAAAAAAAATATATACTGCCCCACCATTGAAATAACATGATATGTTTACCAAAATTTCAATTATGTAATGGTTAGTCACAATTCAGCACCTGAAGTTTGTGATGTGCATGAAACTACAAGTTGTTCTACTGGTGAAAAATAAATGTATATGTACTAATATATAATTTATAGCTTTGGCACTATTTTATTAATACCAGCACTCAATGTGCAATATTATATATATATATATATATATATATATATATATATATATATGCATGCATGCATGATGGAGTAATGGATAGCAGCTTTGATTAAGGAATCAGAGAGCTGAGTCTAAATTCCAGTTGAGTTCATTGCATTCACTTACATGCAAATACCCTTGAAAAAAGTAAA
This sequence comes from Ascarosepion bandense, assembly GCA_037127315.1. Classification (NCBI taxonomy): domain Eukaryota; kingdom Metazoa; phylum Mollusca; class Cephalopoda; order Sepiida; family Sepiidae; genus Ascarosepion; species Ascarosepion bandense. The sequence continues at coordinate 299,253 of JBBBDQ010000296.1, read as the reverse complement.
AAGTATGAATCCATCTCTTATCCACCTCCAGCTATGAGTAAATAGCAGGACAGACTTGTCTTATAACCTTGGGTAGCAACCGATCTTGGAGAAGGCAACTTTAAATTATAAAACCTGAGGAGGGTTGTTTTAAGGACTTTTTGACATGTTATATACACCAGTTCTCTGTATTCAGCTCTTCCAAAATGTGTGGTTGGTTCTGCAGAAGACTTAACCACTATAATCAAAGTCATATGTGGGTAGTTTGACTGTTTGGTTCCAAGAAATGAATAGCTGTACCCTTATGTATAAAAAATGATGGAAAAGTCTATAGATAGATAGACAGGACATATCCCATTTCTAGAGTTTATATTGCTTATTTTTATATATATGTTATGTTTTTAATTTATTATAAAATTCTTCTTATTTCAGAAACTTGGTCCAGATTAATTGTCATCTTAAGAGTAAATTTTAAAACATGTATCATCTCTCATGTGCATTGTGGTACAGTGGATATCAATGCGGAATGACAAATGGGGGTGCCGAATTCGAATTCCAGTTCAATCCCTTGCATTCACTTACACACAAATACCCTTAGGAAAAGGTATTAATCCATCTCTTCCCTCCAGTTACGGGTTAAATAATAGGACAGATTGGGTTCTATAGCCTTGGCTGGCAACCAGTCTACCGCAGAAAGCAATGGCAACCTACTGCAGGATAATCTGCCCAGTCAGTTCAGTCATGTCTCTTCTGAGACATGATTGCCCAAAGCGTGTATCATGTATGGCACTTAACTGACTGATCATCTCTCCCCTTTGTTTCTCTTTCTTTATAGACACTTGAGTCATTTTTTTTTACTTAACACACTTTCTTCTTCTGTTAATACCACCACCACCACCATTGCATGCACAAATCTTTCTTCTTTGTTCCCTCTACTTAATATTCACAATTACTCCCTCTCTTTCACATATATGTCTTTCATAGATATATACAAATATACATGTTAAACTCAATGCACTGATCATGAGCATTAATTATTAATAATAAATGTTAATGGCAAATATAAATGTTCATTTGTTAAAGGTATGTACCTTAAGTACTCATTCATCTAAACACATGCAATCGCACTTAAATACACATTGCTATGCAATGGCAAAGTTGTCTTGATGCAGAAAAAGAGTCTTGACATTCAGAAGTTTATAAGGCATAGGAAATGCAGGTGAATATCTGATCACAAAGACATTCTTGTCATAATTACTACTCTGTTAATGCAATAATCTCATTCAATGGTCTTTTAAGAAATACATCAGTAGATATCAGCTTGGAATGAGAAATCGGAGAGTTGAGTTCAAATTCCAGTTAAATTTGTTTCATTCACTTATGCACAAATTCTCCTGGGAAATGTGATAAACCATTTCTTCTCAATTCAGCTATGGGTTAAATAGGAAGAGATTGTGGGCTCTATAGACTTGGTTGGCAACTAGCCTACTGCAGAAAAAAATGGCAACCCTCTGCAGAAAAATTTTCTGCCTAGTCAGTCATGTCCTTTTTGAGATATGTGAATGACTATATATATTGTCCAAAGCTTTATAGCCGAGGACAATAACGGAGTTAGAATCTGCTGGTTATTCGTGGTCTTTAAAAATTACTTGTGTAACAATTTAAGATTTGAATACGTACAGAGTCGATTTTATTATTATTATTATATATATATATATATATATATATATATATATATATATATATATATATATGTATGTGTGTATATATATAATGAAATTATATGGAGATTTACAAAAATGGTATTAACTGACATATTAAAATTAAATTAAAATTAATATTCAAACAAATAAATTGAAATTTAAATAAATATGTATTTATATTAATTATTTTATATATTAATACATATATATACGTGTGTGTGTGTGTGTGTGTGTGTGTTGGATGAGCATTCTAGTGCAGTGGTTATTTTCTCATTGATGAGAAATTGGGGAGCCATGTTTGATTTCCACTTGAATTCATTGCATTCACTTATGTGCAAATACTGTTGACAAAGACATGAATCCATCTCTTCTCCCTCCAGCTATGGGTTGAATACCTGGATAGATTGGGTTCTATAGCAATCAGTTTACCGCAGAAACAAATGGCAACCTATCGCGGGAAAATCTTCGGCCTAGTCAGTCATGGATTGAAAGGGACATGATTACCCAAGCATGTATTACATATAACATTTAAATGATATATATATATATATATATATATATATATATATAGTATTGAGTTATGATAATATTCGGCACTATGATTGTTGTTTTTTCAGTAGTTTTACTAATAAAAGGTATTATGGCAAGCAGGCTTTTTTACCCTAAAGTGCTCAATATCAAGGTGGAGACAGAGTTTTGGTTGTTCTAATGCAAAAAATTTGTCACTTTAACTGAGCAGGTTCATGATGACTTCAAAGTTTTAGAAAAATCATTCCTATAACTCTAGATAAATACATAAACAATACATGTATTCAGTTAATATAAAATAGAATTAATCCTTGATAATAGCTAAAAGTATAGCTGAAAGTGCTTGGATAAATAAAGCATTTGGATAAATTTTATATAATTTATGTACTGAAAAAAAATGACACTTTAACACACACACGCACACACACACACACACACACACACACACACAACTATATATATTATGATAATAAAACTGGGTTGATAGTAATAAGCTAATTATATATTAACAAATGTTAATATATATATATATTGATATCTGTTGTTATTTGAAATTTGCTATATATATTACATTTGTAAATGTAATCAGTATCAGGGTTTTATACTTTTTATAGATATATACAGTGTGGACATAGAAATCAACTTGGAATGGTTAGTGTCAATCTTTCGATTGCATTGAAGCATGAAAATGACAGTCACCATGCAGTGTTGATTTCTATGTCCACACTTCCTGTATCTATCTATATTAATAACAGATTAATAATAAAACTTTTTTGACAGGAATTTATATATATATATATATATATATATATAGTCATCTGCAGACAGATCTGTTTTGCTGTATCACAGCTCATCAGTACGGTTAGACTCCAATTGCTTATATATATATATATATATATATATATATATATATATATATATATATATAATGGCAGGTTACTCATTTTTTATCATACCTGTCTGTTAGCATAGCTTGCTAATTTCTACTGCTCAGGCACATTTGTGTTCATTTAATACACACAAGACTCACAGGTGGTTTATACTGCAATTATACTGAGTCCCAAAGGGTCTTGTTGATGGTTCTGACTGAAGGTTTGAGCTTTCTGGATTTTTCAGACTGTTTTTTATGCTAGATAACATGCTCTCTCCCAGAAACTGTAACTAGGGTCCACTCAGCATAGTTGCAGTATAAATCACAAGTGGGCTCTGTGGGTTTGGAACAAGAAAATGTGCCTGAGTAGACGTTTACAAAAGGGATTAGCTGTCAGGCCTAGTAAACAGGTATCCTTGGATATGAGTGGCCTGCCATACAATGTTGAGTAGATATTAATTACAGTTTGTGAGAGAAAACTTACACTTTAGTGTCATCAATAGTTTGATAGTACATTCAAATCTTTGTGGACAACCATCAACAGCTTCAACAGCCTGGTTTGCTTTTGCAGCCCTTTCCAAAAAGTGTTGCGTGCTGGGATCACCTCCCCAGGCTGATAAATTGAAGTCCCCTTCTTGACAAATCAACCATGTTGAGATTTGAATCCATGTTCTATATGGTCAGAAAGCAAACATTCCAACACCCAGCTATTACAGACATGCACAGATACCTGTTATTAATAACTTTATTTTACAGTAAGATTTATGAATGTCTGTGTATGATTGAATATAAGAAATATTCAATAGAAATAGGTAGATATTAATATCACTAAATATGTATTAATTACAGGTGGATAGATATCAATGATGGATAAAGAAAATAGATATAGAGAAAGCAGGTAGAATAATGTAATTATCATTGATGTAATGAAAGACCTTTTGGCAATTTCATCGAATACATCAGAAAATATGTACATTGAATCACAAAAAGACAGAAAATTGTCATAAGAAGAAAATAGAACTTTTCATTCAATTATAGTTCTTTATTGCAATAACTTGGAACAGAAATTTGATTGATAAATGTAAGCTTTTGTTTATTATCTCAAGGACACTGGAAAAGATATCAATTATCTTATCAAAAATTATGGAAAATAGCAAACATAAAGTTTATGTGTTTTTTTTTCAAATGTATTTATGTATAAAATGAGGTGAAGTCTTGTAATTTTTTTTATATTATTTAATGATCATCTCTAATTTTTCATACTATTTACGAATCTCTTCATCAATAGAAAACTAAAGATAAATAACTGGAATGATAAAGTTCTATTTAATCAGATTCATTTTAATCTTGTAATTTTATTATATAAACATTTATAAATCATAATAAAAACAATTTGTTTCTCAAGTTAATTCAATCTGCTTAACTTAGCAACTGATTTGTGTTTCTTTTAGTTACAAAATTTTATTAAAAGTGATCAATTGGTAATTGTTATTAAAAGTGATCAATCGGTAAATGTTATTAAAAGTGATCAATTGGTAATTGTTATTAAAAGTTGGTAAGCATAAATTAACATTTTCTTAAGCTGACACATTCACAACTCTGTATTAACAATATAAGACTGACTCAAGGAGATAACAACCATTATTTTTTTAAACAAATCAAGTAATTTTTAAAATTTCAAATAACTTAATAAAAAGCTAATGCTTTATCTTATCAATATTTGGTCTTATATCCATAAAATCTTGACGACATTAAATTCTGTCAGTTACAAAATCTTTTATAATAAATAAATGTTTCAGTCAATGAGCTGATGGCTACAAAGCCTTTTGGTTAATTCTTTTTCTTACTTTATGTGAAGGTATATAAACATATCTCGGGTTACAAAATATAGATAACCTTGTTAGTATCTGGTCATTGAAAGCAGACAGTTATCAAGGTTTCTTCTTAATCAAATTTATACCAAACCAGATAGTAAAGCCACTAAAGTTACTGTGTGTGGAAGAATTAGAAAACAGGAAACCTTAAATAAAAGAAAACAAAAGAAGAGTAATCAAAAAGACAGTAGATTACGATTGACATTGCATTTAAATTTTTGAAAATCAAAATTGACTGGAAAGCAAGAATCCAGAAGAGAATTCCATAAGAAGTGTAAAAGAAGAAATTATTAACATAGAACTTACAGTTACATCTAGACATTTCAACTGTAAAATGATGTGAACTTGTGGCCAATCTAGTAGTATGCTTAAATTCATAATGTCTAAGTACTAAAGAATAATTACCATGAAAGTTTTTATAAAAAGGCACAGGGAAACAACTTTATGGAAATGGGAAAGTGATGGAAGCTGAGATGTTTGGTTAGGACCAATAACATTGCTTATTCTTCTTTGGATTTTATCATGAATCTCTAAATATAGCAGGAGCACTAGACCATGTGTGACAGCAATATTCTAAGCATGGAAGAATCGTAGATTTATAAATATGTAAGATAGATTCTGGGGAGAAAAATTGTCTGGCATGGCAAATTGAACCAACTTTCTTAGTAGTTGACTTAATGGATTCAATGTAGTCTTTCCACTTCATGCCAGTAGATAATGTTAACCCAAGAAAGTGTGACGAGTTGGTCTCCTGGAGGTTAGCATTAGCCATGTTGATGAAAGGTAGAAAGGGGTCACTTAGATGATTAATAGAGAGCAGTTTTGTATTAGAAGCATTAAAATTAGCAAGCCATTCTTTGCTCCAGTTAACAAAAGATTGAAGTTTGTTTTTGAGATCAACTGTCAATTTAACCTTATCAAAAAATAAAAACAGCTAAGGAGAAGGTGGAAGAATGTAAACAAAACTTTTATTTTATAGGTAGAGAACATGCTAACAAATTATAGAAATGTATTATATGGCTTTTCTCTAACTCTCTAAAGAAAAGTTAGTGGATGCTACAAAAGCTGTCTTTACTCACAAGTCCCGTAGCACACATTGCCTTAGTAGCATCTGCCAGAAGACTCTGCTTTCTATTGAAAAGATACTCTTGTAACTGGCCATTGAGAGTTATATTACATGTGTGATACATATTAATTGGAGAAGAGGAAAGAATAAGATCTACTATTATATACTGTTTTTTTTACAATAATGTCCACCCTATACAAGATCCAAGAGCCACTCAAGGTAAGTGCTTACAGAAAAAGCAGTACAGTTTATGGGGTTATGTGGGGAAGATAACAGTTGGCTATAGACTTGAACAGGTTAATGTTGTAGTGATAAGAGAAGCATCCTCCTAGGAGTCGGTTCATATTATTAAATACTTTTAAAAATATTTGGTAGTCAGAGAAATTAACAATATGTCATCATGTATATTTTTTATAATGATGTTCTCCTTGCAGGAGGCCCAAGAGTTACTCAGGGTAGAGGTTTGCAGAGTAAGAGGCACAGCTTATGCAGATATGTGGAGAAGATACCAGTTAATCATAGTGTTCAACAGGTTAAGATTTTAGTAATCAAGTACTCAAGCAGTGGTTTGTGAAAATAATCTTTTAGAGTGGAACTTACATCTCTCCAGCAGAATATGCATATAGCATGGGTGTCTTAGTCATGAATGTTAGAACTAGTGGAACTAAGGAATGTCGTTCATTTGAACACTTTCCATGGGAATAGTAATAGAGTAGTTAGAAGCTTACAATGTTTTGTCAGTGGGAAAGATGTTATAGGGAGGAAACTAAACCATCACCCAAAAGGCCAAAGAGATGGGAAAGTGAAGACTGACTGAGTAGTTCCTGCCTATATATGACAAAAGTCCTCCATTTTCAGGTCCTTGTAAAGGTAGAGGATAGTAGGAGTCAGCTACTAACTTTTTGCAGCATCAATAGAGTTCTTTTTGAGGTTTGAGTGAGTTTGATCCAGTAGATGCTCAAGGCATGGGACCACCCTGAAGGAACACCTGTTCATTATAAAAGGGTAAAATCAGGGTCCTCTCATAATGATGCAACGTCACTAGTTCTGTTTTTGAGGCACTGAATTTGACCATCCAGTTTTTCCTTCACTAAACTGTAAGGGCTTGGTCAAAGAAGAGATCATCTGCTAAGATCCAGTCATTTAAAATTTTGGAAGTACACCTACATACTGTTGTATCATCAGTATAAATATTCACATAATATATATGCTTCGGCAGATCATTTATGTAAAGTACAAAGAAAATTGGGCCAAAAAGCAAGCCTTAGGGAATGCTTATGTTGATCACTTGGACCTTATCAACTGTCTTCAAGGATCTACCTAGACTTTATAGATATAAGCTTACTACCAGATTGGCAGCTAGATCTCATCATGTTATAGTTGAAATGGCTAGATGTAACCATAAGTTATATTCTAACAGTTTTTTTTCTCTCTAAACTTTAGCTTTTGGAACTCTCTTCCAACTTCTTGCTTACCAGTCAAAATTTTTTTTTCAAAAATGTAAGTGCAATGTCATTCATTTTTAAAAAATTTAAATGCAATGTCATTCATTATCTTCCATTTTCTTAATTTCTGTTCTTTTATCGTTCTCTCCCCTTAATAATGTTTTTTACTCATATTATTTCACACATTCCTGAGAGACTTTATTGCCTTCCTTGGGGTCAAATCATTAAAAAAACAATATAACATTTGTATGGATTAAGTCTATGTAAAAATAGGGGCAGTTTACAACAATTGGGCAAATGATAATCTACCAGATATTTAAAAAAGTTTGGATTTTATCTGTAATCAAGTGCAGTAGTTAATACAATGGTTTAACTTTCATAGTGTACATACTAATTAAAAACTTACCTGGCACAGAAGTTTGTTTTTGATTGAAAGAGGAGTAAATATTTCTCCTCATTTTAGGTGAGACAATCCCAGGCCTTGTGGATTCCAACCTTGTGATCAATACCAGTAAATCAGTGGTTACAGAGACTGGGCCAAAATTCTTATCCGTTGTCAATATCCATATGTATGCATGTGTTAATCCCAACCAAAAAATTCAATCTTTTGTTACATACTGCCTTAGTGGAAAGTTCAGGTAAGTAGTTACAAATTTCAAACTTTGAAAAATGCCATTTCTTTGTTCAGTCAGTCTTGTGTTGACAAAAATTAATAGTTGAATATTTATTTAGACACATGACCAGATTTACTTCTTGTATTTTGGGAGATTTAAATCAAGTTGCAGTAAATCCTTGTTCTGACATGTTTTGATTATTGACTAATAACAGGATTTGAACACATTTTACCTATAAGACAAAGTATAAAAAGTTTATGTTCTTTCCTATTTCAAAAGAACTTGATTAAACCTGTTACATCAATTTTGATCATTAAATGCATGACTTACAAATTATGTAAATAACTTTGTGAGAAATTTGTTGTGGTGTAAGAGTTAGCAAACTTGTTTTGCTAGATCAGTTATGACTGAGTAGTGCATTCGATCCTCACTGGGTGCTTCATACTTTCAGATTTGTGTCACATCTAAGCTATGCATAGAAAATCCTTAGTGCACTCTAATGTGGCATATTGGTTAGCAAACTGATCTCATTAGACCAAGTACAACTTAGTAGTGAGTTTGATCTTCACTCAGGGCTCCACACTTTTGGCCTTGTTCCACATTTAAGCTATGCTTAGTAAATAACTATCTAAGGATCTTCATTAACATTAATTAAGTAATCATGATAACTATTGATTCTTAGCAGAATAAAACACCTTCTTATAAGGTGAACTTGTAAAATCTCTGATAACCAAATTAAAACAAATATTTGATGCAATACTGGATATAAAGTTATATGTTACTGGATACAGAATGTAATAAATAAAAAAACTGAATACTGAGAGAAGACGCAATATGGCCCAATGAATAAAAACATTGGTTAGATCCAGTGACTTGATCCAACGATTTGCGAGTTCAATACCCGGCTACAGCAGTGATGAACAAATAACTTAGAGTTGAGTTAAAGGGAGATATCTAAGACATCTGGAAGTGGCATGGCTCATGGAACGAGAACAATATACACCAGTGATCAAAATAAAGGGTTCGGTTTGAAATTCTAATCACCTTAAGAAGGCCAGAGTGTACAATTGCTGAAAAGTCATAAATATAGCAATAAAGACAACAGCCTGAACAATGTAAATAATATAAATACTAGCTCGTCTCAGAATGTTGTAACCTTGTTTGTTTTGTTGTAGCCTACAAGGTGTTGGTTGATATCACATGGTTGTATATCTTGGTATATTAATTAGTTACTGGTAATATGACTGATCTACAGTCAATTAACAGTTTGGTCACTCAATAGATTCATTATTCGCTGAACTCCAATTACTTGTTATTTGTTATTCACTCATTATCCCAGACTTCTGTCTGGTGCTTATATAATTATTTTAGTGGTCACCTGATCACCAGTAGTATAATTCAATTTCCTAATATTATTCTTTATCTGGTGATCAGTGTTCAACCGTCAATACTTCTTTCTACATGAAACAGAAGTATAGACAGATAATATGAGTGTTGTCAGAGTTTATCTTTTTCTTGTTATTTTTGTAAATTTAGCATCTTGGATTTTAGAAGTACAAATCATAGAGTAAATAGATGCCTTTGTCTTGATTAAATTGAGGTCTTCTATCTTATTATTACATGTCAGTTATGAAATTTCATTAATCTGGAATCTTAAACCTTCATGACTTACCATTGAACAATAATATGGTGTGGTATTATAGGAGATTCAAAGCAAGATCGTTAGTCTCCACTCTTTCAAGTTACAAACATCTTTAAAAATATATATACAAACTTTTAGAATAAAAATACATGAAAAAATGCCAGTAATTATTGTTTACAACTATAAAAGCAACATGTAGATTTATAAAAACACTCCAGGGAGAGAATGTATTTATGAAAAAAATATTCAAATATATATAAATATTCATCTAATATATGAAGCGTTTAGAATTAGAAGGTACTTTCTGCCACAAAATAAAAAAATAAAAAATCATGTTTAATGTTTGTTGACAATCAAAATGCTATAACTTTTGATCTATTTGTGATAAACCACTTAATCTTTTTTAAAGGAACCTGAAAGCTTCTACTTTAATGGACAAACACTTACACTTAACTAAGTTTCATATACATGGCAGAAAGTACCTTCTTGTACTGAAGGCCTCAATAAAGTTCAAAGTCTGTATATATGTCAACTCAAAACTATGAAACTTAAAACTGTGAAATCAAATAAATTTTATGATTTTATCAACCAGCATGTGTTATAACTTGCCCAGTGGATTAATGGATAGCAACTTGGATTGAGGAACAGAGAGTCAAGTTCGAATGAATTTCAAATTCATTACATTCATTTATGTGCAAATATGTTTGAGAAAGATATAAATCCTTCTCTTTTTCCCCCAGCTATGGATAAATATCAGGACAGACTAGGTCCTATAGCCTTGGTTGGCAACTAGTTTACTGTAGTCAGGATTGACAAACTACTGTGGGAAAAATCAGTTATTCACTTTATGCATGGTTGGCAATCTTCCTTGAGATGGTGTCTTGTATATAAAAAAACACCCATGTGTAGGTTCAGTGATTCATGTCTCTATCAGCCATTGAAAGTGATCTTTAATGTTCACTCACAGCACCAGGATCTGAGTACAGCAAGGCTTGACCGCGTTGTGTGGAGCGAGATTGTTGATAAATTTCTGACCAACAATCATCCTTTGGTGATCTTGCAAAGGATGACAATGATCTTGCCCAACTTAGCTGTTCTTCCTTAATGAAAATAACTAGTTTACATATTCAGCCTTAAGAGTCTAATTTAAAAAATAATTTGTTATTTATTTCCAATTCAATCTCTTGGGATATTTTTCAATAAGAGATTGTTTTTTAATATCTTTTATAATTACATGGAGTGGTTATTGTTTACTGTTCTGTAAACTTAGCATTTAGATCACAGCTCTTGAGAGTCAAGTGAAGTAAACTATGTATAAAAGGAAGTAAGCAATGTGGGCATGTTTAATAGCATATTTTGAATATCTAACAAATGTAAATCATGTTATTATTTTCGTAATATGCTGTATTGCATGTAGTAGTTAGAAATCAACCAATATAAATGACCTTATAAATTTCTATTCTCATCAGAGCAACAAAATAAAACTCAGCATAATCATTGGATTCTACTTAAGATCACTTAGAATATGCAGCCTACATTATTTACTTGAAGAAGAGAAACACAATGAAAACACTTTTAAAGGTCTCCAGTATCCTAATTATTTTATATTCAGTGTGAAAGAAAAAGCCCATAAAATACTCCAAAACAAAAAACATCTCCTCTTGAAAAACCCAATGAATCGAAAAAATGCATTCTTTTACTAAATAACTCTATCACATTTACAATAAAAAAGAATCAAAATCCAATATGTTATATATAAAATAAATAATAATTACAATGTTCAGACATATTAAGCAGCTTTATGAGAATTTTGATAATATTTTATGGTTACAAAAATTTCTCAAATCAAGAAATGACTATATAGAGCAGTAGATCAGTAGTAAAAACAACATTAGGTATTATTGCTAGCAGATTAATGCATCAGTCAGTCAAGTGTCATACAAGGTTTCTTTTGATCCATTACAGAATAGGCAGAAGTTTTTTTCTGCAGTAGGCTGCTATTTCTTTTTGCAGTAAACTGATTGCCAATCAAGGCTATAGAGTTCAATCTTTCCTGCTGGAGAGAGAATAAATAGATTAATACCTTTCTCAAGGGTATTTGTGCAGAAATTAATGCAACAAATTCAACTGGAATTCAAACTCACTTCTCCAAATTCTCATTCTGATATCCATTGCACATCTAAAAAGATTTCCCAAAATCTGGTCAATTGACTAAACATTACAATTTTTTATAAGTCTGTCTTGGTTGGGCCCAAATGTTTTCAGCACTCCCTCATACAATTAGGAAAAGGAATAATTTTTTGTCATAAATTTGTAATGAATTTGACATTGAATCTCACATATTTAATATTTCACTCTGGTACTTCGTCAGTTACTGTCAGACAGAGTGTGCCCACATGCCCCTTCTCCTAAGAGCCTTCATCTGAAATGCAGACCTTACATTCTCATCAACAATGTCTGTGAGACTCCCACTCCTTTCTTTCTGGGATAGGTCTGATTTCTCATTCTGAACTGATATCCATTACACTACAACCTTGATTAAATACACAGAAGGGGAGATTTTGTTTTGTAATGTTTCTAATTCAGTGTTTTCTATTATCTTTTTTATTGAAGCTTGTAGTTAGCAACATAGATGTTCCCAAAGCCATTACTACCTCATTTGAAGTAACTATTTCAAGATTCAATAATTAAAATGACCACAATGACATTTGTAAAACTCAGAGAACAAAGATAAGCCTACAAGTGACCTCTTTATTATACAGTGTGTGCTGGAAGCAACAGCTTTCATACACGGAAAAAGTAAAGAGAAAATCTTTCTAGGTTTCAAATCAGTGACATTTCCACAGAAGTTCTGTGTCCTTTTGCAGTTACTATCACTGTTCTTATGGTATCATTTCTCTTGTGAGTTTTAAATTTCATTGATTGATAAATTTATTTTTCATATCTAACAAAACGAAAAACAAACCAGAAAGTTAATAATCAGACATGTAAAACTTTATCTGCAAATAGATAAACTGGGATGTGATAGTAAAGTTTTCTTTAATCTATATCAGTCAGTCATTTAAGTACCATATGGGATACATGCTTGGGTGATCATGTCTCAAAAGACATGAACACCCAAAGCCATGGTAAGTCGCCATTACTTTATATTTTTTAAATCAATTCACCCCAAACAAAGCAGTTCAGCCACTGGTGGGCAGGAGATTACTAGAGAGAAGTGTGAAAAGAAAGAGGAATATGATACACTGGGGATGGGGGGAAGGATAAAAGAGAGATGGAAATAAAGGGGATAAAAAATGGCAGTTGACATTGCATTTAATATCTGAGAGATTGTAGCAACCACCAAAGCAAGTGTATAGAAGGAAGTTCCAAAGTCAGGAAGTGTGAGAAAAGAAATTGAGTGAGGGTAGAAGAGGCAGTTACATTTGATTGCTTTCACTGTAAAAGGGTGGGACCTAGTTGCCACTGTAAATGAGTGAGACCCAGTAGAATTTGTGTAGAAGGAGCATGACTGGTTGCCAACGAAGGCTATAGGATCCAATCTGTCCTGCTATTTAGCCCATAACTGGAGGGAGAAGTGATGGATTAATAATTTTCCAAGATTATTTGCATACAAGTGAATGCAACAAATTCAACTGGAATTCAAAATTGGGTTCACTGATATCCACTGCACAACAACATTCATCTATATCACTAGGCAGAATTAGTTGGGTTAGGAGAAGTAATTCACTTCAGGTGTCGATTTTTTTGGTAGGAGGGGTAATTTAGGGGAATTAGTATAATGAAGTAGCATAGAATATTAGTTATATCATTTTTCTCTTGTTCCAATTGTGCTGTTTTTACTTGAATTCCTTTTATGGTTAACTAGATATTTAATTTGCAGGTTATACTAAGAAACAGTTACTACTAAAATATTTTTGTTTATAGTGTTTATTGCAATAAAGCAGAGGAGAATGGTGTAGCTTAAGAAGCTTTATTCAGTTTAAAATAGTTTAGTACCAAAATAGATACTATAATGGTTTAGACTTGGAAAGTTCTTTAGCCAAAGAAGATAATTTTTAACAAGTGGGGGTAAGTATGTGGTTACTTACCATATCTGTATTGATAATGTTAGAATATTTCATTCTAAAAATTGCTATTTACTACAAACAATCTTTTTTTTTTAATTATTTTTAAACATATTTTCCAGTTTGTTTTTTTTTGTTGTTGCGTTTGTTGCTATTTTTTTCTTCCATCAAAACAAAATAAATGACCATAATCTTTCTTTATATTGTGTAAATATTGTCCAGTTTTGGAATGTTGTTTAGAAAGGTGTCAAATTTTGAAATATCACAAGCAGTATAATTAATACCACTTCCTGAGAACCCTTATTTACTGATGAAAAACTAAATTGTTAATCTGAAAGTATGTCTTGAGAGATTTTTTTATCTTGTGACTTAAATTCTGCAAATCTGTTTATTTACATGAATATCTATCAGCATATCATTTTGCAAAGATATAAATTATTATTGTCATTATGTACGCTTGTTAATGACCAATCAGTAATGCTTGTACAGCATCCAGATATTACATGGATATCATTGCTGAAAACTAAGCTGGGGAGAAATAGTGAGGGATCCATCAGGACACCAATTATAGTCAAGGATCAAAAAATGGAAATATTGAAACAATTCAAATACCTTGCTGCAATCATCAGCCATGATGGATTTAAGCCAGAAGTTAATGTGTGAAAATTGCATTGACAACAGCTGTGATGGTATGGTTCAAACTGATCTGGAGAGGCAAAAATCTTACCCTAATAAATAAAGTGAAATTGCCACATGCCCTTGTCTTGTTGGTTCTCCCATATGCATGCGATTCATGAACTTTAGCAGCATGATTCCAAAGGAAGATCTCAAGTTGCTGAGATGAGATACTTCAGACATCTGTTTAGTACATTTTACACTGATTGCATCACAAATGAAGAGGCACACAGAAGAGTGAGTCATCAGATAAATGGCTATAAAGTTATGCTGACTACCATGAAGAAAAGGGTGCTAAAGTGGAATGGCCACATAACCAGATCATGAGGTTTCTCCAAGACCATCCTACAATGAATGGTACAAGGAGGAAGGGGATGCCAAAGAAAAGAAGGAGATAGTCAGAAAATATCATCAAATGAGCTGGCAAAAGTTTTGCCCAGAGCCAATACTGGCTAATGATCAGATCAAATGAAGGCTTCTTGTTGAAACATCCCTATGATCCTGGTGGGTTATGGGACAGGATGAGAGGATGAGGAGGATGGACGATTGGACCTAGATTTGTTTGATTTATTTAACAGCATATTAATTCCTTATGGATTATTTAATGCTGGAATTTAATCTCATTGGAAACTTTAAAGTAATAAAAATATGGTATATGTTGTTTTGCTTTCACCGTTAAATACGTGGTAGTTGATACTCATTTTTTTGTGCATATACATGTTTGTGTGAACATAATTACTACAGGCAGTGAGATGTTTATTTTATGTTGTAGTTTTGTTGAAGCTAAATTTTGAAATTGTTTTGTTTGAAGTTAAATTTTAAGAAATTGTAGGATATTATATCGATTATTGTTGTGAATAAGTTTTTTATGTTGATTGATATTGGTAATTTTAGTATAAATAGATATTGTTGGTAATTTTTTATATAAAAATTTATTACTGTTGCTTTTACTATAAAAATGCATTTTTATATTTTCATAGTGTTTGATTTTTGTTTGGGGTTCACTATTTACTTCTAACTGGCACTCTAACAGGTGCTACCAGCCCGGGTTAGGGTGCACTAGGAGTAACAGGCAATAAGATGTGGTTCCATATTCATCAAAATCTCCAATCTCCCAATCAGAGGCCTTGTTGCTAGATGTAGCTTATTGTCATACTCACATCTGCCTAGATTTGTCAAATATAGAATACTGTATTTAAATTTTTAATAATATTATTTTATCTCAATTTGTGTATGTATATGCAAATGAGAAATCATTTTAATTTGAATTTGATAACAATTTCATTTTAAGAACTATGTCCTATATTGCTATATAGCAAATCTGACCACAGAAAATCTCTTTCTTTCTGATTTTCTATTGTAACTTTTTTAAACAGATTTTGATATAAAATTGCAAATATTGATCATTAATTTATCAAATTGCACATTTAAGTTCTAATCTTACCAAAGTGATTTACTTTCTTCCTAGTTCTGTAAATAACTTTCACTTTCTTGAATCAAGAATGACACATGTTAAAAGATGGTCGTTCCAAGTGAAGCATGCCAAAATCTACCATTTGTTCCCCCAAACAATTTTCTAAACTTAATAGTTTACATGAATTTTCTAGCAGAACAAAAATAATTTTTATCTGATTTTGGAAAATGAGGATTTATTGTTATTTACATTATTTACATTATGATTAATGTCCTGATTTTCATTGTTAGTATGTAATAATAACAATTAAGATGGGACATCAGTTTGAATTTAGTTGTTAAATAAAATGTGGAAATGTAGGTATCTGTTTCCTCTCAGTACTGTAATAAAAGGCCTCAGGGTGATTGTTATAATGATGCAGAAGTGTGTGATGCCTTCTATAATTTAAAACAGCTACTTATGAAGTCTGCACTACACTGTCCAGATAACACCAAATCATGTAATAGAATGTGTTGCATCAGATGTTGCAGTATCAGCTACTCTAAACCAGTCTGGGTGAACCCTGAATCCCCATGATTCTCATTACCTAGCAATTAAGAAAGTTTCAACTGCAGTGATCAAAGCTGTGAGGATTCCATTTTCTGTCTGGTCAACATTTTACATTTGTGATGGATCAAATTCATAGTTGCATTCATGATGAATAACAGTAGCAGGCCCAAAATGAAAAATGACAAGATCCAAAGTTGGTTTCAGGAACTGACATGCTTTGGCCCAATGTCCAGTTTCACTTCAAGTATTACATTCACTATTCCAAGCTAGACATTTGAAATAGTGGAGCAAATTTTTTTAATTTTTTTATAATTGTTTCATACCAAGCAAGGAAGGACTGTCACTGGTGTGCAGGTGGTTACAGTAAAAAAAAAAAAAAAACTGGGGACAGAGAGTGTCAAAGAAAGGATAAAAGATGGGTGAGATTCAAGGAGAGAGAAGATGGCAGTTGATGCTGCATTTAAATTTTTGGAGGTTGTAGCTCTCAGAGAAGCAAGCAAATGGAAGAGATTTCCACGAATGGAAAGTGTGAGAAGATAAACTGTTAGAGTAGAAGAGATGATTAAATTGAACTATTTTGATGGTAAAAGTGTGGGACCCTGATGCCAATCTATTAGCACTGGTGAATACATGTGGTCGGGGAACCAGGGAAAAAATCTCGTCAAACAGTAGCCATGAAAATACGTGTAGAAAAGACAGAGGGAAACCACATAATGTCGATGAGAAAGTGACTGAAGTCAAGATGGGAAGTGATGATCAATTACATTGCGAACCATCCTCTAGATTTTGTCAAGAGCCCCCGACCAGATATGGTAACAGTATTCAATGCACAGATGAATAGTAGGTTTATAAATATGCAAAATGAATTTTGATGAGAAAAATTTCCTGGCCTGGAACAGTGACCCAAACTTCCAAGCAGTAGATGTAGCTATATATTTGATGTAGTCATTCCATTTGAGTTTGATTGAGAGGGTGAGGCCAAGGAGGTGCAGTGTGTTGTTTTTAGGAGACTAGCATCATCCATTCTGATGGTTGGTAGGAAAGATTCTTTATAGTGGTTAAAGGAGAGCTGCTTTGTTTTGGAGACATTAAGATTTAGAAATTACCACCACAAAACCAGTGCCTCTTCTTCACTGTGACAACATTAACCAAATAGAGATAGTTTTTAAGGGAGGAAATACAACCTTGGGATTAAAAGATAAAGATGACAAATTTTCCAGTCAGTTCCTTCTTTGATATGCCTTTTTTAATTTTGTTTGGCTTATGAGATATTAATCACTAACCTAGAATCCATCATAAAAATTCAGAATATGGAATAAGTAAATAATTCCAATACATCAGTGTATCAGTTATAATAAATTTAGTATAGGAGATAATAAAATTGAACATAGAATAGGCTGCACTAGAGGTAGTTTTTCCCAGCAGCTACTAATTTCTACAAAACCAAGATATTAACCTAAAAATCCAAGTCATAAACCCTTTTAAAGCCTTTTAAAATTGAGATTTCCATATGGATGCAATGCATGGTGCCAAACTCATTGAAGAATATCTAAACTTTCAATTACATAAAAACTTCTTTCTCAGATCAATGATTAAAAATAGATTTAATTGACTGTGAATCTTGGCAACCACCATCCTTCTTTGAGCCTTGTAGACTGGTGTTATAGAATCAGAAACAAACTGTAAACAGAAATGATATCACTTGAGAACTTTTAACAGCAACAACAATGAAAATAGATATAATTATAACTCAAAGAGAAAATCTAAACTTATTTATAAATGGAACTTTGTCTGTGAGTGTGTGTATGTGTATGTGTGTGTCTGTTACCTATAGATTCCGAAATGGCTGAACCGATTTTCTTGAAAATTTACACAGTTGTACTATAAGCATCTGCGAGTGTTCTTAGCTAGGTTTTGTGTTGAGGCACCTCTGATAAATATCAAAAATCGATAATAAAAAATATCACGGTTATAGAAGGAGTGGTCCAATTTTAATGAAATTTGATACACTCATAGACAAATACATAAGAAACGATATACAGGAGTTTCAAGGTTGCAGTTCTTACAATAGTGCAGAAAATCGATAATATATATATATAAAAGGCAAGATGTTTGTGTGTCTGTGTGTGTGTCTGTTTATCTGTCTGTATGTCCTTTATACAAATTCACAATTTTTATCCGATTCAAACTTCACACAAATGTTCTTTAGGCCGAGTCTGAGCTCCAGGACCATGGATTAGTTTTAAAGCTTTCATCACACCCATGCAATGCCGGGCTATACAGATAGTAATGATAAAATCAAGATGTTAACTTTCCACACTATATCCAACAAAAGTTAAGGAAGGAAACTTTGGTCAATATTTGAAAGACTTCAGAAACCTATTTTTCTGAAAAATTGTTTTAAGAGAAAGATTTTATAAAGGTCGATTGACAATAGTATCAGCTGCTAAATCAATGAATGTCAAATTTTCTTTATAAGGAAAAGGATTAATATGTTCATTACCAAAAGAAAAGTTCCTTTGATAATTTTGATATAATTTCAAATTCCCCTGATCATGGCAAAAGATTGGTGACACTAGTTGCAACATGATCCCCTACTAGGAGCATATGAATGCAATCAAATCATTTCTGTAGTTTCCTCTGCCTTTCTTTAATTATAACCTAATCACTTTTATCTCCATGATGGTACAGAGTATCACTTCATGTTTCCACCCCAAAACATTTCCCTTTGTGTAAATGTGAGTGGTGACAATGTTATGAATGTCAGAACATGTGATCCATGTTTTTGAACTTGAAGATACATGAGACAAGTGTCAAAAATACCAGTGAGATGACAGCGAGTTTGATTATCCCTCCCTTCTGATGCAACAATAAAATATTTTTGGCTAACAGCACCTCTTTACATTTTTGAGCTGCAAAAGATTTTGGATTCTATATTTTTCATCTGATCATTTTGCAAAATGAATACATTAAATGTTTCTTATTGTTCTATGTTACTTCTTTACCCTTTAAGAATAAAATAAGGGAATAAGTAGAAACTGCCATAGATAAACAACCATTTATAAACCCTTGGAAGCTCCACTCTCTAGGTGATGGGGTGGGGGAGATTTTGAATCCCTATTTACTTTATATTGGACTAGCAGTATAGCCCAGCATTGCTCGGGTGTAATGAAAGCTTTAAAACTAATCCATGGTCCTGGAGCTCAGACTCTTTGGACATTGGCACAAAAGACTAAAAAGCAATAGTTGTTTCCAGTTAAAGCAAAACCGTAGACTGAAAGAAAAATGAATGGATGTAAGTCAGATTTTGATTTCCTGGTATCGATATTAAATAAGTTTTTTCATTGTAAACTGAATTTTGAAGGCTAAATAAGTCCTTTGAGTAAATGGCATCATGGCTGAGACTAAGAACTACAATTATACCTACTTAGAGCCAAACCCAAAGCAAAAACTTAAATAAAAGAGCTGAAAAAATAGACACAGATATACAGGCAGATAAACAGACACACACACAAACATTTTGCCTTATATATATATATTATCGATTTTCTGCACTATTGTAAGAACTGCAACCTTGAAACTTCTGAATATCGTTTCTTATGTCTTTGTCTATGAGTGTATCACATTTGATTAAAATCAGACCACTCCTTCTATAACCCAATTTTTCGATTATCAATTTTCAATATTTATCAGGGGTACCTTGACATAAAACCTAGCTAAGAACACTCACATACGCTTATAGTACAACTGTGTAAATTTTCAAGAAAATCGGTTCAGCCATTTCGGAGTCTATAGGTAATGGACACACGCACACACATACACACACACACAAGGTTACATTTATAAATAAGTTTAGATTTTCAAAAGCATCAGAAAACAAAGGTAAAAATCAATCAACGGTTTTTTAATAAAAATTCACCACAAATTTTACAAAATTAAAATATGAAAACTATGGTGCAGATGGTATATTGGCCTGTAAACAGATATTGAATAGCAGAGGTTGCACCAAACAAATGAAGACTTGGGTAAAAATATATATTGCCAAGTTTATTTTTGTTAAAGAAAATTTATAAAAAAAAGGTTACGATGCACTAAGCAAAAATAATATCTCTGCATGAAAAAGTGAAAAGAGTGTTGTTCTGAAAATCATAGTTTCGTTGTTGCTGAAGAGCATTATCCTGAAAAAAAAAACAGTTTTGTAGTTACTGAAGAGCATTTTCCTGAAAAGGACAATTTCCTAAAAGGTAGTTTTGTAGTCAGTGAGGTGCATTGTCATGAAAAGTGCAGTTTCATAGATGTTGATGAGTGTTGTCCTGAAAAGGACAGTTTTGTAGTCAGTGAGGAGCAATGTCCTGAAAAGGAGAGTTTTATTGCATATCATTGTTGCTGGTGAGGATGGATGGAACTAGAAGCCAACTACAGATCAATGGAACAGCAGCCAATGGCCAGGTGGAGATCATAATAACCAGTTGGAACTACTGTTGATGGCTCGAGCCATGGTCTGGCTGTTACCTGCTAGAACAGATTCGACACTTTGATTTTAGGCATCTGGGCTGCAGAATTTGTTTAATTTTTTTCATGGCTTTGAGGTCTTCTTATATCCTTACAACAACACTGATTAAGCTTTCTCATTTGGTTGTTTTTAAAAAATGTGCCCACAAATATTACAACTATCCAATAATATTGTGTCTTTTAGTAGTTGCAAAATTAATTTTCCTATTCATGACTTTATAGATATTTAATTTATAGATAAACATAATTCTTAATAGCAAAAAGGCACTAATAAAAAATTTAAAAATTCATGGAATGATAGAAAAGAATTCATTTAATAGTAATAAAATTTTATTGCAAACCTTTTTCGCTATTATGATGAATAAGACTGAGAATTTAAAATTTGATAACAGACTGCGGTAAATAGCAATAGGGATTCCAAAAATCATAAGTCTGAGGTTGTAATTCCAAGGGTCAAAAAATAAATCCACCATCAGAAAATACTGGTGTTGTATATAAAAAGGGTTATTACAGATTGCAATGCACAACTACTTCAGTTACAAAGAACTCAGCAAATCTGTCATTAAAGTAGCTTTTTTATCGAGATAAAAAAAACTGTGAGTGGTCAAAAATTTTCAAGAAGTACAAACAATTACCTTATTTTGAGACTGAGTAAAATCTGTCCGATCTTGATTGTGATTTTCTTTTTAAACAGATAACACAAAAGAACACAAAGTCTTTTCTAAGTAAGACTTGGTTTACTCCTGCATTATGACATTAATTTAATAAAATTACCTATGATATTGCAGGTTATGTAAATTAATTTTAAATATTAATCCATATTAACAAAAGTAATCTAGGAAAACTAATCAATAGTTTAATTTTTTAAATTCATGGGAGTCTGATATTTAACAAAAATGAAAAGTTTCCAAATAGTTAAGGCTCTGTATAGATGTCACTATTTGTTTATAAGTTACTTGAACTTTGCATTTTCTATCTTTTTTTCTTAAAAACCAAAAGCAAGAAAATGCCAGTCTAGCTAAGTGAGAATTATATAAATATTCCATATAAGTGTACGCCTGCCATAAAATATGATGGAAAATCATTTGAGAGGATTATATATATATATATATATATATATATATATATATATATATATATAAATCCAGGTGAAGAGAACCAACTGTTTTAGAATTCCATGTTCTCCAGCATTTATTTTTTAAAAAAGTGCTCAATACAACAAATATTACAGTGCATAATATAATTAAATTTGTTTTTTTTATTTAAAATTAATATAGTTTACATTGTGACACAGAAATTTCTATGTTTCGAGATTTTTACCTTGTCATCAGGCAATGTTAGCTCATTGTTGTGAAAATGATATTCATTTGAAAATAAGAAACAATACGTTTGTTATTTATGGATGTGGGAAGACAGAAAAATTTATGTGTGCATTCAATTTAACTTATCAGAATAAAGATTCACTTTAAATTTGAAAAAAAAGTTTATATTTTTGGGGAATACGTGATTTCTTCTTTCAATCTTCACGGCAAGAGTGTCAGTTGATCAAAACCCCTGTCTAGACTGAATTTCCGTTGATTATTCCATGATTTTCTAAAACAAAAAAGAAAGAAAACCTTTTATATTTTGGATCTGACTTAAAGGAACCTTTATTCTATTTTTATTTTGATTCAGAATGCATTTTATTTTAATTTTTCATAAAACTCTTAATTTGTAAAAATCTTTAATATCTATTTATTAATTAAAAATTTTAATATCCATTTTATTATTTTTTAAAAATCTGTTATATTATTATTATTATTATTATTATATTCTAATACAATTTTTAATATCAGGATACAAAATTTTAATATATATTTAATTATTGATAATTTATATATCTATTTAATTATTTTGATATCTATTTAATTATTATTACACAATAAGGCCTTTATTATAATAGAGGATATATATATATATATATTCTTCACTACTTGGTGATTTAATTATTGCAAAACAAAATAATAAAGCCCTGTTAAAAAGCAAACATGTGACAAGAGCTTTTATAACTGGTAGTAAAAGTAACTGGTAATGAAGAAAAATGAATTGAGATGGCACTGCCTCTCTATTGTCTCTCTAATGAACTGAGTTGATGCTGCCTTGCTATAGCCCCTCTCTCCATGAGCATGACAGAGGGAAGTATATATATATATATATATATATATATATATACAGTGGTCTTTATTATAATAGAGAGGTTATTTTGCATTATTGTCTTAATCTTTATTGCTTTTTAACACAGTATTTTAATCAATTTTGTCATGTTCAGTAGAAGTGTTTACTAATAGGTCTTTAAAAATTGTTTTGTACTTATTTCTCAAACATCACAATGTAACAAGAGTTACCGGCATGCCTATAAAGATTTAATGTTTGTAGAATTAACCCATTAACACCTAATATAAAATCTCATACCAAATCTGGTGTGGTAGTTTGTTGAGGAAACATATCCAGTATTAATTATCAGTTTCTGAAAAGATTTAGTCTTAATTATACATTTATAGAATATCTGGTATTAATTATAGGTTAAAAAAAATCCAGTATTAATTATAGGTTTCCACCTATAACCCATTAATGGCCAATGTCCTAAGAATAGAGCAGTGGACATGGATGGAGTAATGTAAAAGCATGTGACATTGGAAGAGTATAGATTATGCTAATCAAGAAATCAACAAACTTGTTGACCACAGTTTTCAGATAAATCTGAAGTGCTCTGTGAGACATAGATCCACAGTGCCATTAATCCTGAATGCCATGTAAATCCATTTGAGGAATAAGATGGATCTCTGATCCAGTAAACTATAACTGTCAAAAGTATTGTAGTTTTAATTGCTAAAAATATGCTGAATATTTTATCTGAAAACTTTAGAAAAATAAATTTAAAAATTTATAATAACTTCAGTATTTCCATATAAATTTCAATATGATATTATAATATAAATATGGGAATTTCTAAATACAATCTAAGAACAAAATCTATATGACAAAATAAATTTGAAAATATGATTACAATATAAATTCATTTTGTAAAATTGTGGGTTAAATAAAATTAGAAGAAATATGAAATGAAAATTTATAAAGTATTATTTATTTTTGAAGTAACAAACTTTTGTCTAAATCTTTCAATACATTTCTAATGCACAAACCTCTCTAGACATATGTTGTTGCTTGTCTGTTTTAAAAAATATATCTTTTCCAAGTTCTTCCGGTAACACATTTTAAGGAAATTGAAATCTAAGAACCTACACAGATTTTAAATCTCATTGCAAGACAGTATTTGTCTTTTAATGCAGATTTTTGAGATTTTCTCTCTTTGGAATTTTTGACTCACTGAAAGAATGGCATTAAAAGAAAGAAAAGAGAATAGTTGGCAGCATGGTGGGTGGGTGTAGAGAAAGGTCAAGAACCAACAAATGAAATGCCCTGCTTTTGGAGAAATTCATCACTTATCTGTATGGCTTGAGGCTTAACTACTTTCTTTCAGCAGGAGAGATTAATTACAATTCTAAGAAGCTTTCTGACTTATTCTCTGCCAGGAATCATCTGATGATAGGAATTCTTTGTTCATTTGTAAGTTATTCTTTTATGTTGAGAGTAGGACTTGATCTATTTCTTTCCTTTTCAGATGGAGCCAATTTAAAAAACAAACAAACTGTCATGCATAACAAGAAAATTATTTCATGAAAAAGAACAAAGAAAAACTCATATTCATTAGATTTACACAGGTATACTGAAAATATTCACGTAATTATAATAATCTGTGAAGGAAAAGCATAGACTTGAGAGAAAAGAGAGTCTGTTCTTCTTTAGGGAAGATGTCTTTACAATATGGCAGATTTTATAAATATTTGATTAACTACTTAGATAAAAAAAATGGAAACTGCATTTTAAAAAACCCCAAGCAACTTGTAAGTGAACAAACTTGATTTATACAATTATTTACATAAAACTTTCTGAGTCATTGCTGCCATAACCATTCTTAGCTTCATCATCAAAATAAACAATTAGTGATTTGAATTATTTGAAAACTCTATCTTTCAATATATATTATGTTCCTTCAGTATGTGGGAGATCATAGCTCTCCACTGCATCCTATCTTTAGTGTCTCTTAACAATACTTTCTTCTTCATAACTTCTTTTTCTTTTGTTCTTCTATTCATTTACTCAAACTGTGAGTGTTAAATTCTCCATATCTTCTTTCCCCACTGTGCATTTCCAAATTTTTTGTTGTCTCTTCCATATTGCTAAAAGCAGTTTCTTTCTAGTTTTTGTTCTTCTCTGAACCTCTTTCTTTATCACATGTTCTTTCCATGATATTCTCAACATTTATAGCTAAACCCATATATTGAGTACTTTACTCATCTCACTGTAGAAATTAAATAAATTTGTCAAGAAAATATATCCTTGTCACACTCTCCTTTCCATTTTGGTACACTCAAACCATTGTCTATTTACTTACATGTTGATGTTTATTTATATCCAAGCGAGCCTGTGCCATAAAAAATGATGGCAAAATATTTATGCCAATATGCCATCTAAAATGACTCCAGTATATCTATTGATGTACCTACTATTGAGGATCTTACATTAAGACATAAGAAAAAAAAAACAAACAAAATAATCCAAACTTCCCCTCTGCACGTGACAGGAGGGATATATATATATATATATATATATATATATATATATTTATATATAATCCCAAAAAGAAATAGCATGTAGGTAAAAGCCCAAAAATCAGATCCTATTAATAACAATCCAGGTGGGGGGCTTGAAGTAAATAGTATTATCTATTTACAGAACCAAATATGTATATTTTATCAAATATTCATAATATTCTTAGTTTTAAATATATATATATATACATATATATATATTGTCATCCGCAGACAGCCGTATCACTGTATCACAGCTCATCAGTACAGTTAGACATCCAACTGCTTCTAGCCAGGAGTGAAACCCGACTAAATTGGCTACTGTCAGCAATTTTACCCCTGAGCTATTGGTGCTTGGTAAAGGAGGGTGGACTTTAGCATGTTATATACAATGTAAACACATGCCAGTAGCTGAGAGTGTTCAAATTCATTGCTGAATGAATGATATCTATATATATAAACTTATTTATAAATGGAAATTTTGTCTGTGTATGTCTGTGTGTGTCTGTGTGTGTATGTGTGTCTGTTACCAATAGACTCCAAAATAGCTGAACCAATTTTCTTGAAAATTTACACAGTTGTACTATAAGCGTATGTGAGTATTCTTAGCTAGGTTTTGTGTCGAGGTACCCCCGATAAATATTGAAAATTGATAATTGAAAAAATCGAGTTATAGAAGGAGTGGTCCAATTTTAATCAAATTTGATACACTCGTAGACAAAGACATAAAAAACGATATACAGAAGTTTCAGGGTTGCAGTTCTTACAATAGTGCAGAAAATTTGATATCGATACTAGGAAATCAAAATTTGACTTACATCCATTCATTTTTCTTTCAGTCTACGGTTTTGTTTAACTGGAAACAACTATTGCTTTTTAGTTTTTCGTGCCAACATCTAAAGAGCCTGAGCTCCTGGACCATGGATTAGTTTTAAAGCTTTCATTACACTCGAGCAACGCCGAGCTATACTGCTAGTACACAGATAAATACACAATGTTTTTTATTATAATAGAGTGGATATATATATATATATATATATTCTTCACTTCTGAGTGAAATAATTATTACAAAAAATAAAATAATAAAGCCAAGAGCTTTCATAACAGGTAGTAAAATTTAATAACTGTAAGTAAAATTTAATAACTGTAAGTAAAATTTAATAACTGTAAGTAAAGAGAATGAACTGTGTTCATGCTGCCATGCTATTGTTACTCTCATTCCATGAGTGTGACAGGAGGGAAATATATGTATATGTCTCTCTCTCTCTCTCTATATATATATATATATATATATACACAGTGATCTTTACATTATTTATATTATTCGGACTATTGACTTTATTTTTGTTACCATTTGTACAAAATAGACTCCTTCTAGGGTGAGACACTGATTCCAACCCTTCTCTAACTATTTAATGCCTTTTTTGTCTTTGGCCTCAAATTATGCATCAGTTTCTGATATCACTTCTTCATTGCAGTCAAATCTCTTTCCTTGAAGCATACTTTTGAGATTCAGATTTTTGCATTGTTTTGAAACAGTAGTTTCACTTAAATAACAGTAATTTGTAAACTAATAATCCAATTGGGCCCAAATTTTGTCACATGCTATTTTAAGGTTAGTACTTCACAAAAATCATATAGATTTTTTATTAGTGGCACAATCTATGTATCAGGCCTGGGACTTATTGAGTGATGAGTTATATATATATATATATATATTGTCATTCATATACAAGCCCGTTTCGCTGCAGCACAGCTCATCAGTGTGGCTAGACATCTACTTGCTTCTGGGCGAGATCAAAGCTTGACCGATTTGGTGTCAGTCAGAGTCTCTACTCCCTAAGCCATAGGTGCATAGAATGAAAGAGGGGAAAAATTTGAGCATGTTATATATAAGGGGTGTATACACATGCCAGTCACTCAATTCAATTGCAGAAGTTGTAACTGTTTTTAAAATTTTCTCCTCCAGAGAGCTCAATCATAATGAGTGCATAATATATATATATATATATATATATATATATATATATATATATATATATATGTTCATGCATGTCTAATTAAATAATATAGACATATTATGTCTATTTATTTTTGTAATATGTTTTGGCCGTTGTACATTCCGGCCTTCTTCAGGTGTATGGAATTTCAAACTGAACCCATTATTACAATCACTGGAGTATATCATTCTTATTTCATTGCTTAGAGCCTCTTCTGGTTGTCATGAGTTATCGCCCTCTAATCTATAAGTTACTTGTTCACCACTGCTGTAGCTGGTATTCAAAATTCCTAACTGAAGAAGGCCGGAGCGTACAATGGCAGAAACATGGTACAAATGGTAACAAAGATGAGGTTAATAGTCCAAATAATGTAAATAATATAAATACTACCTCATCTCAGAAATATAGACAATACAGTGATCTTTATTATAATAGAGAGAATCCATACTATGAAGTATAAGCTTTCCTGATATTTCAAGATGTTCTTCAGATCATACTTTATTGAATACCTTTGTGCAATTATTGTAATTTAATGTCATCTATTTTCAGTCTTTACTTCTTCAAAATAATTTCTTTTGCTGTTGTCACTAGTGCTTCCATCATGGCATTCTACTTTGACTCCTATTTTTCTCTAACATTGAATGACACCTCTAACGTTCTTCATTCCTCCTGAGTAATTAATTCAGTGAGCATCACTTAAAAAATCACTATTCTTCTTCCATCTGTTTTTTCTTACCTCCCCACCCCAGGATATTAACTACAAGTGAGAAATATAAGATAAACTGTATGTGAATACTGTTAGAAATTTCTAAAGATGATTTTAAGTATCAATATTGTTTATAAAAGTCTCATCTATTTTTATACATGCAAACACTACATGACATAAATAATTGTTTCAAATTCAGCAGTCTCATTTGATGTTTGGAAAACCAAGTGATATGAAAGGTTTCTGGTTTGCTAAGCTATTTTCAGATAAAAGCCTTACATAAATCTAAAAATACTTCATTTGTTATAACATCATTCATTATTATGTTCCGTGATAAAAACTAAAAATAGTTTACAGGTTATTTTTGATTACCAATTAAAGTTCTTAAATAGAAGTAATTAATCTAAAAAATGTACAAAACCATTGAATAGAAATGTTAATTAATTATCACAATAACATCCAATATTTTTGTCTCATAGTAATAGGCTATTTTATTTCTTAAATTTTGTAAAATAAAATAATGTTTGGAAGCAAAGAATATCAATTGTTTTTCAACAGAAAATGTCATATGTTAAATATTTGTTCATTGAAACATATCAGAATGTATAAGAAAATATTAGAACATGTTTAATAGAAAATGCCTTTAAAGGTATAATAAAAAATCAAAGAAAATGCTGAGACAAATATATATTCCTTTTAGAATCATTTCATCCCAAGCAAGGTGGGACTGCTACTGGTGTCCAGGGGGTTACAGTGAGAGAAAAGACTGGGTACAATGGGTATTAAGGAAAGGATAAAAGATGAACAAAATTCATGAATATGTGTAAAATAGCAAATTATATATATATATATATATATATATATATATATATATATATATAATCATAATAATATATATTTACATATATATGTAAAACACCATTTAATATATATGTGTATATATAATGATAATAATAAGATATATTTATACATATATGTAAACTAGGATATAATATATATATATTTATTATAAATTATATTTTAGAACATGTACATAATTATTCTATATATATTCGCTACGAAGAGAAGATACGTTCGTTTCAACATTGAAACTTCAATGTCTCATCAGGCGGTGTGTAAAGTACTGGAAATCCTTTTTCTTTATATTTATTTAGTTTTGTCCAAGGTGTTGGTGGGTGGAGTTACTGATAGTGGAATAAGTCTTTGACCGTTGGAATTTTTGGAGAAAGTGTTTTGTTAGAGGTGTTGGTGGGGGTTAGTTATAGTGGACTAAGTCTGTGACCTTTGGAATTTTTGGATAGGGTGTTTTTTAAGTGGTTGATTAATGAGAGTTCTTGATTTCTAGATACTTGTAAGTTTTGTTTATCTAGTGACTAGACTATATACCTTTATGGGTTTCTTAGGAAGGCAGATAATAGTTTTATTTAAGCAGAGTCTTTATAATTTATGTAAGTTTGTATATTTAATCTTAACTTTGGATTTAGGGGATATAATTTTTCTATTAAATTTTAAATTTTTAATCTTTAATCAGATCATAGTTTGGAAACCGCTTTTTCCATTAGATTCTTAATTTTAAATTTCTATTCTTATATCTAGTCAATATATGATTCATCTAATTATGGTTATGGTTATTAACCTTACTCTAATTATGGTTATGATTATTCTAATTATGGTTAAGGTTATAAGACTTACTCTAGTTTTGGTTATTAACCTTATTAATTATGGTTATTAGTCTTACTTTATAATTTAGTAAATCGATTTCTTCTATAAAATTCTAAGTTTCAATGTTGAAATGAACGTACCTTCATAGGGAATATATATAGAATAATTATGTACATATTCTAAAATATAATTTATAATAAATATTCACAGCTCTATATATTATATATCGAGCACTGTTTTAAATTAATGTTTTGGACTTTGTAAGAATTCTTCGTTCTGTATTCACTCGGATATATATATATATATATATATATATATATATATATATATATATATGTATATATATATATAAGAGAGAATTGAAAATAAGATATCCTTCTGCATATATGTAAAATAGCACATAATATATATATATAACCTAAAGAGCCAACAAACCTACCTAGGTTTTTCCTCCCACGTATATACCCGGAGGGTTTTTTGAAACAAATATAGTATTAAGTTTACAATTTATATATATATATATATATATATATATATATATATATATATAAATTGTAAAGAGGAAAACTCATGTATATGTATATGCATATATATATTTATATATATATATATGCATATACATATACATGAGTTTTCCTCTTATTATTTTATATTTATTTATTTATTTATTTATTCAGAAATTATAACATAAATATATCATAATATCACTATAAAAGTAGCTATTTCGTTTTGACACTACCTGTGTCTTATTAAATGATGGTGTTTATTTTAAGTTGAAGAGTTTTAAAAAGGTCAAAACTAGCCAAATCCTCTTAATCAGGGAGGCATTGGTACATAGACAATGTGAACCAATCAAAATAAAGTAATTTCTAATTTGAAGAATATGAGAACAGACTCTAAAAACAATTTATTGGGGCATTAATATTAATATTTGATTAAAATAGAGATCAGCATTATTAATTGACTATTAGCTTCACTGTACTTTATTTTTATTGCAAATTTTAAATTCTAAGTTTAACAAAGCATTAGATTTAGATTACTATTTAGTTATTTAGATGTTAAATGAGGAAAAGATATGGATGCACACATATAAAGATCTATAGACACCCACATATAGACAAATAAACAAGTATATACACATAAAAATATGTATTGGTATACAGACACATGTATAGATTAATATATGCACGTGTATATAAAAACATAAATATATATATATAAATCATTTCACTCAAAGCAAGATGAGATCACTACTAGTGTGTAGGGGATATACAGTGAGAGAAAAAACTGGATACAGTAGATATTGAAAAAAGGATAAAAGATGAACAGGATTGAAAAAATATAAGATGGCAAATGACATTGCATTTAAATTTTTCAAGATTGTAGCTATCAGGGAAGCAAATAAAGAAAAGAGAATTCCATTGTAAGGAACTGTAAGAAAAGAAATTGTTCAAGTAGTGGTGGTTACATTTAACTATTCCAACAGTAAAAGGATGGGACCTAGATGCCAATCTAGTAACACACTTAAATTCAAATGGTTATGGCACCAGGGAAAACAGCTCGTCAGCACAGTTGCCACAAAAATATTAAATGATATGTAAGACTGCATTATTTTTGAACAGTCATTGCTACTCATAGCAGGTGAAGTATTAAATACATTCTTATAAATATAAATTGATAATAACAAAAGAATTCTTTAAAAGGAGATGGACAATTGTTAAGGATGCACTGTAATCAGCATAAAGACATTTGCTGTTTTTATTCAGTGTTACAGGAAAAAGTAATGGTTTGGCTATTATTAATGATGTTATTTATATACATTCTCTCTCTCTCTCTCTCTCTCTCTCTCTCTTTCATATGCACACAGATACTAATATATAATGCTAGAACATACATATAAATAGGTCAGTCATGAAACTCAGGTTAAACTGACTGGAGGCCATAAATATCAGTCATATATTGATAACTGAACTTAGCACAGTATTAATGCATTATAAGATTAGCTTGTTAACCATTATGCCATGACTAAGGAACCTTGTATATATATTATTGCTTAACTTTATTTTTATTACAAATTTTAAATATATACACACACACACACACACACACACATATATATATATATATATATATATATATATATATATATATATATATAAACTCATCACTCAATAAATTCCAAGCCTAACTAATAAAACAACGACTTTTAGGCAAAATTCGATTTTATTACTCAACATAGACTCCTTCTAAGGTGAGACACTGATTCCAACCCTTCTCTAACTATTTAATGCCTTTTTTGTCTTTGGCCTCAAATTATGCATCAGTTTCTGATATCACTTCTTCATTGCAGTCAAATCTCTTTCCTTGAAGCATACTTTTGAGATTCAGATTTTTGCATTGTTTTGAAAATTTGCAACAGTAGTTTCACTTAAATAACAGTAATTTGTAAACTAATAATCCAATTGGGCCCAAATTTTGTCACATGCTATTTTAAGGTTAGTACTTTACAAAAATCATATAGATTTTTTATTAGTGGCACAATCTATGTATCAGGCCTGGGACTTATTGAGTGATGAGTTATATATATATATATATATATATTGTCATTCATATACAAGCCCGTTTCGCTGCAGCACAGCTCATAGTTCATCAGTGTGGCTAGACATCTACTTGCTTCTGGGCGAGATCAAAGCTTGACCGATTTGGTGTCAGTCAGAGTCTCTACTCCCTAAGCCATAGGTGCATAGAATGAAAGAGGGGAAAAATTTTAGCGTGTTATGTATAAGGGGTGTATACACATGCCAGTCACTCAATTCATTGTTGAAGAGTAATGCGTAAATTGCAGAAGTTGTAACTGTTTTTAAAATTTTCTACTCCAAAGAGCTCAATCATAATGAGTGCATAATATATATATATATATATCTTCATGCACGTCTAATTAAATAATATAGATATTTTTTTTTTTAATCCTATCACCCCGAGCAAGGCAGTAATGCCACTTATGTGCAGGGGGCTACGTAAGAGTGAAGAGATTGGAAAAGAGAAAACTGGAAACCACATCCTAAACAGAGAACAAGGGATGAGCCTCTTCACCTATTCAATAGATGTGGGTGGAGTGTGAACCGGTCGATAGTTTATGCCAAATTATTATCTAGAAAACTTTTTTCCAATATTTCAAAAACTGTCCAATCAATTCACACAAAATTTTCACACAATATTGGCAACACTGACCTGCACTATCACTGAAATTTTCATATTGATCTGCGCAATGTAAACAAACTGGCACCATATTTATCAACACGATGATTTGAGTGTGCCAAATTTTTAAAAAGATGTAAGAATTTAGTGAAAAAAAGTGTAAAAGCAGTTTAAGTGATGCTGAAAAGAAAACTATCATCTCAGGACTCTCAAAAGGTAAATCTACCCTAGAAATTTTAAAAATGTTAGTGAAAAAGTTCGCTGCTGGCCCTACACAAGTACGTAAAAGGGCAGATAAAGGCAAGCTGAAGGTTATTTCACATTGTCTCATGTCATGACTTAAACAAGAGGCTACGAAGAACTTTGGACTTACCAGTCAAGATCTTTTCAGTCACATTGGGGATCCTACTGTGTCTAAAAGTACTCGGTATCGGTATCTGAAGGAAATAGTAACAACAGTCAAACCTGTATCGAAGCCTACGTTGACAAGAAATTCCATTCAAAATCTATTGAAATGGGCCGAGGACAATATGAAGATTGACTTCTTTAAAGTTTTGTTCACAGACAAAACTCGAGCAACACTTGATGGGTCAGATAGATGGTGCAAATGCTGGGTAATGAACGGACAGAATCGCCATCAGCATTTGAGACACTAACAAGGTGGCTGAGGCATAATGATCTGGGGTGGTATTATTGGAAAAACATTAGTGGATCCATGGAGAGTACCAGATGGTGTCAAAATGACTGCCAATGCATACATAACGTTTATGAAGGACCATCTTGAACCGTGGGTGAAAAGGTAAAGAGTTGCCTTCAGAAGGGCCATTGTTTTTATGCAAGATAATGCTCCCTCACACGCTGCTCACAAGACTACTGAATATTTGAAGCAGTTAGGCTTTGATGGATCTCAAAAAATGAAGTGGCCAGCAAATTCTCCAGATCTGAACCTAGTTAAAAACTTTTGGAGCATCACAAAGTGAAGACTGTACGTCAATGGACGACAATTCAAGAGCAACACTGAGTTGTCGGAAGCAATTCTTGACATATCTCGCAGCATTACAGCAGATGACATCTTGCAATTAACAATTTTTATGGATCATCGACTTCTTCAAGTAATTTCAAAACAGGGAAAACACATTCCCTATTAATTTGTTTAAAACTGTGCCTTTGTTTGTATCGGTTATTATTTGTTTAATTATTTTATTTATTAGCTTCTGTTGATCATAAACAATTCACGTGCATCATTAATAAACTTTTGTTTGCTCAATTCTGGGAATTTTACTCAACCTTTCTAATAATTTGGCACACTCAAATCTAATATGGTGCTAGTTCGTTTACATTGTGCCGATCAGTATGAAAATTTCAAAGTTTGTGCAGGTCAGTGTTGCCAATATTTTTGTGAAAATTTTGTGTGAATTGATTGTACGCTTTTTGAAATATTAGAAAAAAGTTATTTTGATAATAATTTGGCATGCAGTATATATATATATATATATATATATATATATATATATTACTTATTCTTCAGTGATGAATTGAGTTTTCTCAGTAACTGGCATGTGTATACACTGCATATATATAACACGCTAAAATTTCCCCTTTCTCATTCCATGTGCCCATGGCTTAGGGAGTAGGGACTCTGACTGACATCAAATTAGTTGAGTTTCAATCCCAGCTGGAAGCAAGTGGATGTGTCTAGCCACACTGATGATCTGTGATACAGGGAATATATATATATGGATAGTGTAATGATTATCAGTGTGGACAGGAAAATCAGTGAGTCTTGCTCAAATTTGATTTGATATTATTTCACTCACTTTTCCCTATCACCCTTGTGAAAGGCAAGAATTAACTACTCCAAATATTGGTTAAATAGCAGGGTTAACAAGACACTCTTGCCTTGAGGTGGTAATCAGTTTAAGAGAAGGAAAACACAGAAATCAAAACCAGCCTGAAGAGATCTTGACTCTGTCAAACTATCTTACCCAAGACACATCACTTCAGTAATGGCTGCAGTACATGTGAGGCGGATGTGCGTTGTGGCGCAGTGGATATCGGCTCGGAATAAGAAATCGGAGGAACCGAGTTCGAATTCCAGTTGAATTCCTTGCATTCACTTACGCGCAAATACCCTTGGGAAAGGTATTAATCCGTCTCTTCCTTCCAGTTATGGGTTAAATAATAGGACAGATTGGGTTCTATAGCCTTGGTCGGCAACCAGTCTACCGCAGAAAGCAATGGCAACCTACTGCGGGATAATCTTCTGCCCAGTCAGTCATGTCTCTTTCGAGACATGATCGCCCAAAGCGTGTATTGCGCATGGCACTTAACTGACTGACATGTGAGGCTCTTACAACCCTTCGACTTGTAATGTGCTGTAATAATATATGAATATATCATTACTAAAATGCTTTTTATATTTGCACTTGCATATCAATGATGGTGTTATATAAGAACACACACACGATCAAACACACACACACACATGAGCACACACACACACACACATATATATGTATATACTTGTAAGATAATTCATATTTTCATTTATATCAAATTTATAAATATGTTGAATTATGGGTATTACCCTGAAAGATATCTATCAACCTGAACAATGTCTTGCATTAAAGAATATATACCTCATTAATTAACAAGGTGAGTATCTGCTTTATGAATATATCTGCTCTATTAATTATCTAGAATAAATATTTGCTGTTGAAGGACATTTGGCTAATTAAGAAGTGACAGACAAAAGATCCTATTCAGCTAATAGCACACTGAAAAACATATACATACAATATTTGTTCATCTAGATGCAACTTGTTGGTGTTGTTGATTGGGGAGAGAGGAACATTTATAAAGGAAGGTTGTTATCTTGCTTTTCTTCAGTTAAGAAGAAAGAAGTGAAAATAAACAAGTCATGTGATTGACTATCTGCAGTTCTAAAATTTACAAGCATAGATATGAAAAGATGGATAAAGATCATTTAAGTATTCTATACAACATCCAAAACGAATCTACCAGTAGAAGATAACAATCTGGCTTTCCTTCTCAAGGCTTGATGAGGAGGAGGCCGATGCTGATGACATAGATATTCATAGTTGGGACAAGAATGATCTTAAACAAACAATCAGCATCTTATATAAAGTTTTCAAAGAAATATGACTCAGGACAAACCTTTCCAAAACAGAAACAATGATCTAGAAATTAAATGAGAGTGGTGATTGTAAAATTTCAGGATGTGGATTTAGTAAATACTAGACACTTCAAATACCCTGTTATAACAAATTTAGTATAGGAGAAAAGAAAATTGAATATAGAATCAGCAGAGATAGAAGTAGTTTCACCAAGTAGTGCAAATTGCTACAGAAACAAAACATTAAGCTGAAAACTCAAGTCATGTTTTTAAATAGTCTACTCATATCAAGACTTTCATATGATTGTCATGCATTGTGCCAAACCCATTCAGAAATATATAAACTGTCAGTTGTATATCACTTCCTTCTAACATCAATGGTGAAAATGACTTTATAGGATACAAATCCTATATCATCTATCAACTAACTAAAACACACAAAGTAAAATTGCACACCCACAAAAGAGGATTCAAACAACTAAAAACATTTTGGAAAAACCCAGAACAAAGCAAATTTCACAAGTCAGTGTGAAAAGCAAAATTCTGGATCCTGATTGGATTAGAAATATAAAATCAATTTTTTTTCCCACCGAGAAGTGAAAATGCTTGATGGAGCCGGTCACATGATCAGGTTCACTACTTAAGGTTATTCCAGTCAAAATGAGTCCAGCATGGAAGCAGTTAGCTGAAGACCTCATGGCAATGTAACAAAAGAAATTTCAAAGCAGTCAGAATGTGAGTGGTATCTGATAGCATCTGGCCACAATGTAAGGAAGAAAGTTCAAGCTAAGTCATGGTCACTCATGTCTCGCCTTTACTTCCAATTTTCTTTTCTTTTTTCACTCCACACAAAGAAAACAACAACATGGACACTGTCTGGGATAAGTACTACTTCTTTATACCTTC
The DNA here is from genome assembly GCA_037127315.1 of Ascarosepion bandense. Lineage (NCBI taxonomy): Eukaryota > Metazoa > Mollusca > Cephalopoda > Sepiida > Sepiidae > Ascarosepion > Ascarosepion bandense. Next base: position 262,015 of record JBBBDQ010000296.1, on the reverse strand, counting down.
TTTTTCACCCTGTCGCCACCCTACCAAAAAGTGAGGAAGAAACATAAGACTTTATATTCTGCTACTACACAGCCATGAACTCTAAACTTCTGTGGGACTTATACTTAAATACTTAGATTTCTCTTTGAACAATTTTAACTACAAAGCTGCATTCATTTTCTCAATGAACATTTTTCTTCTCATAAATATGTTATAGTGTTCAGTTAGAGAAATTTCACTTATATGTTTTTTCTTACAATTTTGTCATTCTGTTAATAAATCTTTGCTTTAATGTAGAAATGAAATATATTATCCTTCCATATTTCAACATCCAACCTTCAACCTTCTGATATTTAAATTGTAGGAACTTTGGTTGTGTTTGGCACAAGGCCAATTTACCAAGCATCACCGAGGCCTCTACAACTTGGAGTGAGTGAAGTGAATAGAACATTCTGGACTAGAGCTACAGAATCAGAAACAAACTGTACCAAATAACAGAAACTATATCAATTGTGAACTATCAACAGAAGCAAAAGCTAAAATGGATAGCACATATAACTTGAAGTAAAAATAATGATATGATCAAGAAGATGACATTCCACACCACTTTAAATAAAAGATTATGAAGAAAGCCTCCATCAATAACAGTTACTGAACTTGAGAAACATATTTTCACCAAAAAATTGATTTAAGAAAGATTTTATAAATTTCAATCAAAAGTAGTACTGGCTAATCAGGCAATAAATGGCAAATGTTTCCTTGTAGAGAAATGGCTAATATTATCATTACCATTTGTTTGCATTTTCAAGGCATTTATTTTCATTTTTTCATTTTTGATTTTAACTTACACAGCACAAGCAAGAGATAAAATTAAGATTTTCAGATAGTCACAAGTGAATTTCCCAGCAAAATGTTTTTTTGGTAGAAGATGTCACCTTACACCAATATCAGTTTCATTATAAAATCTTGAAGCAGACTTCAAAAATTGGGTTGTTTGCATTCTTAGAATCTAATTTTAGTTATTGTATAAATATACTTCTAATTATATCTACAGTCTTATTTCTGTTTTTCATGAAATTATATTTCTCAGGATTGGGGATAAAATAATAGTGTATCCTTTTTGTCAAATAGAATTTGAAATTTTAGTCAAATAAATAAAATGGTTCAGTTATATATTCACTTATATATCTAACATACAATGAACATTTTTATAATGAAAAAATGACCAAAATATATCAGAGGTACTCAAACCAAATTTTAAATTGACCCTGATGGTCAGACAGTTATGGGTTAAATAATAGGACAGATTGGGTTCTATAGCCTTGGTCGGCAACCATTCTACCGCAGAAAGCAATGGCAACCTACTGAAGGATAATCTTCTGCCCAGTCAGTCATGTCTCTTTCGAGACATGATCGCCCAAGCGTGTATCATGTATGGCACTTAACTGACTGATCATGATGTCTGGGTGATTAGCTTTAATTATTCTGTCTGTGCATATTGTAAAGTCCTATAAAATTTTTAAGGTCCTCTGTCTGTAACTGGACCTGGCTGGTGTTTTATTCAAATTTGTTGCAGTTTCCTTCACATCACCATTAACTCTTTGCCATACATGATACATGCTTGGATGATCATATCTCTTTTGATCCATGCCTGACAGAAGATTTTCCAACAGTAGGTTGCCATTTCTTTCCACAGTAGACTGGTTGCCAACCAAGGCTATAGAACCTAATCTGTACTGCTTTTCAACCCATAGATGGAGGGAGAAAAGATAGATTAATATCTTTCTTATGGATATTTGGGCATAAGTGAATGTAATGAATTTAATTGGAATTTGAACTCAGTTCTCTGAAATCTCATTCTGAGCTGATATCCATTGCATCACAATGCACATCCCGATACATTTCCCAAAATCTGGTCAGTTGACTAGACATCACAATTTTTTTATAAGTCTATTTTGGTTGAAACAAATGTTTTCAGCGACCCCCTCATACAATTAGAAAAAGGAATAATTTTTGGTCATAAATTTGTAATGAATTTGAGATTGAATCTCACATATTTAATATTTCACTCTGCTACTTCATCAGTTACTTTCAGACATGGTGTTCTCTCTCCTTGGAGCCTTCATCTGAAACATTGACCTTACATTCTCATCTACAATGTCTGAGAGGCTCTGACTCCCTCCTTTCTGGGATAGGTGCTTATGTACCCACCTGTCCAACATTTTCATCCTGGCATATATTGTGCCACTAGGCCCACGTGTATTCGCTTCTTGAAGTCACTACTGACATCAAGTAAATTGTAGATCTCCACTCCCATCTTAGATTGATCCTGTATCTTGATTTATTGGTCTGGTGTGATGTTGAGTGCAAAACCCATTATACTACAAATTGTTATATGATAAACTGCAAGATAATACCCAGATGTCAGCTTTTCAGTACTGTTAATTATAATTTCTGAATGTAAGGTATATTTTTTCAAAGGTGCTACTGCACAATAAAAGAATTATAGTAAAGAAAGCTCTTCTCATGTTTCGTCATGAATTGTGATAAGATGTAACAATGACAATGAGACAAAGCTAGTGAAATTAAAGTTTAAGATATTTCAAGCATTTTGAACCATTCTTTTTCTGTGTGCCATCCCCCTTCAGGTTGTTTGTGATCATGGCTCTCCACAATTTCCAATCCTTTGTAGCTCTTAATAGCTTTTTTCTTTTTGCTATCTCTCCCAAACCCTTCTCCACCATTCATTCACTCAAGCTCATCAGGTTTGGTTATGCATTGTTTTCCTCTGGCTCTCTTACTTTAATCTCTTCTATGAGTATCACATTTTCTAAGCCCTCTTTCCTCATTATTTGACCCAGAAATTTCAACCATCTCTTCTTATGTTAAGCATAAGTGAGCTTTTTGTTACCACTGTTTCTCAAACTTTGTCATTGCTCATATGTTTTGCCCATGGCATTCTAAGTATCCTTCTGTAGAAACACATTTCTGTTGTTTCAAGTTTCTTTTTCATCTGTAAGGAGATTTCCATAAAGAAGAACCAGTACTACATAAAAGTTCAGTATTCTTTTCTTTGTTTCTAACAATATTTTTCTGTTTCATAATATTTTACTTAGCTTTGGGAAGGCAACTTTCACTATGCTATTACCAAAACTAAATCTGTTTTATTGATATCTTACTTGGGCAACACTTCACTTAATAAATACTGGACTTAACTAATAAAACAACAACTTTTAGGGAAAAATTCGACTTTATTCATCAACATAGTCTGTAACGCCTTATGCTCAGGCTGGCAAACCTCAGGCCAGATCCTGGTCGAGACGGCACCAATAAATGTATAATACGTCATGCCGAGCTGGCCATCTAGTGTGATGCTCGTTCTCGCTGACGGTCATGATGATCCCAGTTGTGACACTGCTACCCGGCTGGCCAGTTGGTTCAGTTGCTGTTGCTGGTTGTGACGTTCTCATCCAAGGACGTCACCACAAAAGCTGGTTTACAAGATGTCATTTGCAACAATGTGCCACTGTCCCATGTTGTGATTTGATTCCAGAGGTCGTGTCGTGCAATTTCAGTAGTCACCTTTTCGAGCCAGTCTGGACACTGGTGTACACTTGTGGTTTGAAAAAAATAAATATGGCACCAAAAAACAATTGATAAAATAAATGAACAAGGTCGAATACGCCTGGACAGTTACAAAGAATGTCTTTATGTATATAAAAAAAAAAGATGTTTTTCTTTTCACAGGAGCAGACAATACAGTTGTCGAAAATGCTGGTTACAACGGAGAGAGAAAGTTCACTAAAAATACCAGAGCTTCCAATCCTTAAATAAAAATGTCTTGTCTAAGTTTCGTTAAAGTAAACAGAGCTCTTCAAATTTTCACTAAAGTCTTTTCACATATTCATTAAATTTTCATTAAAGTCTTTTCACATATTCTCTATAATCAGGGCTGTCAATTTTCTATGTAGCTTCTAAAATAGCAAAGTCCTTTCACGTCCTTATCGAAGTTTAATCGAGTTTACTGAAGTAGAGCGAATGAAGAATCAGAATTTTAGATTTTCCCATGATTAAAAAAAAAAACAATAACATTCTTTTGGGATTCATATCGAAGGCACATTATTCCAAATTAACTCCTTAAGTTAATTTGTGGCAGGCTTCATTCAAAATTAACTCCTTAGCTATAAGTTCTATGGTGGGCAACCAGCCATGGTTACATTTCGACTAAAAACAAACTGCTTTTTCTTGCCGAGTTTAGATTTTTATAACCAGTTTCAATCCTCTCTGGGAATCGAGCCAGCTTGAAGGCCACAGTCAATGAAATTGTTTTCCACTCACTCGATTTGTGGAAGGGGGTTATCTCGATGAATGAGATCCCGCTGGCTCACATTGTATTCCAATTTTTCCAAGTTCCCACAGATTTCTATTTTCCCAGAAAAATCTGTTGAGGAACTTTAACTCCACCTGACCCCATCAAATAATTCTGACACCTGTTTTGGCTAAAAAATCTTTTGCTTACTGAAAAATATCCGCTTCAAACACGAGTGAAGAAAAATTATATTTTTCTTTCTTTTCTTTCCCAGAAATAGTTAGATTTTATATTCCCCAGATTTTGGAAGAACATGATAGTAAAAATCGTTGATTTTTCTATTCCCCATATTTTACAAGTATTTGATGGTATTAAAATTATTTTTTTACATAAGCTCACATTGTGTATTACAATAAAGCATAACTAATAATATTACTAATATTTCTCTCTATGTTGTATTAAACCACACAAGGAAAATAATCCCCGTGGGAGAAGGGAAAGTATCCCCACAGGAAATAGTGTCACGGTCTTCTTCTAGGGTGATACACTGATTCCAATGCTTCTTTAACAATTTAATGCCTATTTTGTAGAACGATTTGTCTTTAGCCTTAAAATATGCTTCAGTTTCCAATATCACTTCTTCATTGGAGCCAAACCTCTTTCCTTTCTTTTGAGGTCTGCAAACAGACAGCAGTAGCTGGGGACAAGATCTAGAAAATAGGGTAGATGCAGAAGCAATTCATGTAGTTTTGCTATTGTTATAATCGACTTAGATCATGTCTTGGTGAAAGATCACTTTTTCTTCTTCATTTGTGGCCATGTTTTGGCAATTTCTTCCCTTAAATGCAGCAATATTTTATTTAATATTCGCTATTGATGATTCTTTTGTTCTCAAGGTAATCAATGAACAAATTACTTTGCTCATCCCAAAATACAGAGGCTAAAACCTTATCTGCTGATGTTTGCATCTTTGGTTGCTTTGAAAGGCTTTCATCTGCTGCTGTCCACTCAGCTGAATGCAGAGTGAAGTGGTGGATCCATGTTTCATCCATTCTCACATATTTATGCAAACCTCCTTTTTGTTGCATTGAAACAGTTGCAAATAACACTCTGAACTGTCAAGATGTTGTTTTTGATTGACTGTGAGCAAACGCTGCACCCACTTTGAACAGAGCTTTTTTATTGACAAATGTTGATGCAAAATGGTGAATACACTTCTTCTGATATGTTCAATTCTCTGCTATCTCACTCAACTTCAATTTAAGTTCGGTCAAAACAAGTTTGTGAATTTTTGTTTTTTTCCGGGACAACTGTCAATTTTGGGTGACCTAAACATTCAGCATCATTTGTGTCTGTACAACCACATTTAAAGTCAGCATACCACCTCTTAATCATTGTTTTCGATGAAGCAATGTCCAAATAACACTTATCAAGCTATTGCTTTGCTTGAACAGTAATTTTTCACATCAGAAAGCAATGCTTTATCAACACATGAAATTCAGATTTTTCCATTATTTGGAAAATTTGCAACAGTAGTTTCACTTAAATAACTGCAATTTGTAAACTAATAATATTTTGGCCCAAATTTTGTCATGTGCCATTTGAAAGTTAGTACTTCATAAAAATCATGTGGTTTTTATATTTGGTGCCATCTATATGTCAGGCCATATAAAGTGATGTGTTAACTTATTTATCCATTTGAACTGAATCCTAAATACTATATATTCCAATACATATGATCTACTATTTACAAGGATATTTGGGAGATGACTATTAATTATTACTCATCCAAGGTTTATAGCTGTCTGTTGTGATTTTAAGTATTGTCCTCCACATCATGACCTAGTTATAATACCAGTTATTAGATGTAGTGTAATATTTGATTATATTTTTTAATCTAAGCATGCATCTTATATGCAGGGGTGTTCAAACTTGTTTAATGTAAGAGTCATATATGATAAAGTTTAGCTGTTTGTGAGCAGCATGACACATAGGTGACAGGTGGCAGGTAAGGCACAAAGGTGCTCCTTTAATGGTGAATGCAAAATCTTCCTCTCACTCAGGCTTAAAATTTTTGTTTTCATCTTCATATTTTTGTTTCTCACAATTTGAGGAGGCCGTCTTCCTTCACAAAATTGTCACAGTCACATTAAAAAAAAAACTTGTATCCAAAGTGTACCGACTATATTCTGTACAGTTCAACAACTTGTGTTACACTGAATTAATGAAAATGACATGAATGTGGTCTCCTAAATTTCCTTACCCATGTTCTCTGTCTTCTGACATTCCTCTGTAACTCTTGCAGAAATTTCTTTAATCCCTCTACCTTTCCTCAGCATTTTAAGAACAGTATTTTACTATCTAGCATTAAAATTAGGATTTAAATTATTAAATATTTTTACTAACCATGAACATTAAACTGACATTTTAATCCAATTTTCATACCGAGTAAATAAATATACAGCTAGAAATTGTTTCTTATTTATATTTTATATTAAGTGTGATGAAAAAGGAGCTTAGCCAACAAATTTCCATGAGCTGTATATCAAAGGTCAAAGGGCTTCATGTGTCTTGTGTACCGCAACTTGGCCTCGCTTATTATAAACCAATAAATACAGTTTCAACATTTATTTGTTCTTTGTCAAATCTCTCCTTTTCAAAACAATTTTAATTTTATTTATATAATTTGTATTATATTTTATTTTTAATGGCACCTCTTATGGTTTTAAATATGGTTTTAGATATGGTTAGCTGTTCATGACTATCTATCAAACTGCTACAGATCAGAATGGCGTCTAGGAAATTTGCAACATTTATCTTTCACTCAAGCAGGGCTCAAATATATGTTAATAGATTTACAGATTTTGTATTTTTACTGATAAGTCTGCAAGAAATTGGTGAAGTAGAAGAATTAGGGTTCTGTTACAAGTGCCAATTTGGAACTTCTTTTAGTTGCAGACTTACCCTGAAAAAAGGAAAAAAAAAAACTCTAAACAAAGTAAAACCAATTCCCCTTGCATTTCCTTTAACACCTAGTCATGTACTTATAAAATTTGTAATTCCCAAGTGGAATACTTTCAGCATTAGCACTATCTCTTATTTGATAAAACTAAAATGTGTACTATTTTGGAAGCAAAGTATTTTTGTTGTGGGGTGTTATGGTTAATGAGCTTTACTTGTCCAGCATTGAGGATTAAACTACAGAGCTGAAATCTTCTAATCCATTGCTGTAATCCTTGAGGTATTTTTTTTTCTCTAACTGTGAAAAGAATGGGTTATTTAAAAATACCTTTGCTGAAGACCAAAGGCAAGCAGGTAATAAAATCCTGAGAAGTAAATAAAATAAATAATGGTAAAGTGCTGATTCAGTTCTTCTGATTTGGAAACAGACACCATAATCTGATTGCTGAAGGCATTTCCATTTTTGGAAATGAAGAATGGCTAAAGTAAGAGGTTCTGATTGGAATCAGCCAATAACCTAATGAACATTATACATGCAGTGAGGCAGGCAGTGCCATCCTTTTCTGAAGAGGAATGTCAAAATTTTCCTATTATTTTCTTTGTCTGATTGCACTACACAGATTTCTTCACAGGTCTGCAAATGAACAAGACATAATACAATGGGTTGCAGTTAGGAAAGCTAAGAAATGAAATCTTGGAGAGATAAAAGAAGGATGGACAGAGATAGAATTGGAATCAGAAATAAACCCTTCACCTCTACCCTTCTGAAAGAATGAACAGAAATAAAAAAGAAAAGAAATGGTAAAAAACAAACAGACAGAGATAGATGGAAAGACAGTAAAAATAAGAATAAAAAGTACTTGATGAAACAGATATGTCCTGCAAATTCAGTGAAGGGGCAGCTTGTGGAAAAGCAACTAATAAAACTACTTTTTGACTAATAATAGACCTCCTTCAATCATGCTGGATTTTTTGCCAAATTATTACAGGATGTCTGAAACCAATGCATTGACCTTGGAAGCTTCCCCATTTGTTTAGTACATAATTTCTTTGGTCTTTGGCTGTTCACAAATATTTCATGCTCCACAGGAATTTGTAGTTTGCATGGGGAAAGCAGTCATCAAATGTAGACCGTTGTTGTTGAGTTCCAATGAGACAAAGATTCTAGCAAAAATAAACAAAAGAAAAATACAGAAAGAAATGTTACATTGTTCATTAACATGTAGTCATTTACTTTCTAAAGAATATATTTAGCAGAAGTTACAAGAGGATGATAGGAAATAGGAAATCATATCATTGCAGAAAGTAGAAATAATTACATTAAGACAGAGACATTTGTTTATGTGAATTCTTAAAATGCTATTATATCTGCAGAATTTGAGAAACCTCATGATTAAAGGATAAACTAGGACTTTACTAACATAATTTCCCATAACATTCTGTGTACATTCTAAAAGTTACATGTGACAAGTTGCATATTTCTGGATAAAATTATATTCTTTTACATGTCACAAATCAGAATTAGAAGAGAGATGCACTCATCCTATACAACACTTACAAGTGGGGATGATCTGCTTAACTGGACAATCAACTCTGGCTTTTATCAGGGATTGAACACTGATATCTGGCAGGGTTGGTAATATGCAACTACTTCAGGCTTGGGGTAGGTCATAGAATCCTGTGTAACTTGAATTATTAAATTGAAATATGAGTTTCAGTATACCTATAAAATCAACTTCATATTGAATTTCTTATCTATAAAGTTGGAAAAATAAGTTTTTATTTTAAAAGAACTTTTAAGAATATGACTAATTTATTTTGAGAACACAATATGTGGTCATTCATCAGCTGATATCTAAGTATTTGAAAACAAATTTAAAGAATACAGATAATTATCAAAATATTTATGAAATTTAAACTTTTTTTTAATTTGAATTCAGTGTAGGAAATTCTTGCATATTGATTCTTCTTTTTTTCTATGTGCTATATTCCTTAAGGATGTGGGTAATCCACAACTTCTACTCTTCTTAACTCAAAGCAAATTTGTCTATTTACATCACTTTCATACTCTGTTCTGCCATTTATGAAGGCACCAGATTAGATATGTATAGATTAAGAAAAGACGCAGGTCTCGGATGAGATATGTTTAGAACAGGGAAATACACAGGTCCCAGATGAGATATGTATAGGTCAAAGAGAGCCATGGAACACAGAAGAGATATATATATATATAGATATATATATAGAAAGATCAAGAAGAGACACAGTTATCAGATGAGATATGTTTATGTCAACAAGAGAAACAGGTCCAAGGTGCTATATATACGGGACAAGAAGTAGCACAACCCCAAGTTTAGATATGTATACATCAAGGAAAGACACAGTTCCCAGATGAGATATGTATAGGTCAAGGAGAGAAACAAGATCCAGATAAGATATGTATAATACAGGGAAAAACACAGGTTATAAATGAGATATGTATAGGACAAGGAGAACCACAAATATCCAGAAGAGTTATGTATAGACCGGAAAGAAACAAAGGTCCCAGATGAGATATGTATAGGTCAAGGAGTGACACATTTTTTGGCTGCGATATGTATAGATCAAGGAAAGACACAAGTCTCAGATGAGATATATAAAAATCAAGGAGAGAAACAGGTCTCAGATGAGATATATACAGGTCAAAGAGAGACAAAAGTCCCAGTTGAGATATGTATAGGCCAAGATGTAATACAGAACTCATATGAGATATGTATAAGTCAAGGAGAGACATAGATCCCAGACAAGATATGTTTAGAACAAGGAGAGAAACAAGTCCCAGATGTGATATTTATAGGATAAGAAATGACACAACCCAGCTGAGATATGTATAAGTCAAGGAAAGACATAATATATAAATGAGATATGTTTCAATCAAAGAAAGACATGGGCTCTGAATGAGATATGTATCAGACAAAGGAGAGAAACATGCCCCAGATGAGATATGTATTGGTCAAGAAAAGTTACAAACTTCTAATGTGGTATGTATAGGTCAAGAAGAGACATGGCCAAAAGATGAGATATGTATAGGTCTAGGAAAGGGACCAGCAGTTGATGAGATATTTTTTTTTTTTTAATCATATCACCCCGAGCAAGGCGGTAACGCCACTGAAGTGCAGGGGGCTACGTAAGAGTGAAAAGATTGGAAAAGAGAAAGCCGGGAACCACATCCTAAACAGGGAACAAGGGATGAGCCTCTACACCTGTTCAATAGATGTGGGTGGGGTGTGAACTGGGCGATAGATTAGTCTATCTACTCCAATTGAAGAAAAAAATAAATAAATAAATAAATAAAAGAGTGAAAAGATTGGAAAAGAGAAAGCCGGAAACCACATCCTAAGCAGGGAACAAGGGATGAGCCTCTACACCTGTTCAATAGACGTGGGTGGATTGTGAACCGGGCAATAGATTAGTCTATCTACTCCAAATTGAAGATAAATCCCTTTAAGATATGAATGGTTGTGGTTGTCTAAAACTTCCTATCTCTTGTGGCTCGGTCCTGAGCATAACAGTAAACTGCATCTGGCAGCAAGGTTGTGAGGAGCATGGAACCACCTCTTAATTGCTGTTGTTCCCAGGTCCACCTTTACTCGGAGTGGTAGAACCTGTTAGGGTCCCAGCTATGGACAAATAATTAACTCCCAAACTGGGATCTAAACACTATGAAAGTATAAAAATACACTTTTATAGAAATATATACATAAAAAAACATGTCACTGAAAGTATTATCCATCGCTAACAACTGCTCTTTTTATTTTTCTGGCAGCATTTGAATTTCATGTTGGAAAAACAACACATCTTTTGTCAAACCATTTTTGGCATCTTCATAAGAATGAAAGTGCTGCTCAACCAGGCCATGTGCCATCAGTTGGAACAAGTGATAATTGGACGAGGTGATGTCTGGTGAATACAGTGGGTGGGGTAGGACTTCCAATTTAAACATTTCCAATAAGTTTTCACCAATTTTGCAACATGTGACCCAGCATTGTCATGTTACAAGATCACTTTGTCCTGTATCTTCATATATAATGGTCTTTTTTTTTCAATGTTTAGCTCAAACACATCAATTGTAGTTCATAGCAATCTCCCATGATGATTTCAGTCAGTTTGAGTGGCTCATAATAAACTACACCCAGTTGATCCCACGAAATGCTGAGCAGAATGGATCTTTGTCTTTGCCGCTAATGTCAATGTATGGCTAAGCTTACCCCATGGACTTCTACACTTAAGGTTATCATAGTGTATCTACTTTTCATTGCTAGTCACAAAAAACTTTTCTTTTTCTGTTGTTGAAGCAGCTGCTCAAATGTGACAAGATACTGTTCAATGACTCTCAGTTTCAACTTTTACAGCATCAAATGTCCTTGCTTTTGAATCATTCCTAATGCTTTCAAACATTTCAAAACTGTTGTGTGATCAACTCTTAATGATTCTGCAAGTTCAGCTTTTGCCTGACATGAGTCTTCATGAAGTAATGCCTCAAAGTTTTTGACTTTAAAATTTTTCAGTGCACCATAGTGTTCTTTATCTGCAACATCAAAATCATTATTTTTGACGCATCTAAACCAATCTCTCCATGTTGTTTCTGACAGAGCATAGTTGCCATAAGTTTTAACAAGAATTCTGTGTGCTTCAGCTACAGATTTCTTTTTGAATAAGTTAGTGCAGTAAAATTTCTTGCAAATCCACTTTTTTTAGCACAAAATCTGACATGTATAAGGCTATGAAAAACAAAGTTGTTTATACCTCAGTGAAATGACATACATTGAATTTCAAGCTTGCTTGTAGTACTTCCTTATAGATGAGTTACCATCTGAAGCTATTCACACACATTTATGGGAATGCCATCTTTTGGAAAACAGCAAGAAATTATTGAAGGTCCTAATAATTTGTAACCTGCAACTTAGACTTTTTCTTTTGTTGATGATCATACCTTTTTTTTACAGTTGTTTCCTAGTCCTTTTTTTATCTCACTTTCTTTTACTACATTGTCTTGGAAGTCCTATAGTTTACTTTCTGTGTAAGCCATCAACACAGAGTCATCTGCTTATCTTACACTTTTAAGATTACACCCACTGATAATGAATTCTGATAGGGTCTCTAGTTTCGTTTAGGCAGCTTTACTGTAGAGGTTGAATAAATCTGGGGAGAGAATACGCCCTTGGGGATGATCTGCTTACCTAGAAAATCAACTTTGGCTTAAATCAATTCTGCCTATTTATATTTTTGTGCAAATACTCAATTCATTTTCTATCCATTTGCAGGTGGTTTGCTCCCAGTATAAGTTCTAGATTACTCTAACAACTTTTCCAAATAGATTTAGTTTTCTTTGCACTTTCTTGTGTCATATTATATCAAATGCTTTTGTGTAATTTATAATACATAATGTACATCCTTCTGCATTTGTATTGCTCTTATTAATATTATTCTAAACATGAATACCACATTTCTTGTTCCAGTGTCCTTGACAAAAATATGCTGTTATTGTTCTATTTCTGGTCTAGTTCTACTTCATTCTCAGTGCCAGATTATCCTTTAGGATGCAGCTTTGAGTCACTCAAGGTTTTATAAAGGAATACTTTTAATTTTTTAGAAGTTACAACAACTTTAATATAGTTTCATAAACTGAAATGATATCAATAAAACAGACTCATTTATTTTGATTGTTTTGTTTTTATAATGCTAGTTATAAAAATGTGGTCTCTTTTACTACAGCTCTGTTGAAATATGTGCTAATTTGGTTTGCAATAAATTACAAAATAGTGGTATTTTCTTAAAGAATACTTTTATTGACAAACAAAAGAGAGCTATTCTAGTTTATTTAAAGAATTTGTTATACATTTATTTCAAGTTGTGTAAATGTCACTAAAATATGTAATGAAAAAATATTCAAGATGGGTGCCGTTGTGCTAGATGGTGGCTATGTCAGAGAAGACCCATAATTTCATCAGCCTAGGGGTCACAAAAGGTCATAATACATTTTCTGTTCATGGAATATGTCCTCACCTGGGAGACAGTAAGTAGATGAATCTAGCCCATTGGAATTTGGAGTCATAAACATGTTTTTTTCAGAAACACAAAAGAATATCCATATTATATGTAACACTATCTTTTCATTCTTCACTCTGTTTGCTGTGTAGATACATGCTATATTTTTCTCTGCATTGGACATGTGTAAATATGTATATATTGTTTTGTGTATGTCTTAGTGGTATAAAAATCTCTCTGAGAGAAAAGCATATTTGTTATTCCTTTTCTGTTAGACCATTCTGTTCTGTCTGGGAAATATGGTGTTATTATATCATGGATATAATAATGCTCATAATAGGAGAAATAAATGGGAGAATAACTCTTTCTTCCATAGCTCTACTATTGCACAGTTATTTCATAAATCTAAGACAAGTTTTCATTATGACAGTCATCGTTTGTCAATGTTTTTATATACATTATTATTATTATTATCAATTTGGAACTAAATTCTGATCTATATATATGTAGGTATTTTTCATTAGCATTGCTTTTCTGCAAGATTTGAAACTATTCAGTCTCAGAGTGTCTTTTCTGGGTGTATATGTCAAAGCAGGATTTCAAGTGAATGAAAATTTATCATTTATTCCTAAGAATCACCAAGCCACTTCCTTGTCACCATCTCTAAGACTGTTATAGCTTGACTCACAAAATTAGGTAAGTATCGAAGTCATGATAGATGTTTTGTATAAGCATCTAAATAAATCAACATTCTTGAAATTTTTGACCAGTCAGTTACAAAGATTTGAGTTGCTTTAAATATTTCTTTATCCAAGTAATAATGACAACACTTTTCATATTATTCAGTTAAATATATTGGAGATTTAAATACTTGAATTCTTTTTACAGTGATCTCTTTTGTACTTGTAGAATCTATAAGATATATACAGTACAAACAACAATATTATGTTAATTGAATTGTCTTAAGGGTAATCAGTCATCCAATATTGATCTGCTGCCTCATCCTCTAAATGGATTCATTTCCTTTCAAGTTTTGACACTTCTGCTTCTTTTCTCTCCACTTTGACAAATCAGAGTTTTCTCTATCTATCTTGGATGTCACGTCATCAGTTAGTATCATGACTGAGACTTTCCTTCTTAGTATCTTAGTCTATTTATCTTAGTCTATTTATCTTCTATTTTTTGCTTTCTGAACCAGAACATTTATCACAAAGAATTATACATAGATGAATTCCTTAGGACTACCACATGTACCACAGTCACAACAGAAGTGGTGTGTCTTGGGCCAGATAGCCTGACTGAGGCCAGCTCTCCCCAGACTGGTTTGAATTCAGTTCTTCTTGTCTTAGACTGGTTACTAACCACGATGATAATACCCAGTTTGTACTGCTATTTACTCATAGCTTGAAGAAGGTGGGAGAAGAGATAAATTAATACTTTTCTCAAGTATATTTACAAATTTAAGTGAATGCCACAACCTTGACTAGAATTTGAACTCAGTTATTTGATTTCTCAGTTCAATCCATTATCCATTTATAAATATTTATCAGTTAAGCTATTTTTAGAATTGAAAAAAATATTAAATATGTTCAATATTTAATCATTGATCTCTATTTTGCCAGATGTCCTTGGAGAAGAATTTTAAGACTGTATAATGTTCCTTAATAATTTGTTCAATCTGATAGTTTGATCTTTTGTTTATCCCATTCAATGAATTTGAAAGGCAATTCTGCTTAACTGTTACCCTCATGTTTTAAAATATGAAATCAAAACCTGTAATGTTATTAATAACTTCTATTATTTTATATTAATCTATATATAAGTTATTAATAACCGATATTAATCAGAAAAGAAATTTGAGATTTGTCAACAGATTAAAAAATAGTGCAATTAACATTACATTAGGTTGTAATGTTAGCTGTGCTTGTTTTTTTTCATAGAATATTTTGTACAATAATTAATGAAGTCCAATGTTTAACTGATAACTAATGTATCTTATTTTTTTGAAAATGATTTAAGTAAAAGCACTCAAATTGTTCTTATATTTGCTCCAAGTAGAAATATATTCTTCATGCCATTCTCTATGAATTCTCAGAGGAGATGTCAACTAAATACAGGTAATGGTGATGGTGTAGTGTGCAAAAGAATGTATAAGAGATGGTAGTCATTATATTTCAGAAAAGGTTTCTTCGATCTAAAGGATGAATCAAGAAGCAGCATTTGTTAGTATCATGACCAAACCTTTTCTTCTTAGTATCTTGTTTATTTCACAAACTATCCAACATTAGGAAATTTAGTGGGTACTTCAAAGTTAGCCATATGACTGTTCATCACAAAATGAGAACACTTAGAAAATGACAAAGGTTAGGAAATCAGTTACACATGATCAGTCAGTAGAGAATTGGAAACAACAAATTGATTATTTTATATAACTGCATTTCTGTCAGCTTCAAGTGCCTTTTTGGACAATGTTATTGCAGGAGATGAGATGAGATAAAGATTCTTTATTAGAAGGTTAAGAAACATCAATGTCTAGAACATGATGGAAAGCCTGCTCTGCAAACAAGAGCAGGAATGCATCCCATAATATTCTATACTTATGGTGGGATATACAGGAAATTGTTGATTACGAACTGTTAAATGATAATCCAACAATCACACTCAAAGTTTATTTCCAACAATAATTAAGACATTTAAAAGCAACTTTGGACAAAAACAGTTAATTTTTGGCAAATAGAAAAGAGACCATCTTCACAATGGTAATGCACAACCCTATATTATATGACAGACCAAAGATCTTTTAAAAAACCTCAGCTTGGAACTAAATGCTTCATCCTTCATATTCCTCAGACATCACTCTTTCTGATTATTATCTCTACTCTTACAAAGTTATTTGGATAGTTTTAGACAAACACAAAGAGAAGTGGTTGAAAATGAGTTAGTCTCTTGATTTTGGTCAAAGCTGAATTTTACATATGTGCCATTAAAATGTTTGTTAACAGATTGGATAAGTTTATTGAAAACAATGGTTACTTTATTGATGATTAAATCTATCCTAATTAACCATCATTTTGTTTTATTTGTTAGAAAAAATCAGACAGAACTTTCATTACAACTGGATAGGATTTCATATAAAAGTTAAAACATTTATTAATCATTCAAAAGATAACTACAAATGTATTCAAGCGGATGAGAAGAGGTTTTTTTATTGTAAAGTTAAACAGACACATCGGTCACTGGGACATGATGGAAAGTCTGCTCAGCAAAAAAGAGCAGGAATGCATCCCATAATATTATTCTATATTTATGGTCGGATATACAGGGAATTTTTCATTATGAGGTGTTAAATGATAATCTAACAATTGCAGTCAAGGTTTAATTACAAAAAAAGTTAAGACATACAAAAGCACCTTTGGACAGAAAGTAATACGCAACCCCTGACTGTATGAATGATCAAAAAGATAGTACATGACACTATATTGCACAAATTGTAATGCTTTCAAAACAAAATTTCTCTCTATTAACTATCTGGGAGGCCTTCCATCAGTATGGCTGATGCTAGCCTCCAGAAAAATGATTTGTTGCACTTTTTCAGGTTAATGCTTTCAGCTGACATGAAGTGGGAAGACTGTATTGAATCCATTGCTAGGTCAGCTTCTAATAAAGTTTGTTCACTGTGTCATGCAAGACAATTTTTCTCTCAAGAATTTATCATACATATCTATAAGTCTACCATTCATCCATGCTTAGAATATTGCTGCCACATATGCATATGATCTAGTGCTCCTGCTATTCAACTTGACCTCCTTGATATAGTCTTCAGAGTTTTTGAATTTAAATGCAGTACAAGATTGTTGTCAAGATCTCATCAATTTACAGTTGAGCTGACTAGATGTAGCTGTAAATTCCATATAATAACAGTTTCCTGCATTTCTCACTTGTGGAACTCCCTTCTAGCTCCATGATTTCTAGCTAACTTTAATCTGCAAAAATTTAAATGCAATGTCGATCTCTATTTACTGTCCTTCTGGTTACTCTTTTCTCTTCCCACTCATTATTAATGTTTCTGTTCTTAATTCTTCCATGCCCAGTAACTGTGTGTTGTAGAGGCTTTACTGTTTGCTTGAGTGAAACAAATTAAGAAAAATGAACTTCTGGAAGAACTTGACCAGGAGAAAATACTTCAATCACCATATTTGCTAAGCATAGCTCTTTCCAACTGCCATCTGCTTCGGAGTATACAAAGCCATTTAGATGGAATTAGATTAACTGCAAGAGAAGTGGTTGAAAATTTTTCAGGTCAAAACCTAAAGAATTTTATATATGTGGCATTAGAAAGCTTGTTGACAGATGGGATAAGGTCATTGAAAACAATGGCTCTTATATTGATGATAAAATCTATCTCTATTAACCACTATTTTTGTTTTATTTGTCAATGAAAAATTGGATAAAATTGTAGTTACAATATGATGCCTGTTTTGTTTAACACTTCCATAAAATGTTTACAGCAAAAATAATTTAAAGAAATACTCTTTTGGCCTGTGGTTTAATTTAGAATACAATACATTCTTTATCAGTTTATTTGCTTTGTTCATCATGGCTTTTACATTAAAATGGCCTTACAGATTATATAGTCATTAGAACTCTTCTCTAACTTAAGATAAAAATATATCATTTGTTAGCGGTAAAAATCAAACTGGAATTTTTAGTATATATATTTTTTATTATAAAAACTGTGATTAAAGGTAAGCTACCATTTATTTTAAGTGTTTTGCAGGTATTTAAATTTAACTTATAGGAAATCTGAACATTTTAAATCATCCTTACTAAAATAAACACAAGAACTAAAATATATATAATGCTGACAGCCAGATGAAGAAATTGATATACTTTTGTCTATATATCTGTATAAATTTGTTTGCTGTTTGAGAACTAGTAAAATTGCAATGTAGTCCAGGCAATTTTTCCTAACTTAATACTTCTTGATCTTTTATTTCAGTTGTGGTAATTGTTGTTTTGTTCTTATAGTTGGATGAACAAAAGGCCACTTGTTTGAATTATGTTTGGTTTTTCTCCACTGACATCAGATATTTTAAATGTTCCTCCTTTTATTTTTGTCTGTGTTAGTTATTCAGAGACCCGATTCCACTCTGTACTTTCTTGTGTCCTTCAGTTAACCTAAACAACAAGATTACACCATTTGTTACTATTTAAATAGAAAGAGATATTCTTAACAGAAGCTATGATTTTTAAACTAATTTTTACAAGTTTAACCACCCATGTTTAAAAGTTACAAACTTGGAATAATCCAGTACAAATGGGTGGTCTAGTCATTTTAAATCCCTTGGTTTAAAGTTATTTATTTTCAGACATCAAACAGTTGCATTCAGGGATGAAAATGCATGAAATATATTAAAATTAAATTTGACAAAGAATAACATATTCTAGTAATGCTAGCTAGAGATGTCTTAGTCATTTAAAACAAAAATTTCAAATGATTTCTTTTGAGTAGATAAATATGTCTAAACTCACAGTAGTTGCTTTGTACAGTATAACCCGGATATAAGTGACCTATATATAAGATAAACCCAGATATAAGAGAGATTACAACTTTTTACTTTTAAAATATTTAAATGTAACATTTAAAAAATGTAATACTTAAAATAGTTAAATGTAATATTCTAACAGTTTTTTTCTTGTACTTCCTGTTTGCTTGCTTACCTGATATTCTTGCACTTCCTGTTTGCTTGCTTACCTGATAGCTACAATCACCAAAAGTTTAAATGCAACATTAATTGCCATCTTCTATCCCCTTGATTACATCTCTTATCCTTCAAAATCCCTTGTACCTTGGTAATTCTTTCACTGTAACACCTTGTGCACCAGTGGCAGTCTTGACTTACTTGGAGTGAAATGGCTATATAAAAAAAGAATATTCTAAGAATACATTCTATTTATCCTTTTAATCCAAATTATCCATTCTAAACACAGTATCTATGCTGATGACATGTTACTTCTATTTTAAATGCAAGTATGATCAGTTTGATAAGATCAAATTGGCAACTGATATAAAAAAACAACCTACATTCTGTTGTTACATACATACATGCATACATGCCCCATGACTACCCACAGTCATGGGAGCACCACAAGCACTGTAGTGGCAGTGGAAGTGGTGATACTTTGGACAAGATAGCCTGATGGAGTGCAACCTTCTCCAGGCTGGTTTGAATTTTAAGTTTTTCCTTTTCCTATACCACTTATTACGCAAGGCTATTGAACCCAGTCTGTCTTGCTATTAACCATAACTTGAGAGAGAAGAGATGAATTCATACCTTTTTTAAGGGTATTAGCACGTAAGTGAATGTAATGAATCCGACTGAAATTTAAACTTGCCTTTCTAATTACTCAATCTGAGATGCTACCCATTACTCCACCATGCATTCTGTTGTTAAACAATTCTGAAACAAAACTGCTCTGAGAGAATGCTAACTCTGCCTTCATGGTTAATGCTGTTCTCCCAAAGAGTAACACATTCTGCCTTCTCAAGCTAATGTTATCCATTGACATGAAGTGGAAAGATAATATTGAATCAATGGCTAAGCCTACTGCTAAGAAAGTTGGTTCACTGTGCTAGACATTTTTTTCATGCACAAATCCTTTTTCACATAATTATAAGACTACCATATATCTATGCTTTGGATATTGCTGCCACATATGGTCTAGTGCTTCTTCTGTATATTTATATATATTTATATCTCTCCATTTACACAAGCTTGCTAGATGGTTTATGGTTTATACAATATTTTTCTCTGTCTCTCTTGCCTTCAATATGTGAGTATCAAATTTTCCAAGCTCTCTTTCCTTATTACGTACCCTCAAAAGTTCAATCGTCTCTTTCTAAATCTAAGTATAAACATTCTTTTTGTTTCCATTTTTTCTATTACTTCTTTGTTGCTCACATGTTCATCCTGTGGTATTCTCAGCATCATTCTGTAGAATCACATTTCTGTCGATTCAAGTCTCTTCTTCATCTGATTGTAGATTGTCTGACACTCACTACCATATAGGAGGATCGAGATTGCATAACATTTCAGTATTATTTTCTTTGTTTCTAGAAGAATTTCTCTATTTCTTAGTACTATGCTTAGTTTTTGGAAGTATCTTTTGCTATTTCAATGTGACTTTGGATTTCAGTGCCACACTTTTCATCCTCTATTAAAACACTTCCCAGATATTTAAATTGTTGTACTTGTTTAATTTTGTATATCCAATTTATAATTTGCCTGTTCCTTTTGCTAGCTAGCTAGCAAGAAAGCATTCTATCTTTTTGCAATTGATATTTAGTCCTTTTTTCTTACTTTCCTTCACTACCTTCTGTAGGAATTCTTGTAGTTTCCTTCCTATGTCTGCTATCAACACTGTATTATTTATATATCTTACTTTGTTAATAATGGATCCAACTAGAAATTTTAATTCAAATCTCTGAATGGTTCATCAATCAAAAAGGTTGGGGACTTAAAATATCTTGGATTGTATATAGTAGATTCAGGAAAAGACTTTTGCATACAAAATGGGATGCACGCAACAAACTTGATCAGATCTGAAGCTCTAACCTTTCATGTTCCTTAAAAGTTTGAACTTTCAAAGTATCGATTGAGTTGGTTCTTCTTTATGTTTCAGAGACTTGGACTTTGTCTTCTCATTTGGAGAAACGACTTGATGGAATTTATACCAACATACCAGAACATCAGCTGGAGATCCCACCCAACATTGATCTACATCTACAGAGATATTAGGCAATTATCTCTTTAGCTTAATCAGAAATGGCTGCAATTTGCAGGCCTCTGTTTTCAAGCACAGAAGAAGGGGATCTTATTCTTGCTCCTTTGGTATCCCTGTGGAAGTGTTGTATCCAGGAAACTGATGTATCTACACACAATTGCTCAAGACTCAGGACTAAATAGGAGAGATCTGAGTATAGCTATACTTTATTGTGTTGTGTGGGGTGGGATTATTGATATATTTCCAACCAACCATTGGTTAGTAGAATGATGATGATGATGATGATGATGATGGAAATAAGGTTGCAGAATGGACTTGTGAAAATGTTGTAACAACAAAAATAGCACAAGGTAGATGTTCAATAGTAAAAACAACCTTTGGAAATGATAAATTTTGCAAATTTTTAATTTTGCTGATCATCTTCACTTTTATAATAAACAGAAATAAACTGAATAAAAAATAAGAAAAGTATCACTAAATGTCATGATAAGCTTTTTTTTCTCTGGTTTTGTGACCACATGTATTTATGCATGCTACTAGATTGGTTTCAAGGTTCCACCTTTCTACCATCAAAATAGTTAAATGTAACCACCTCTTCTAATCTAAAAGTTTCTTTTCTCACACTTCCCATTTATGGAACTTCTTTCTTTTTGCTTGCTTCCCTGATAGTTACAATCTCCAAAAAGTTTAAATGCAGCATCAATTGCCATTTTCTATCTCCTTGATTTCCATTCTTCTCTTATCCTTTTTTCAACATCCCCTGTACCTTGTTTTTTCTCTCACTGTAACCCCCTGCACACCAGTGGTGGTCCTGCCTTGCTTGGTGTGAAATGAATATAAAAATAAAAAAATATACTTTGGTTTTTATTTGATTTAAAATGCTTGATATTGATTTCAGGAAGTACAAACAGTTTATTATTATTAATATTATTATTATTATTTGCAGTTCAACTTTCCAATCAGTTATCAACAAAAAACTTCAGTATCATTAAAATTTCAAACAAAATTTTGAGTTGCATTTAATTTTTCCTAGAGACATGATGTTCAACAATTACAATATTAGTTATGAAAGAGACTGTCAAATTATGTTTTTTTAAGCTTTGACCTCTATATATCTGACAGATTCAAAACTGTATACAAACAATAACTTTTTTAAGGTTAACGTTCTCTAAAATTGTTAACTTTATTTTAAAAGCATATTCCTATATTGCTTTGTATTACAAATATAAAAAAAAATGATAGCTTTAAAAACTTTTTACAAGTTAGAGAAAACAAGTAATCAAATTCTGCACATGTAACATTACTTAAGAATAGAAAACATGTAAAATCCTTTAAAAAAACATTCATCAAAACTATAAAAAAAGATAAAGCAAAAACCCTTACTCATGAAATCATGGAAATATGTTTAGTTATATAACAATGAATTCTCTGAATTTATAAGTCTGTCGATCAGAAAAAGATGGAAAATTACTTTCCACATATGATCTTCAAAATTGCTTTCTGCTTTACATACATACATTTGTCCGTGGTTTTGCTTTTTCTATTTTTTATTCCTCTTGTAAGCCTATCAAATTTTTTCAACTTAAAGGAAATGTCTGATTAGAATATGAAGCCAAGTGAAAATGCGAAAAATATCTCTTTGAGCTAACAGTTATTTTCACTTTGTCCAATCCCTTTGAAAGATCACCCAAAACATCAATATATGATATGATATTCTAGATTAAATGTGTCTTAAGGCTGAACATACCTGAAAAGTTATACCATTTTCAGGAAGAAAATACAAAAAAAAGAAAACTCAGAAATATCTATAAGAGTGCTTCTGGTTTTGTATTAATGTGCTGACTTTTAAACTCGACAAATGAAAGACAGATCCTATCTTCTTTAATTTGTATAGGAATGTTTAAAAATGTTTATCTATTTTTTTGATAAATTTAATGGTTTATTTGTACTTGTGTTTAAATAGAACTGAAATCTTATAAAGCTATCAAGCTTTATGAACACAGAATTAGAACGAAACCAAATTTTTGTGCATCTGTTTGAAACCCTGAAAACCAATTAACTATATATAAAATAAATTGTCTGTCCATGTGTGTGTACAAATACAACATCAAACTGTGAAATGAAATAAATTCAATCTTATTATGGAATTTATGCATATTCCAATCAAGCAAATATAGCACATGGTCAAGTTAAAAGAAGAATCCTCTGTGTACAATACTTCCACATTGGGATGCCTCCAACTTTAAGAATTAAAGCTGATCTATAAATTTAAAGAAGAATCCTCTGTGTACAATACTTCCACATTGGGATGCCTCCAACTTTAAGAATTAAAGCTGATCTATAAATTTAAAGAAGAATCCTCTGTGTACAATACTTCCACATTGGGATGCCTCCAACATTAAGAATTAAAGCTGATCTATAAATTTAAAGAAGAATCCTCTGTGTACAATACTTCCACATTGGGATGCCTCCAACATTAAGAATTAAAGCTGATCTATAAATTTAAAGAAGAATCCTCTGTGTACAATACTTCCACATTGGGATGCCTCCAACTTTAAGAATTAAAGCTGATCTATAAATTTAAAGAAGAATCCTCTGTGTACAATACTTCCACATTGGGATGCCTCCAACATTAAGAATTAAAGCTGATCTATAAATTTAAAGAAGAATCCTCTGTGTACAATACTTCAACATTGGGATGCCTCCAACATTAAGAATTAAAGCTGATCTATAAATTTAAAGAAGAATTCTCTGTGTACAATACTTTCACATTGGGATGCCTCCAACATTAAGAATTAAAGCTGATCTACAAATTTAAAGAAGAATCCTCTGTGTACAATACTTCCACATTGGGATACCTCCAACATTAAGAATTAAAGCTGATCTATAAATTTTAATCTCTAAAGCTGAGCCTACTTATACTTTATACAAATAAATTTGATTTTATTGTGATATGAGGAATATTAGCTGTTTCCTTATAAGGAAACATTTGGCATTCACTGACCAAGCAGCTAATGTTGCTTTTGGTTGAAATTTATAAAATCTTTCCTTTAAAGCAATTTTTCAGGAAAATAGGTTTCTCGAGTGCATTTGTTGATCTAATCTGATATAACTTCATCAGGCAATTATATAAAGCAAAAAATGTAGAGCAAAGCCAAAAGTACTGGTCTTTTTCTGTCTTATTTTAAAAATTAACTAGCCACAATCACTGACCCAAACAAACTATACAGTATTTCTTGCACCAAAACACCATATTCTTATTTACAATTTTTACTGCAGCCACCATAATATCTCAAAGTCTCTATGAAGTTTTATCAAGTCACATATGTACAATTTGCTTATAGAGGGTGTGTAATAAGAATAACAACTTTTACAAATGAAAATCCCAATGAAAGTATTTACTGACATACCCATCCAGCAACTATATGATGCACAAGGCCAGTTTAAGGTGGGATTTTTAGCAGTACCATGGAAAAATTCCCAAACTCCATCAGTGCGTCCTGTCTGAAGATGCCTTAGTTGCTGGGAAATAAACTCTAGATTCTCCAATGGGAGAGATACATCCTGCAAGGTTACCCCCTTGACTTAAAACATATATGCTAACCAAAGGCAAATGGATTTTAGCTTTTTATCTGTGCTCCCACTATGCAACCGATGTGACAAAAAGTCAGTTTAAGGTGGGTTTATTAGCTGTACATGGAAAAATTACCAGACCCTAATAGCACTTCCCCATTTGGGAATGCCTCAAGTGCAAGGCAGTAAATTCAACTCTTCTCTGAAGGAGAGGTAAAACTAGGGCTTGGTATAAATATAAATCCCAGCCAAAGGTAAAGGATTTTAGGTATTTACTGTGTGTTCCTACCATGCAACTAATGCAACACAAAGTCATTATAAGGTGGGTATAACAGCAATACTGTAGAAAAATTCCCAAACCCCTTCAGCATTTCCCCTTTTAGAGTTGTCTCAAAAACCAGGCAATAAACTCAGGCCCGTCTCAAGGCCTCCTCAAGTATGGCCTCCTCAGGGGCTTAGGTTAAAATATAAGTCCCAGCTAAAAGCAAATAGATTTTAGATATTTACTAGTGCTCCCACCATCTGACAGATGTGGTACAAGATCAGTTTAAGGTGGTTTTATCAGCAGTACTGTAGAAAAATTCCCAAACACTCTTGGCACTTCCCCTTTTGGGGATGCTTCAGGCACCAGGCATTGAACTCAGCCTCCTCCCAAAGGAGAGATAAAGCCTGTGGTGATGGCCCTCTCGGGTTTGATTTAAAATATAAATCCCAGCCAAAGGTAAATGCATTTTATATCCCACCAGTGGAAAACCATAAATTTATATACAGTATGATTGAATAGTAACTTCTTATTTATGTATGAGTGGTCAGCCAAAAGTCCTGACTAAACACCCTGACTTTTTTCTTTTGGGTCAATTAAAAGAGCAAGTCTATTATACCAAATAAAGACTTTGGAAGAACTTAAAGTGCAAATACAAGAAGTTATATCTTCCATACCACAACAGTTCCTGATGAAATCAGTTGATGTGATATCAGGGTAGCTCAATAATCTGGTAGCAAAATCTGGTTCCTACATCAAATTTTAAATAAAACCCCATGTTAAAAGCTATCCTCTTATACCGATTTCTTGTGAAAATTATAGTTAATAAATAAATCATAAGTATTTTTAAAATGTGGGGGTTATTTTTCATTCACCCTTTATACGAACTTTTAAATGTTATTTGAAGCAATACATTTCAATTATTGGTACAGAATTCTGAAGCAAATAAATAGAAATCAAAAGAATAGGTCACTTGGAAATGTTTTTATTCATTTTCCCCAAATGTATGTGAAATAATAACTGTTGTTTCTATCATTGTAACTTTTGTTACCTTATTGAGCCTCCAACAATCATTTTTTTATTTAACTTTTGTTACCTTATTGAGCTTCCAACAATCATTTTTTTATTTAACTTTTGTTGCCTTATTGAGCTTCCAACAATCATTTTTTATTTAACTTTTGTTACCTTATTCAGCCTCCAACAATCATTTTTTTATTTAACTTTTGTTACTTTATTGAGCCTCCAACAATCATTTTTTTATTTAACTTTTGTTACCTTATTGAGCCTCCAACAATCATTTTTTTATTTAACTTTTGTTACCTTATTCAGCCTCCAACAATCATTTTTTTATTTAACTTTTGTTACCTTATTCAGCCTCCAACAATCATTTTTTTATTTAACTTTTGTTACCTTATTGAGCCTCCAACAAACATTTTTTTATTTAACTTTTGTTACCTTATTGAGCCTCCAACAATCATTTTTTTATTTAACTTTTGTTACCTTATTCAGCCTCCAACAATCATTTTTTTATTTAACTTTTGTTACCTTATTCAGCCTCCAACAATCATTTTTTATTTAACTTTTGTTGCCTTATTGAGCCTCCAACAATCATTTTTTATTTAACTTTTGTTGCCTTATTGAGCCTCCAACAATCATTTTTTTATTTAACTTTTGTTACCTTATTCAGCCTCCAACAATCATTTTTTATTTAACTTTTGTTACCTTATTGAGCCTCCAACAATCATTTTTTATTTAACTTTTGTTACCTTATTCAGCCTCCAACAATCATTTTTTTATTTAACTTTTGTTACCTTATTCAGCCTCCAACAATCATTTTTTTATTTAACTTTTGTTACCTTATTCAGCCTCCAACAATCATTTATTTTAAACAAAATATTACATGAAAAATATGTTTGACCAATTATTCTGCTCAAAACATATGTGCAAAGGTAAATGCCAATTTTATCAATGCATTTTAACTTGAGCTACAGAATTATGAGAACAAATAGACATTTAAAGCATTGGTCATTTGGAAATATTTAATTGATTATTGCATTCTGACAATAAGCAGAGTGAGTGAAAAATAACTCCCTATTTTATGTATGAGTGACCAGCCAGGAGTTCTGACTTTAACACCCTGTGACTTTTTTCTACTATACCAAACTTGAAGAACTTGAAGGCGAATACAAGAAGTTATTTTTTCTATACCGCAAGAGTTCCTGGTAAAATCAGTTGATGTGATACCTGGAGTGGGGGTTAAGAAGCTGGTAGCAAATTCTGGTGCCCATAACAAATTTTAAATAAAACCCCATGTTAAAAGCTATCCTCTTACATCCATTTCTTGTGAAAATTATTGTTAATAAATAAATCATGAGTATTTTTAAAATGTGGGGGTTATTTTTCATTCACTATGCAGAACTCAATGGGCAGGACCTATTTCCTCTGCAGGTGGAACAGGTCAACTTATTAAAGCATAAGTTTACATTAGCTGAAGGCTATCAGTTTGGGTAGTAAATATACATTTGAGCTTTTTAAAAACTTAGTATTTTTATGATTTTCCTTCCCAACTATTTTTTTTAAGTAATGCGGAACATTAACATGTTGATTATATCATTATTTTCTATTCACATTACATGCACTATTTATTTTAGTTGTTGTTATGTTCATAGTCCTCAAGTGATGTGGTTACATTTGGTACAGTTGTTTGTGATTCTGTAGTGCCAGTCCCCAAATTTCAAAGAAGGATGGTTTTTGATAAGACCTACAGGCTTCATTTGCTCCATGCCATTTTTAACAACTGATCTGAGAAAATGTTTGTATATAGTTGACAGTTTAAACATTTCTGAACAAACTGGGTGCTATGAATGACATTCATATGAAAGTTTCAATAAATAATTTAATAAAACAGGTTTTTTTTTTCTTTATTAAAGTAAATTCAAAAATGTGAAACAAAATGGAGCTGTTTTTTGTTTTTAAATATTTTTTTAATAAAGTAAATTGCAATGTAATTTATTTTTTTTAATAAAGTAAATTGAAAATTATTATTTTTATATGTCAATTTACTTTATAAAGAAATAAGTTTCTTTACAGTTTAATTTATTAAGAATAATTAAAAACAACTGGTTCATATTTTGCATATTTTCTTTTCAAATGCCTTATTTGAAGAAAAATATTCACTAATTAAGGTTTTAATGCTTAATGAATTATTTTTATTTGGTTATAAAAGAAAAAGTTATGTTTTTCTGGTACTGAATTGTCTCAGTCCTGAGTTGTACTGGTGCTCAGTCAGCGATGTTGAGTTGCCCTGCACCCACTTTTTGACACTTTCCTATTAGAACACCTCAGAAATTAGTGATTATTCTTGATTCTCTATATTTTAGTCATGTTTAGAAACATACAAGGAAGGCCATGCTGGAGCTAAGAATGCAATTTTGTTTTATTTATATGCTTCTGCACAAGGACAAATCTGGCACAATGCCAGTTTAATGAAGTTCCTCCACCAAATAAATGTGGTTACAGGTAAAAAATGCAGTTTTTTATTTGTAGTTATCAGCATGTGTCTTATATCTTCAACATATTCTTTTGAAATTACATTTATAATTAAGCTGCTTAGTTATTAAATCAAAAACATTTTCTGCCCCCAAAATGGTGACCAAATTAGTAGTTGTATAGGTTAAAACAGAAATAAGCAATATTGACTGGTTTTTTTTTAATAGTATATCTTAGAAATCTCACAATTGTTCATTTTAATATTATAACATGCTAGGTATTAAAATAAATGACTATTAAAATTTGTAAATTTACTGAACAATTTTAATTATGTTCATTTTACAAATACTACTTTATGGCAAAAACAAATAACTAAAAAATATGACTATCTCATGCATTGAAGCAAAAGAAAGATCTGACCCTTGCAATGCCAGGTATCATAGCTAGTTTAATAATAAATCATTAAATGAAATATAAAAACATCTGCAATAGCAGAAGTTTATATTCCTATGCATCAAGTACAACTATTTTTAATTTTCCAAATTTGAAGAATAAAAACAAGAGAAAAGAATTCATATTTAGTTACTATTTAAAAATTCTGCAAATTAAATATTGACAACTTTACATCATATAAAACTAAAATAAATGGCTTAATATGATACAAAGTGGCTTTTTGAGAAAATGATGAACATTCATTCAAATTCACAGTTTAATTGGGTCATGTTTATGAGATATTGGTTGTTGTATGCTCTGGCCTTCTTCAGCTGCTAGGAGTTTTGAACCAAGCCTTTTATATCATTCTTATTCCATGCATAATGCACTTTTGGATGCCATGTATTTATCTCCCTTTGACACAACTCTCTAAATTGTGTGCCACTGCTGTACCCTCGTATTGAACTCACAACTCTTTGGGTCAAGTCACTGGAATTAACCAACACTTATATTCATTAGCCATACGTCCTTGAGAACATAAATGATTCGGTTTGAAATTCCTAGCACCTGAAGAAGGCCAGAGCGTACAATGGCTGAAACATCATAAACATGGCAATAAAGAACAACAGTCAAGACCATGTAAATAATGTAAATACTACCTCATCTCAGAAGTATAGACAAATACTAAAATATGATTGTTTTCAGATATGGTATTTTGATGATTCAAAGAAAGTGATGACCCAAGAATATTACAAATTGTATATTAACCACCTGTGCTTTCATAGAAGAAAACATTTTATTTCTAGATAAAATTCACAAAACAATTCTGAGAGAGCTAGAAGTCCTAGCAGGATTTGTTATTGGTGGTCACAATCACAACAATATAAGATACGCAGATGACACAGTGCTGATAGCAGATATGAAAAGGAAACTACAATAGCTCCTACCGAAAGTAGCAAGGAAAAGCAAGAAGAAAGAACTAAACATAAAATACAAGAAAACTGAATGCATGGTCATCAGCAAAAAGAGCACCCAAAAATACTAATTACAGGTTGGGGATTCTAAAATCAAGTAGGGGCAGAAGTTTAAATACTAGGGAAGTGTTTTAACAAAGGACGGAAAGTGTAATACTGAGATCCGAAGATACATTGGCATGTCCAAGGATACATTTCAAAAGCTAAGCAGAGTATTGCGAGACAGGAAGATTTTGTTGGAAACAAAGAAAAGAGTACTGGATGATCATGTGTTATCTGTTCTCCCATATTGCAGTGAATGCTGGAAAATCTTTTCAAAGATGAAGGAGAGACTTGAAGCAAAAGAAATGTGGTTCTATAGAAGAATACTGAGGATGCATGGACGAAACATGTGAGCAACTACAAGGTTTTGGAGAGGATGCTAATGAAAAGGAAACTTATACTTAGCATCAGGAAGAGACAGCTTAGGCTTCTGGGGCATATAATGAGGAAGGAGGGTTTGGAGAATCTAAAACTCACAGAATTGATAGAGAGAAAGAGGGAAAAGCAGTGTGAGTTATACTTGATGGGCTTGAGAAGATGGATTGTGAAGCAGGGTGTGGGAGAGATACCAAGAGGAAAAGTATTGAAAGCGACAAGAGATAGGAGAAAGTGGATTTCCATTGTTGTCAATGTCCTGAAGGGACATAGTGCATAAAGAAGAAGTTCATAAATCCCTTTAGGATAACACTTTTTTAAATTCAATAACTTTCAATCATTTCTTAAATAAAATTTTGTATTCTTTGTTGGGATTCAGTTCATTTATATAACAGTAGAATCTCATATAAATAGTTGCTGTAAGTATCGGCTTAAGTATTACTCATACAAACATCTAAGTATTTCACTATTCAAAGACAAAAATAAATATAATATCTATGAACAGTTCAACTTCCCATTTTGTTCTCAATGCTGAGTTCATTAATGCATTTGTAAACACAAAATATCATGGGGATATAAATATTTATAAAGAAGATATTTATCACTATTCAAAGGATATGCAAAAAATGCATTTAACAGAATAAAAAAAAACTAAGTTATTAAGGCTCTTTGTTGACCAACTTACAAGATGAAGGCCAATTTTTCTCCATCATAAACTTTTTCAGCCTTTCTTTATATTTTGTTCACTAATCTAATTAATACAGAGAATTTCTCTTTTGTTAGGTACACATTTGAAAGACCACAAAATAAATCATCTCATACTGTCAGCCCAAGATGAATAGTAGCAGGTTCAAACAAATAACTATTCTTTTTCTAATTCACTTGAATTCTGTCAAATCAAAATACCATCCAGAGAGGTTGTGGTGGTGCTGACAGCTTGTCGTCTGAATGTAAAACTATTTCTTATCTATATTTCCATCTACTGTTCTTTTTCACTCTCAAGCTTGATTGCACCAAAAGAACGCCTGTCAGCAGAGACAAACAAAATTTTCCAACCTGCAATCCAGCAATGACTGTACGAGGGTAAAGAACAAACAGAAATTGCCTATGAACAAGATGCTGTACAAGCCAGCGACAACATGCTGCAGGATGTTCACATAAATTTGATCAACTAACAAGACATCAATTTCAAAGTAGAGGCATGTCAGCCCTAGCTGGCATCGACAGAGTTCCTTGTCCTTGAGGCAGTAAGCAATTAGTCAATGTAACATTCACTTGCTTTGTACACACAATTAATTTGCAGACACTAACTTGCAATAATAATAATATTAATAATAATACTAATAACACTGAATTGATGTAGGGAGTGAAAGAGGCAAAAAAGGATTTCAAAGTTAAAGTAATTATACAAAATAGAAGCTAAAATAAAAAGAATAGTTGCTTGCAGCTAAAAAGGTGAACAAAAAAATATCAAGAAGATGCATCAGTAAGATCATCATTTATTCAGTTAGCATATTTTGCACTGCTATGGTCACCACTCCCTTCCGTCTCCCAGTTGTGGTTCATGGTGGCATTCAAAGTAGAATAGTGCAATGGCTTGCCAGTCCCTTTTGTACGAAGATGTTGAGGTTACCCTATTCCTCTGCCCAGAAGTTAAAGAGGTAGAACCTAAAAGGCAGCAGGTAGTTTGAATTCAGAGATTTCCTTCTCCTAGATTGGTATATCATGGTCATATGCTGCCTGGGCTACATGCTCCCCTCTCTCAACTGTGCCAACAAGATCCAAAGGAGTACATAGCATTATATTTGGGAACAGCTTGGCTGCAAAAATTGCTAGAAAGTTGTCATTGTTTACAGTCAATCGGTTTTAGAGATCCACTCCCTGAATTTTCTTTCTGGATTTACTTCTATAGCTTTTTTCCATGTTTTGTATATGACTGCAAGGCAGTGGAGGTTTAAAATCAGAGTTTTCCTTTCCCAGATGGACTAATTTCCTGATCTGTCAAGCTTGATCTACCCAAAGCAATTGGTTATAAGGCATCAATTTTCTGTCTTCACACATTCTTTGGCTTGGTGCTGGACTTAGTTGTCATAGGCTATTTGAGATGTATGCCATTGAAGCATTTTATAGACAGAGTAATCTTTGTCCAAAAAGATCAAGACACTAAAATACTTAACAAAATGGAGGCAGAAGAGAACCTAAAAAAGATGTTATTACATAAATACGAGATTCTGCTATGTTTTTCTTATTTCTTTGCAAATTAAGCATGTTCAATAAATTGAAGGATATTCAATGCCTTATTCACTGCTACAAATATGCTAACTGAAAAACATCAAAACTTTAACATTTATCCACATTTTCAGATAAATACATTCATTTTTCAACTTTTAAAATATTTTTCTGACACATTAATTTATTATTGTCTGGTTGCATATTTGTGATTATTCAGTTTGTATACACTCAGCAGTTTCCTTTTTTAAGATTAACTTCATTTTAATGTTTTTGCTATCACAGCATTTTGATTAATATGTTCTCATCAGGTAGCACTGTATCAAAGGAAACAGAAATATTTTTTATTCGGCAACATTGATGAAATGATATTTTTATCTCATGAGGAGGTATTAATATCACTTTAAATATTTCCAACAAGACAATACAAAATGAAAACAAGATGCAAGACAGGTTGAAATTTTGTAAAATATTTATTCTATATGAATAAATTAACAAAAGTTTGATTGTGGAATGGTGCACCTTTCATCAACCAGAGGATCTACATGTTTACATTTGAAACAAAAAAAATTATTATATTGACAGCTGTAAGGAGTGCTCTATGTGAAGGAAATGATTTATTCTATATGAATAAATTAACAAAAGTTTGATTGTGGAATGGTGCACCTTTCATCAACCAGAGGATCCACATGTTTACATTTGAAACAAAAAAAATTATTATATTGACAGCTGTAAGGAGTGCCCTATGTGAAGGAAAGTTTCTTTTGACAGCATGAGTTTATATAGGCACTAGTTGATTGGTGAAGCATTACTACTGTATCCTTTCTGCAGCCAATAGTCCATGTTGGTTGGGATGGTATTACCTCACTGCAATGAAATTAATGTTAAAGAAAAATGTATCTGAATTGAGAATCATTTTTTATTATGTTTCAGAATAAGATAACAGAGAACAATAATTGTTATTAATCTAGTTTTCTGATCATCACTGGGTGTCCCTCATTTGTTGATTTTAATATAATAAGTAAATATCAGTTCTGGATATCAGGATTATTTTACAGTGAACACATTTTCTGTTGGTTTAATAATCAGAGTTACTCTCAGTATTGGAGAGAAAGGCTGACTAATACTCAGCATTGTTCAAGAGAGACCTCAAATTCTAAATGAAAACAAGTAAGCTGCTCAAGAAATTCAGGTACTAACATATCTATAACAATTTAAATGTTATTTTTTTTGTTTATCAATTCATAAAGACATCTATCTTATATTATAAAAGCTAAGAAATTATAATGGATGTACAGGTAGCACAGCTTTTATTGTCAGAGGGAACACTGAAAAGTTCTTGGCCCAACCAAGAGAAGAGAATAAAATATATTCCGATTTTTGATTACTTGTTCAGATTTCAAAAATATACATTTCATGAAATTTTACATGGGACTTTAATTTGTATCTTACAAAAAGTTACGCCACTTTTCCAAGGGTTTTAAATTATGAGTTGAAAGCTGTTCTGTATTTTAACATTCTAAATTTTCAGGTTTTGAAATATATTGAAAGCCAGTTTCCCTAAACAAAAGTCTTAGAACCTAAATAAAATAAATAATGTCTGGTGCTTGGTTACAAGTACACCAAACCGTCATGGCAAGGACACACCATAATAATTACACAGTAGCAAACCACACACAATTCTATAAGTGAGATGTAATTTTCACTTGAACAGCTTCTTCCCAAAAACAACTACTCTGAGGAATCAACTCCCAAGAGGATGTTTCCCTGATTACTACAGTTTTAACCTGGTCAAGGCTGAGGTTAATGGTTATCTTCCCTACCTATTTGCACAATTTACCACCTAAAATAATCTTCTACCTTGAGTGACCCCTGGGCTTTGTATAGGGTGAACGTACTTGTAAAAAAAAAGAAAAGAAAAAATTAAAGGAATTTCTCAATTAATGTGCATTTGGTTAATGTGTTTTTGATTAGTGCATTAAAATTTTTATATACCAAATTTTGATTAGTGCATATATAATACTCGATTAGAGCAGTAAAACATTCTTCAGTTTAATCATAGTAATTGAAAATTTATTTTTTTATTATTACCAATGTATACAGTAGCTGATTCCTAATTGAGGAATATTCAGTATGCGCATATATATATATAAGAAGGAGAATATTATATATATTTATTAAGAGCTACAAGGTTCAGGAAGTTATGGGGAGCCATGATCATCAATGTCCTGAGCTGATGTGACACATAAAGAAGTATATTAATGATATTTTAAAACTATTCTCATTAAGATTGTAATGGGCATGTCTTCATTTTCTATTGGTCAAAATGTTTTTTGTTTTTTAAGTAAAACTTATACTGAATAAGCAAAGACATTTTGGGGTCAGGCCAATATTTCCTTTAGAAAAGCAGCAACTGAATGTTGACCTGATGTTATTGCATGTGAAGAAACCATGCAAAAAGTGGAATTAGCTTCAAAAGTAACTCATGAATCTATTAACATCCTAATCCACTGATGAATATTTGGCTTTTCAAATATCACTTCTAGTAACAATAGGGAAATCTTATAAAAACAAAATCTTTATTTCATTAATTTACTTCTGATTTCATAGTGACATGCTTGTCAAATCCTAGGTTTCTTCAAAGGAAAGAATTTACAAATGCTTTCTCTCATAAGAGACATATTTAAGATGGTGTTCCTTTTACAAATCTGTCTGCTCTTTTGATGTCCTTTAGGTAATGAAAATCAAAAACTAACAATGAATTATGAAAGCTGTTTGGAAACTAAGAAAATGAACTGAAGAATGCTTTGGAGGAAAGTGCATGAATTGAAACATCACAAAGCAACAAATGAGAATGGGATTTAATTCCATAATTTTAGGGAGAGTTTCCTTTGTCAGACTCACAAGAATCAAAATAGAATCAACCAATCTTTTTGATTATCAATTTATGTATTCATTGAAAAATATCTTCCTGACGTAAAGGATATGTTAATAAAGATAAGTGATTGTCATATTAGCAATTATTTTAATAAATTTGGCTTATTTTGTATGAGACTATTTGGATTGCTCACAGCTCTTTCTTCCTCTCATGAATATATTTTCTTCCATCTTTAAGTTCTTTATATCTTAATATATTTATATACTTGTATAAACATTGTTTTTATTTAGTATAACTGACAAAAATACATGAAACAATTATTTTCATATATTTTTCAGCAATCTTAAAGCTACACTTCATATATTGACATTTTATTATAACCAACAAAGAGAGTCTACATGATTAAGTGTTGTGACAAGAATTGCATAACTTATGAGGGGGACTACTGAAAAGTTCTTGTCCTGACCCACTGACCCAAATATTGACCGAAGCATTTTCATGACCAAATAATAAAATTGTTTTTGGAAGGTTAAAAGAAAGAATATGGCAAATTTGTTAAACTGTGGGGTGAATATATGAAATGGTATGCAAGTTGGTCAGACATTATTACATAGGTTGAAAATTTTTCCTTTACTAACATCCGTGGTATCCAAACCAAGAAAGAATATGGCAAATTTGTTAAACTGTGGGGTGAATATATGAAATGGTATGCAAGTTGGTCAGACATTATTACATAGGTTGAAAATTTTTCCTTTACTAACATCCGTGGTATCCAAACCAAGAAAGAATATGGCAAATTTGTTAAACTGTGGGGTGAATATATGAAATGGTATGCAAGTTGGTCAGACATTATTACATAGGTTGAAAATTTTTCAGCCCTTTTTCATAGTCTACATCAGCAGACTTTTTTCAAATATATAAATAAGTAGAGAATTATATATATATATATATATATATATATATATATATATGATATCAATTTTTAGAGATCAATTTTAAAACATAAAAGAAGAAAAATGTTCAGTACTTATTGAATGTCAACTCAGAGTTTTGTAATGTTTTAATCACTCATCATTGTTCTTATTTTAATGTATTATAATATCTCTCTCTCTCTCTCTCTCTCTCTATATATATATATATATATATAATTGGAGTAGATAGACCCTTCTATTGCCTGGTTCAGTCTCCACCCACGTCCGTTGAACAGGTGTAGAGGCTCATCCCTTCTTCCCTGTTCAGGATGTGGTCTCCGGCTCTCCGGCTCTCTTTTTCTCCTCAGACCTCAGTAATGGTGCTTATCCGATTTTCCTGTGATGTTCATGGTCAGTGGCAACATCTCTTTATTGTGAGGGTACCGGGTTCGCAGTTTTCTGGTTGCTACTTCCGACTGGTAGTTAGGAGCCCTACCTCTTGCGTAGTGTCAAGAGCGGCCTCTCTGATCAACAGTTGCATAATATCGGAGTTCTTGCAGTGCCATGTTGTGCATGGATAGGTGTCCCTGCAGGCGCTTTCGGTGGGCAACCCCAAGGTCACACTTTGCTGCAGCCCACGCCAGTTCCCTTCCAGTGCATGTCACAGCTAATGACCGTTTGCCTCTTCTACTCAAACTCTCTCTACAACAACAACATTAAACATGAACACCCATATCTCCACTAAAAAAGCTTAATCAGGCAAATCAAAATCATCTAAACTTCTTAACATTTCCTTTACTAACATCCATGGTATCCAAACCAATTTCAGTCACGTTGAATCTTTTCTCCATCAAAAGTCCCCTGACATCCTAGCTCTGTGTGAGACTAATCTCAACCCCTTAATACCCTCTTCTGACTTCTCTATCCCTGGCTACCTTCCTCTCTTCAGAAAAGACTCCAATTTCCACATGCATGGGCTTGGTGTTTACGTCAGTGAACGCCTTCCTCTAGCCAGGATGATTTCTCTTGAATCCCCACATCATTCTTATGTGTGCTTCTGTCTCTCCCTTCTAAGCTCAGTTAGCTACCTCTTCTTTCTCTACTGCTCCCCATCATCTCCCGACTGCTCTGTTCTTGACAGCATCTCCAACAATATCGACAAGGCCATTTCCTCCCACCTGTTTGCCCATATATTTGCGTTTAGTGACTTTAATGCCCATCACGCTGAGTGGCTGTATAACTCCGTCACAGATCTTGGTGGTGCACCCACCATGAATTTTTCTATCACTCAGGCCCTTATGCAGTTGGTGGAGTTCCCCATGCATTTCTGTAATAATTCTAACGGAAATGGTTCACTACTAGATCTGTGCTTTACCTCCACCTCTGACCCTTACAATGTCAAGCAACTCTGCCCTCTTGGAAACTCTGACCATGCATTAATTTCCATCAATATCTCCTTCCACCTCCACCCTACCCAATAGCAATCAGACCAGCAGAATATCTTACTGCTACCAAAGAGCCAATTGGGACTCGTTCTGCGACTTCCTGAGTAACGTTCCTTGGAATAAAGTATTTAGCCTGTTGAAGGTTTCCTCTTGGGTTAAGGCTGGGATCGATGCTTTCATCCTTGCCAGAAAGTTGAGACTTAAATCCCACTCATCCCCCTAGTTCTCCTCTGCCTGCTCAGCTGCCATAGCCCACTGAAATCACTTCTTTCAGCTTTACCGGAGATACACATCAGATCATAACAGGCGCCTTTTTGCCTTGGCTCGCAATGAATGCAAGTAGGTATTTAATGGAGCTAAGCTGATGTTTGCAGCCAGAATGAAGCAGTGCATAGAATCTCGTAAGTTTGGCTCCAAAGACTACTGGAGGCTCTGTAAAAGCATGCTGAACAACAGTAAGCCCTCAATCGCCCATCTAATCAACGAATTTGAGGTCCTCACCTCTTCAACAGACAAGGCTGAGTGCTTTGCTTGCAGATTCTCCACTAACTCGACACTGGACTCATCTGGAGTATCTGTACCCAATTTCTCTCTCCAAACTCAGGCCCAACTGACTGACATACTAATTACTCCCTTGGTGGTCTCCAAAATAATCTCTAAGCTTGACACCCATAAGGTGAGCGGTGGCGACGGAATACCCATCATTGTCCTAAAGAAATGTGCTCCTGGACTCTCCTCTGTTCTCTCTAAACTCTATAACTACTGCCTTTCTGCTTCCTGCTTTCCTGCCTGCTGGAAATCCTCCTCTGTAGTTCCTATATATAAAAATATTGTGGAACCCTCAGACTCCGCTAATTATCACCCTATCAGCCTCCTACCGATATTTGGCAAAGTTTTCAAAGCCGTCATCAATGCCGAGATGGTACAACATCGCACAGCCTATAGACTCTTCTCTGACAAACAGTATGGTTTCTGCTTCACCAGGTCTACTGCTGATATACTCACAACCATCACTGAGTATATACACCAGGCCCTCGACAAAAACGGCAAAACCTGAACTGTGGCCCTTGACATCTCCAAAGCATTTGACAGAATCTGGCATGCTGGCCTTCTATGCAAGCTGCAGAGCTATGGTATAACTGGACAATTGTTTGACCTAATCCAGTCCTTCCTTTCTAACCATACAATGAAGGTGGTATTGAACAGACAAGCTTCCCAATACTATCACATGAATGCAGGTGTCCCTCAAGGCTCTATTCTAGGTCCTACATTTTTCCTTATCTATCTTAATGATCTCCCTGATGTAATAAGATCCCAAGTGGGCATATATACTGATGACACTATGGTTTACTCTTGTCTCGATCAAAAATCTACCGAGGCTGACAAAGCAAACCTTGCTGCCAAGCTTGAAAAGGACCTCCAGTCTGTGGTGGACTGGAGTAAAACATGGCTCGTAAATTTTAATGCTTCCAAAGTGAAGCTGCTATCTAATAACCACCACAGACAATCATTCCTCCTGCCCATTAACATGGATCAGGCTTCTTTCCCTGAAAGCGAAACACTGTGCCTCCTTGGGTTAACTCTCACACCAGACCTCAAGTGGAATAACTATATAGAATCCATAGCTAAATCTGCTGCAAAGAAAGTCGGTTCTCTGTGTTGGGCCAGGAAGTTTTTCCCATCCCAAACAATCCTGCATATATACAAGTCTACCATCCGCCCGTGCATTGAGTATTGCTGCCATATCTGGTCTGGTGCTCCTGCTATCCACTTAGGTGTCCTTGACCAAATCCAACAGAGAATCTGTAATATGATCGATTCCAACTTGACAGCTAGGATACAGTTGCTTTCTCACCGACACAGTGTGGCTTCCCTGTGTCTCTTCTACAAATACTTACACGGCTTCTGCTTCAATGAACTTAGCTCACTGGTATCCCCTATATATGAATTTCCTTGAGCCACAAGATTAGCAACTAGGTCCCACTCTTTAACTGTGAAACCAATAAATTGTAAACGCAAATTTTACTCCAGCAGCTTCTTTTCTCACACTTCCCGCCCGTGGAATTCTCTTCCATGTGCTTGCTTTCCCGACAGTTACAATCTCGAAGAATTTAAATGTAAAGTCAATAGTCATCTCCTGTCTCACTAACTTACATCCTCTTTCTCATGCTTTTTCTTTGTCCACCCTACTCTCATCAGTAATCTCTTCCCTCTCCTACTCTCTTCCTGACACCCCCTGCAACTTCTCACTCCTCATAACATTTCTTCCTCATCCACCCCACTCTCATCACTAATCTCTTCCCTCTCATATTCTCTTCCTGACACCCCCTGCAACCTCTCACTCCTCATAACATTCTTCCTATGTAACCCCCTACATAACAGTAGCAGTAAAATGCCTTGCTTGGAGCGACACGATTATATATATATGTAAAAGAAAATATTTATATTTGTTATATAACACATCACCCAATAAGTCCTGGGGCTGACACATAAATGGCACTACTAATAAAAAAAATCCATATGATTTCTATGAAGTACTATGACAAAATTTGGGCCCAATTGGATTACTAGTTTACAAATTACAGTTATTTAAGTGAAGCTACTCTTGCAAATTTTCAAAACAGTGGAAAAATCTGAATTTTGTGTGTTGATAAAGCATTGCTTTCTGATGGGAAAATTACTGTTCAAGCAAAGTAATGACCAGATAAGTGTTATTCCAACTCTGCTCCTTTGAAAACAATGGTTAAAAGGTTGTAGGTTGACTTAAATGCAGTTGTATAGACTCAAATAATACTGAATGCTCAGGTGGCTCAAAATCAGCAGTTGTTATGGAAAACACAAAAAAATTCACAGACTAGTTTTTGCTGATCATAAATTGAAGTTGTTTGAGATTGCAGAGAAGCTAAATATGTCAGAAGGCAGTGTATTTACCATTTTGCATGAACATTTGTCAATGAGAAAGCTGTGTTCAACGTGGGTGCCGCGTTTACTCACAGTCATAAATAACAACGTGTCAACAATTCAGAGCGTTATTTGCAACTGTTTTTATGCAATAAGAAGAAGTTTTCATGTAAATATGTGACAATGAATGAAACATGGATCCACCATTTCAGTTCAGAGGGAAATCAACAGTCAGTTGAATGGAAAGCAGCAGGTGAAATCCATCCAAAGTGACCAAAGATGCAAACATCAGCAGGCAAGGTTTGGGTCTCTGTATTTTGAGATGTGCAAGCAAGGTATTTTGTTCATTGATTACTTTGTGAAAGGAAGAACCGTAATAGTAAATATTATATAGCATTACTGGTGTGTTTGAAGGAAGAAATCACCAAAAACGGCCACAAATGAAGAAGAAAAAGTGATCTTTCACCAAGACAATACACCGTGTCACAAGTCGATCACAACAATTGCACTTCGAATTGCTTCTACATCTATCCTATTCTCCAGATCTGGTCCCCAGCAGCTACTGGCTATTTGCAGACCTCAAAAGAATGCTCCAAAGAAAGAGATTTGACTCCAATGATGAAGTGCTATTGGAAACTGAGGCGTATTTTGAGGCCAAAGATAAATCGTTCTACAAAAAAAGCATCAAATTGTTAGAAAGGTGTTGGAATCAGTGTATCACCCGAAAAAGAGATTATATTGATAAATAAAGTCAAATTTTGTCTAAAAATTCTTGTTTTAGTAGTTAGGCATGGGATTTATTGAGTGATGTGCTATAAAAATAAATTAGTACATTTTGTATAAGTATAAAAGTAAAAGAACTTCATTTAGTATATGTATAAAAGCAAATTAGTACACATAGTATAGTTCTAAAATTCAAATTATTACTTTTAATCTCTTTATAAAACAAATTAATACATGTACTATGTGTTTAAAAGCAAATTAATAAATTTAGTATTTATAAAAAAGAAAAAATTGAGTATTTAGTATGCCTCCAAAAAAGCAAATTAGTATATTTAATTTATGTATAAAAGCCAATTAGTACATTTATAATACAGAATATAAAAGTAAATTCTTGAAAAAGAATAACTACGCAGTTGAGAATTTCATGATAGAAAATGTTAAATAAATATTAAATAAATATTAAATAAATATTAAATAAATATTAATAGAGAATTTCATGATAGAAAATGGCATTATAAAAATGATGCAAAATACAAACCATTTAATTTTATAAACTGTCTAAATCTGTAAAGTATTCAAGTCAATGCATGTTTTGAATGAAAGATTTTTTATTTTTTGCAAAATTTTCTTTCCTGTTTGAGTAAATATCTAATTTGAGTGATAATATTAATTATGTGCAGAGTTTATTGCTTCTTCTGTCAATCAGTGGAAAACTGAATTTTCTAATTTATCTTGCAAAGGCAAACCAAGATTTTATTTGATCAATGTGCTTATTTTGGTAAAGTATCTTCATCTCAACACCAACAGTACTTGAAAAATCTTTTTAAGATAAACTTTAGAAAGTATAACAATCTACAAATATCTTAACTAATGTTAATTCTTCTGGTCTATTTAATAAGAATGTGAAGGAAAAGTGAAAAAGGAAGACAGAGAAATAGGTGAAGGAAGAAGAGGTAAAGAAAAAAAAGAAGAAAAATATAAAGAATACAGGTGAAAAGAAAAAGATGGATAAAGAAGAAGAAGAAGAAGATTAAAGTCATAATTGTTAAAGTGAATTTCTATTCTTAGCAGCCATTTTCTGCTTTTGATTTGTCAGTCCAAATGTGGACAGTGCAATGAAAATTATCTAAGCATAATATAGTTTGGGTGTAAACCTATTACATTAGAGAATATTTTCCTTTCACTATTGAAGCAGTAAGAAGTTCTATGAAACAAATGAAACAATGAACAACTAGGGTAATGCAACAGGTTTCGGATTTTATCAGTGGGTGAGGTCATAAACATTCAACAGAGCGGAAAGAGGATCATGACGTGACTTTAATGTGGTAAACATCAGTACAAAATTCACACAACAATAGCTTATGAATGTTCACTTTCTAGGTAAATAATTCAATGCAGCTTTTTCTTGCCAAGATTGCAGGTAGCCACAGTTTCAGCTTTTAATGGTGAAAATTTTGTGACATGGGGTTTCTTCAGTACAAGATATGTACGCATGGCTTACATGAGTGGATACTATGAATAAGAATTTTGATAACTTCAACAAATCCTGGGTAATCTTTTTTCCTTTCTTTTTTTATTTTTATTGCTTCTAATAAAGATTGACTTATTTATTTCTAGGGTCTGTATTGAATGTCTTTCTGGAACCAATAATAAATCATCAGATACATTGCTATTATCAGCTAAATCTACTAAGAGTTCTATTCAAAGATCTCTTTTATACATCCGCCATGCCGCAAAATTGTGAAGAATACTTTCACTTAGAACATATGGTTAAAGCAATAGATTGCAGGAAGAAGGTCAGGTGTTTCTTATGAGAACTAATATTTTAAAGGGATTTAGAAAAGTCCTTAGAAAGTATTTTCAAATAACAAATATAAATTGCTTAAATAAGTACTATTTTTATTACTACAAACTTAGTATAGACACTCCAGATTTATTTTAAACAGTATTTATTTTATCTACTGGTCTATGCGCTTGAGAAAACTTATTAAAAAAAGTATTCCCTCCGGCAGGATTTGAACCTGCATCAGTAATTCTTTAGAGATAAGGAGAAGCTTGCACAATATGCAATAACAGTAGTTATTTTACTTTGGTTCTCATGAACACAACCTATTATGAAGAAAAGACTGAGAAGGAATATTAATAAATAATCAACATGCAATAAATACCCAGCAGAAACACTTCTTTATTTCACCAATATTAATAATATGTATGCATGATTCATACAAGTGCACAAGACCTCTGATCAGGAAATTGGAGGTTTTGAGAAACATGAAACCACCTATTAATTTTTATTGTTCCCAGGTTCATGCTGACCTAGAGTGGTAGCACCAGTTAGGATCCCAGCTATGGGAAAATAATGAATCCTCAAGCTTATATATAAAACTGACCAAACATACATATTTATAATAAAATTACCAACAATACATATTTATAGTAATATGACCACTAATAAATATTAATTGTAAAATGACTAACAATACATATTCATAATAAAATGGCCAACAATAGATATTTATAGTAGAATTACTAACAATAGATATTAATAGTAAAATGACCAACAATACATGTTTAAAGCAAAATGACAAGCAATACATTTTATCTGTAGTTGAATGCATACAATTATGTTCAAAATATATTTTTAGTTGAAACCACAAAATTGTGTTCACAAGATTTAGATTTTGGCATTAAATAACCTCAGAGAAATTGATATGTCACTAAATAAAATCAATCAATCAAATGATCAACATGGAAAAACTCTTTCATG
This sequence comes from Ascarosepion bandense, assembly GCA_037127315.1. Taxonomy (NCBI): domain Eukaryota; kingdom Metazoa; phylum Mollusca; class Cephalopoda; order Sepiida; family Sepiidae; genus Ascarosepion; species Ascarosepion bandense. The sequence continues at coordinate 217,953 of JBBBDQ010000296.1, read as the reverse complement.
ACATTAATCCATATAATATCCGACATTTTCTTAAAAAAAATCAAAGTGTATTCCAAAATATAACTTTAACCAAACCACAACATATCACTGCTGCTAGTAATTACAGGCTGAATTGTAGCAAGTTTATACTTTTAATTTTGCACATGTGTGTTGTTTGTTTATGACATTTTTGACTGTACAGTATACAGTACAGTAGGGTCAGTTGGGCACCATCTATGAGAAATAGAGCTCCATGAAGCAATTCACTCCAATAATCTGGAATTATTTTCAATAATCCTGAAATTATTTCCAACTTTTGTTCTCATCTTGATTAATATAGGTGTTATAATAGGCACAACATTTCAACCAAGTACCCTCTGGTCATCATCAGCTCTCCATAGATTGGCTTCTTGTAAGATGAAAGATGAAGTGAAGGCAAGGATTTAATATTCCAAGATATAACTTTAACAAAGCTACAACATAAAACACTCATATCGCTGCCGCTAGTAATTACAGGCTGAATTGTAGCAAGTTTATACTTTTAATTTTGCACATGTGTGTTGTTTATTTATGATTTTTTTGACTGTACAGTATACAGTACAGTAGGGTCAGTTGGGCACCATCTATGAGAAATAGAGCACCATGACGCAATTCACTCAACCAGTAATTTAGAAATGGCATGCTGTACTGCTTGGCATTCATACCAGAATCTTCAATACAAACATTTCAGAGTGTTTGGGTGTCAATCTGAGGACAGTGCAAAGAATTTGCAACAAATTAGATAAGTCTAAGATGTTTGGAGTGATCACTAGTGATAGTGATGTTATGTTTCCATTCATCTTTCCACAGAGACTCAGATTTAATATAGAGTCCTATATCAAGTGAGGAGTTATTGTTGATCTGGGTGAAGAGGGTGACTGCTGTAAGAGCCTGCATCTAGCAACAGGACTCTGGACCATGTTACATAAGCTAGAAAAACCCAGTCATGGCTGTTAGATAATTCCTGTAACTGCATCATATCTTACATCTGGCCACCTAGCTTCCCAAACTGCAACCCCCTTAATTATTACGTGGAGGGCATTGTTGAACCAGACCATCAAAACTCCTTGTAATATTAAAGATGAACTGAAGGCAAGGATTATGGCAGCATTCACGAACTTAACAAGATCATACAGAAAAGTAATGGTGATTTTATTGAATAAATTTACTCTTTAGTATTTCAAGATATTTTTATGTAAAATTGGTAAATATATTTGTTAAAATGAAATGTCACTGTTAACTTAATTTTTGTATAGATAACGAGTCATCTATCACATCTTGTATGTCTATAGAAATATGTATATGTATAAAAGCTTCGTATCATTTACCATGTATTCAATTGTGAAAGCAGAATAACATATCATATTTTTATTATTTTAAAACTCCCAAGAAAATTAAATTTCAGCATTAAATGACCCATAAGGAGTTGATATATTGCTAAACAAATAAATCAGTCAATCATACATGTGCAGATGATATAACCTAATATCAATCAACATAACACATTTCACTTCCAACATTTATCATATTTATCATAATTAAAATTGTAATATACTTAATTTTTAATACACACTTAAATCACACTAAAATTTCAAGAATTAAATATACACACAGATGCTACAAGGTATGCAGAAGATGTCCACTCAACCAATGAAAATAAATATAAAATTTTAAAATTGATACAAACATAAACACTAATGCCACTAGATATACATGTGACATCTTCTTCTTCTTTTCCCTTCAGGATCTTGGCAATCATGGACTTCCACTTTGCCGTGTCTCTTGTCGCTCTCATAATTTTCCCTCTTGATATCTCTCCCAAACCCTGCTCTAGCATCCATTTGCTCAAGTCTATCAAATACATCTCACACTGCTTTTCCCTGTCTCTCTTTCCTTCTATCTGTCCTGTGTGTATTAGATTCTCTAGGCTCTCCTTCCTCATTACATGTCCCAAGAACCTCAGCTGTCTCTTCCTGATGTTAAGTATGAGTTTTCTCCTCATCTCTATTCTCTCCAACACCTCATCATTAATCACATGCTCGGTCCGTGGTATCCTCAGCATCTCTCTATAAAAACTACATTTCTGCTGCCCCAAGCTTCTCCTTCATCCTTGAGGAGATCGTCCAACATTCATTGCCATACAGAAAGACAGATGTCATGTAAGCAATCCAGAAATCTCTTCTTTGTTTCCAAAGAGACTTTCCTGTCTTTCAGAACTCTGGTTAGCTTTTGAAATGTGTCCTTGGCCATGCCAATGTGTCTTTGGATCTCAACATCAAACTTTCCATCCTCTGTTAGCATGATTCCCAGGTATTTGAATTTTTTTACTTGTTTTATTTTAGTTTCTCTGACCTATAGTTGGCATTCTACACAACCAATTAAAACTCAGCAGAATTTGATTATTAAAAAAATAACTCAGCATTATTCTACTTCCAAAATTTTTGATGAAGCTAGATAGTGAAACAACTTAAATTTATTAAGCTTTCCTAATAGTTTCTTATTTAATCATGACATTCTCATATAGTCGATAAAGAAACTCATCTTTCCTTTGTTTTCAATGAAAACAGACTATCCAGCCTAACTATAAAAATTCTTAAAAAATTATAAAAAACAGAAAAATCACTTTTCATTTTATCAAATATGGTCATCAAGAGCATTTGACATAATATATGACTGAAAGGCTGACTTCACTGGCTGTAATTAGTAAATTTAGTCTGCTAACTTTAATAAATAATGGACAGTTAGGTCGGTAATTAGTAAATAGAAAACAGTACACGACATAAGGACTTTGATGATCATGATAACATAATTTTTAATTGGTTCTACTAAAAATATGTTCTTTTTATAAAAAAAGAATTCATTGGAAAGGGGAATTTTTGCTGTCTTTCTTTCTCACCATGACTTTTTAGAGTGTGGTAAAATATAACTATTTTCAGTCTTTGCCTTCTTCTATTGCACTCAACCTGAATTATCCTGATAGTCATTTTAAAAGTGTTTTACTATATGAAAATCATATACAGCTTGTCCACAGTGTATCATGTAATCTCCTATAAACATTTTTATAAGAAAGGAAGGTAAAATAATTAAAGATGAATGTAAAATAATAAAGACATAATACAATAAACTAATTTAGTTTATTATTCCTTTTCTTGAGAAGAGAATATAAAAATTTGTAAAAAAATGTAAATTGAATAAATGATTAATAAAAATGATTATAAAAAAGGTGAACATAAAAATATTATAAAATGCAAGATTTGTTTATTACACTTTCTTTTAAGAGAAGAGTTTAAAATAATTAAAAAAAGCCAGATGGTTAATAAAAAATGGTTTAAATAAATTTAATGTGTAAAATTTGTTTTTCAAATTGTAAAAAATAAGAGGCTCAGATTTTATATAAAATGCTGCCAAAATGAAGCTTGTCAATTTATGAGAAAGATATGAGGAGGGTGACTTCCTTTCATGCAAATTAAACTTTGGGCCTTGTGTTTGGAACCTATTTGGAACCTATATAAAGAGTTGAGTTTGCTGGAAAAATCAGAAGGATTTTGGTAGTTAGAAGGACAGAAGCATTTTGGCAGTTATGAGCAAATAAATATAACTAAGGTCTCTTTGTGAAAAATTCCCTGAATACGACATGATTTTTTGTCACCAACTATGCTGTTTCTTATGAAAGATGAAAAAAAAAAAAAAACAGAAGCTAAAAAAAAGTAAAAAATTCCTAAAATTAATTATTAAAGTGTTGTTTAAAAAAGAATATAAGATTTATCTTGATATTATTGTGGTTCCTCATAAGTACAAGTTTGTTAATGTCCCAAAACATCTGCTGAATTAATAAGTGAATTATTTTTGAAAAAATATGTATTTTAACCATTTTTGAAAGGAAATGTATTTGGTTGTTGAAAGTAGGAAAGAAAATAATATTTTGTTAAAAAAAATTACATAAACTTCTGAGAACCTAACATTACTTTTTGAACTATTTATCTTGCTTTAATAATAATAAAGCACACAAAAAGAAATTTTTGTCCAATCCTATTTGTACGTTTTGTATTCTGTTTGTTAATGCCTTGCCAATAAATGTAAATTTTGTTTAATTTTCACACTGGAATTTTTGATCATGTTTGTTTACATATGTGCCTTACACAACAATCAAGAAAAGAAAAGAGACATTCTCGTTTCTTCTACTCTCTCCAATAAGAAAATACTTTTCTTTGAATATCTCTAGAAGTGGTTGTGTGGCCTTAATGAAACTAAACAACTAATCAGAAGGGACATTACCATGTATGTAGGAACAGACATTTTCTATTTTGTTTACTCAGCCACCAGTATAAATGCCACTGAGTGAGCTTGTGTACTGTGTGACAATCACAAAGACAGAGAAAGTGAATTCCTTATATTATATGCAGTGTTTTTGGCAAAACATCACCCAAGTCAACCAGATTCCTCTTCGACAGATTTGGCTCTCTATAGCATCTGGGTTTTTTCCAGAATTAAAATTATTAAAATATTTGGATGAGGTTAAGGAGAATAGGATAATGCAACTGATGGTAAACCCGAAAGAGGACTTTGCACACTGTTTTGAGAAGTGGAATGGACGATGTGTAATAATGTATATGAGGTTTCATGTATAGGACAAAGGCATTGTTCCTTTATATACATTATTTGGGATTTAGAACACTTGTCTAAGTAACATTCATTTAAGGAACACAGGTCTAATGAATATTGGTCTAAGGAATACAAATCTATAGAATATCAGTCAGTCAGTTAAGTGCCATACGTGATACACGCTTGGGCGATCATGTCTCGAAAGAGACATGACTGACTGAGCAGAAGATTATCCCGCAGTAGGTTGCCATTGCTTTCTGCGGTAGACTGGTTGCCGACCAAGGCTATAGAACCCAATCTGTCCTGCTATTTAACCCATAACTGGAAGGAAGAGATGGATTAATACCTTTCCCAATGGTATTTGCGCATAAGTGAATACAATGGATTCAACTGTAATTCGAACATCTAATAAATATTTGTCTAGAGAATTATAGCATAATGTGGGTTCTATTAATATACAAACAATGCATACCAATAATGCTTATAAACTACATGTATCATCAGCAATAAACCTTGCTATAAGTGTCTTAAATATTATTCTGTAATATCGTGAATGTCAATAAAATTGAGTATTTTGCACATGAATAAAATGTTAATTAAAAAATGTTATTATAGACCAATGGTTCTTAGTTGAACCAATATTCTTTAGACAAATGTTCCTAAATCCAGGCTGTTCTATTATTTTTTTTAATAATTTCACTCCCAAGAAAGGTGAAATGCCACAATATGGTAAAGGGTTAGTGAGAGGAGAAAGAACAATAATAGAGTGGGGCACGATAATCTTTATTTTTAAGGCCATGACATTGCACATGTCTCACCCATAACTAGAGGTCTGTCTCAAATGTCATCGTCCCATTGTAGAAATTCAAAGAAAAAAGTAGAGATTAACTAAGCGCATAATTAATTCGGCTCAAAAAGTTAATTCACTTTGTATATTTTTTCTTTACTATTGTATAATTATAATTTGGCAAAGTTTTGGATCCATCACTTCCCACCCCATTAACAATGGTTTGTGTACAACTTTGAAATAATGGATTTTATTTTAAATCTTTGAATTAATTATCCATATTAAAACAGTTTTAAAAGTTAAATAAAACCGGCTGTATCAGAAGTATTCTGAAACAAAAATATGAACTAAGACAAACGTGAAAGTTTGTTTTAATTTAATTTTTTAGAGATAAAGCAAATTGTTATATTGATATATTTTGTCATAAATATATTTTTTAATTTTATGATTATTAAGTATTATAGAATCAGAAAGAAAAAACACTTACATCTATCTATCGCCCGGTTCACACCCCACCCACGTCTATTGAACAGGTTAAGAGGCTCATCCCTTGTTTCCTGTTTAGGATGTGGTTTCCGGCTTTCTCTTTTCCAATCTTTTTACTATTATGTAGCCCCCTGCACATCAGTAGCATTACTGCCTTGCTCGGGGTGATACGATTAAAAAAAAAAAGAATGCATGGCTTAGCAGCAGGATTAGGATTTATTCTTGTTTCTAAAAATATTGGATTATAAGCTTACTAAATTTAATTATGACATTGTTAAATGATTTTTCATTAATTTTACTTTTCTAGTATAAAATACCAGGTATGCCCTTACTTTATGCATGTTGTGTTTTAATAGTGAACTAAACTAAATTTCTTTTTAAAATTACTCATTACTTATATTTTCAGTATAGAAGCATACCTTTTCTTTTGTTAGAAACAGAAATACAGATTTATGCAATGTGGCAAAAATGAATAACTATCATCAGTGTATATACTTTTATGAATAAAACTTTCACAGAGAAGAATGTTAAGTTAACTGTAAGTGAAAAATGTTAAATTAACTTCCAAGCAATTATACCGGGTTTCTTAAATTAGAATTTTCTAGTGAATTTTGCACATAAAAATATTTGTTTTTGAAATGAAGACATAAAATAATAATCAAATAATACATTGAATCAAAAATACTTTTACAAAATTTGGGAGCAAGTTCCTCACACAAAAACAATGACAAAAGTCCATAGAAACATATGTCTTCAAATGCTTTGTTTTTGAGTTATTAAGTTTAAAGGAAGTTTACAGTAGAAGGTGCTGAGTAGCCATATGGACTAGGTCATATTTGTCATTTGTGTACATTTGTGGCTTGTCTGTTTTCTATGTTTAATGTGTGTTGTAGTGAGTTAACAGAGAAGTGTTCTGTTTAACAATATTCATATAATGAGCAGGCAGATATAATTTTTGCATATGGCTGTGTGAATGGTAATGAATGCGAGGCTGCATGGTTGTATCAAATTGTGTTTCCAGACCAAATGCAGCCGAGTTATCCAACCTTTGCTTCTTTTTATTAGTGTGTTGCTGAGGCAGGATCCATGGCAGCACAAACTGTAGATCAATGAAAACCGAGATCCACTCGTATGCCTGACCATGAAGAACACATTCTACAAGCTGTCAGAGATGATCCATGCATTTGTCAAGTACCCCTAGCATGCCATGGATCTCATGATACCACATGGAGGGGTACTTCAAGAGTAGCTTCTGTATCTGTATCATTTGCAATATGTGAATGGTTTTTTGCCATCTGATCACTTGTCATGGAATAAATTTTGCTGATGATTTATTGCACAAACTGCTGATCTGTTATTTTTCTCTTCTGTCTTATTTACAGATAAGGCAACATTTGGATGAGATGGAATACTAAATTTACACAACCAGCATTTGTAGAATGATGAGTTTTTGGACATGTTTATATGGAGATTTTAACTTGTTTTTGGATCAGGAACCTGCCCCCAACGTTTGTGAAAGTATTTTTTGATTGTGTTATGGTGCCCTATCTATAGGAATGGACTCTTCTTCTGTCAATAAATACTTACCTGCATGACTTCTGGTTATGCAGCTGGGAGGCAGTCAGTATGCAGTCTAAAGGCAGTTGAGTGGCAGTGTAACTATAGAGTTCAGACTTACACTCCTATCTGCTAATTACTAACAGTCTTACTTGTATATATGTTCTGTTATTCTAATACACTGTTTGAACCTACATTCTCATTTCCATGTCTTTCTTCCTGGCCCAAACAGGCCACAACATTGTATCGTGGATTGTACATTTAACAGCATCTACTGTAAACTTTAAAATTGATAACTGAAAAATAAGGGTTTTGCAGACAAATGTTTATATAGACTTTTGTCATTGTTTTATTGTAAGGAAACCACCCTCCAAAGTTTGTGAAAGTATTTTTGATACACTGTGTATATAAAAAGTCTGAAGGAAATAAAATGAATCTTATGCTTACTTCAATTAAATAAGCTGAAGTTATTTCAACAAATGTAAAAAGCAAAAACTTTGCTCTCAAATGATGAGATTTGAGATGGCCTTAAAAAGATTGCCATGAACAACATTCAGAAAGCCAGAATATAGTGAATTATATTTAAATTTTTGAAGATTGTAGGGAAGCAGGAATTTGAAAGATAGTTCTTCAGGCAAGTGCAAGAAACTATTAGAATAAAACTTACAGTTACATTTAGCTATTTCAACGGTAAAACAATGAGAATTATTTGCAAATCTAGGAGTATGCTTAAATTCATGTGGTTGAAGTACCAAGGAGGAAAGCTCCTTTGAACAACTGCCATGAAAATATTTATAAAAAGACAAAGGAAAACCATGTCACAGCAGTGAGAAAGTGACTGAAGTTGAGATGCCAGGTGAAGACTTATGACATTACATATCTTTTGATTTTTGACATATACACCAAGAGCACCAGACTAGATATAGCAGAAATATTCAATGTACAAATGAATGGTAGATTTATAAATGAGCTGAGAAAAATCATCTTGCATGATACAGTGAACCAGCATTCCTAGTCGCAGACCAAGCAGTTGATCCAAAATAACCATTCCACTTCATGTCAGTGGTAAACATAAGACCAAGAAGGTGCAAGGAATTGCTCTCCTAAAGCCATTTTGATGAAAGACAAAAAGGGTCTTTATGATGACTAAAAATAGAAGATAAAAATATGACAAATAAAAAATAAATCAATTTACAAGTTAGTATAACCATTACTTTTAGTTGGTGTACTGAGTAATTAATCTTAACATCATTATGTCTGGCCAAAAAGTTTTTCACAACAGAATCCATCTTGCACATTTATTCATCTACCATTAGTCCATACATTGAATACTGTTGCCATATTCAGTCTTGTGCTTTTGCTATGCATCTCAAGATTCTCAAAAAATCCAAAGAAGTATCTGCAATGTAATTGATTCTGACTGGGCATCTCAACTTTGGTCACTTTCTCACCGATGTGATCTAGTTTCCCTCTGTCTTTTCTTCAAATATTTTCATGGCAACTGCTCTGACATGCTTTTTTCCCTGGTACTTTGACTGTAACCCTATTTCCAGATGGCTGTAATTAATTTTAAGTGATTTTCAATATGAGAAGAGATTTCTCTAAAAATTAGAGAATACAATTATTTTTGTCGAGAAAAGTAGCCAAAGTGATAAAATTAGAAAATATAGATTTAAAAATACAATGAGTGCAAAATTGCTTTTGTTGGAAGAAGGAAGCAAATTTATCAAAGCTAGTTAGTCAAAATATTGTTAATGGGTTTTGACAATTTCTAATCATAGGTCAAAATTTGGCCTTGAGGATTTCCTGTTTACTGACTACACAGAAGGCTGGTAGGAACAGGTAGATAATGATAGAGAGTAAGTTTTCTCTCCCTCCATTAGAAGTTGAAATGGTTAAATGATATTACTTACATGTCGAGAATGTAAGTCGTATATAGGAAGCGGGAAACAGAAATCTTGTGCCTAACTTCAACACCTCGGTTTTGTGCCTTTTTAATAAAATTGGTGTGGAAAATGAAATTTAGTGAGATGGGATCCAATGATGGAATGATACAGTCAAGCTGAAATAGCCTACCATCAGAGATACTGCAAGAGACTGTCAGTCCAAATTCAGTAAGCTGAAAATTGAGCAAACCACCATTTCGTGGTGATAACAGATAACGAATATTAGCGTGCTACTGAAATACCAGCCAACTGATATTTTGCATCACTTAGCTTTGACATGCTTGTAATCTTGTATCTATTTCATATATATAAATGTATATAAATCTACACTGTAGCGTTGCATCTTAAATCCGGTTTTCATTATATACCGTTCCTTTGTGTGTGGTGCTGACCCATTTGGGTGATAATAAGTGATCTTGCTTTTGCTGGTCTGAGTTCAACAATACAATGTGGGCGGAATCAACCAAAGGTCAGGAAGGTTGGCTGGACTCAGCCAGGTGTTGTGTTATATGATTACTTGAATTTATGTATGCTACTAGATTGCCATGTAGGTCACACTCTTTTACCATTGAAATAGCTAAATGTAACCATCTCTTCTACTTCAAAAAATTCTTTTCTTGCACTTCCTACCTGTGGAACTCCCTTCCATTTTCTTGTTTCCCTGATAGCTACAATCTAAAAATATTTAAATGCAACATCAGTTTCCATCTTCTATCTCCTTGAACCTCGTCCATTTAATTTTATCTTCAAATACCTTGATACCCAGTCTTTTCTCTCATTGTAAACCCCTGCACACTAGTGGTGGTTCTGCCTTGCTTGGGGTGAAATGATTAAAAAATTAAAAAAATGAGATCCACAGATGGCACTGTCTTAAAGATACTTAAGACATTTTAAGTATCAGAAAGACACTTTAGACTTATTCAATAAATCCATTAATATTCATAATTATATAAATTTAAATAATTATTCTCTTCTCTTTCGAATGTCAATAAATAAATTATTCTGAGAGAGTGTCATGGAACAAACTAGAAACCTTTCTGTTTTCAGGTTTTTGTTTTGTAATCAGTGAATTTCCACTTGAAATATCACATAACTTGCAAAATCTTTTTATTGGTTTCCTCCTGTTTCACAATGTAAGCTTAATTTCTATGACATAATAGCAATGCAATTCAACAGAATAAAATATTCATTTTCATGGTAAAAGCTCATTAATTCACTTTTCTGCAAACTTATGAAAGTTGAGATGGCATTTGTTGTCATAGAAACAAAATTCCTAATCATCATGGTGACATTCCATCCCAAAATTTTTTCTCAGATTTACAACTCACCTTCTATGTGTCCATTGTTGTTTATCTTACAGTGGTTAGTCAAGTGGAACACAACTAAATATTTGCCCCATTAACTGACTCTCTTCTGATCCTTCTTAAATAGAACTATGAGATCCTTCTAAATAATACTGGCCTCGGCTTACTTTGAATTACACTTAATTTAACAGAATTAAAACTTTTTTTTATTCAAGTAGCACATTAGGAACAGTCTCTATTACTTTCATAAACCTCTTAGAGATATCTTCAAAGATTGTCTTTGTATGTAATAAGGATGTCATAAAGCCAATACTACACACACACACACACACACACACACACACATATATATATATATATATATATATATATATGTTTCATTAAAAATAACAGACAAGGTATTATGATTAAGTTAACACACACAGAGACCTACCAAACTCTATCCGTAATGTGCTTGAAGATAATGCAAATATAAGGGGCATCATCCACATTCAAAAAAAGGCTAAAAATAAAGGAAGCATTATTAATAAAAAAGAAGAATCAAACACTTCATAATATCAACTATAAACACAGCAACAATGTGTTTACTGTGTTCGGCACGCAACAAACACACATGCCTCAACAAACATACATGCACACGACACATATTCAGTCATACGTAAAATAAAATTCATCTTCAATAATGGCTAAAAGTATAGCTGAAAGCACTCGGAAAATGAAACATTTGGACAATTTTTATATAATTTATGTTCTGAATGGAAAAAATCATAAGGTTACAAGAAAAATTACATAAAAACTTAACCATAATAACTTGTCTAATTTTTAATGAAACCTGCATAAAAGAGAGATTGATGGCCAAATATACAATATATATATATATATATATATGAGAATTAATAAATATACATATACATATATATATATATATATATATATATATATATATATATATAAATATTAGTCATGTGTTAATAAAACAGCACTCGATGTAGTAGAAACAGAGCTATTAATTATATATTAATAAATATACATATTATGCAATCATCAAGTTTTTTCATACAACAAAATGCTAATAAACACTTAAGGAAGAGGACCATGGTGAAAATTATCAAACTATAAAAACAAATAGTTTAATGATATCGCTTAAAAAAACAATTGAAATAGATACAGTTTCAAAGAAGATCAAAATATCCACTTTAAAAAAAAAAGGAAAACTCAAGGTGACCCTTTTATCTGACAGAACTAGTCATGGGTATATGTTGGAATAAAATTTAAATTTCAGGGACAAAAAATAGGTAATGTTCAGAAAAGGTGGGAGAGAAAAAAAAATTCCCCATCATAAACCTTCACCCAGAGACACCTATATATATATATATATATATATATATATATATATATATATATATATATATATATATATATGCATATATTTATCATAAATTATATTTTTTGAACATGTACAAATTTTTTTTTTTATCCACTACAAAGTGTACATTTTGTTTCGACATTGAAATTACAATGTCTCATCAGGTGGTGTTGAAAGGAATGGAAAGCCTCGACGTTGTAAATTTTTCTTCATTCTTTATCCACTCGGATATATATATATATATAACAGTTATTCTTAGGTAGCAAGCTTTTGTCCAAATAATTTTCCTTAAACTGACAAGATCTGTTTAATTTTTTATTGCATTTTAACAATTTTCAAATAAGATGCAGCATTGAATTTGTTTATCAGCTGCCTGAAGTTTATGTTTGTTCAAGAACTTTTGGCCTTCTTAGTCATTATCAAGAACCTGGTGTTGTCAGTAGTAATGTTAGATAAGATTCTGTTGGCTACATACAGGAATTTTTATGGAGCTGAAATTTGAAACTGTCCAAAATAATGTCATGTGCAATAGTTAAAGTGAGTGAATCTAGAGAAGCTTGTATCAAATATTATTATTTTCTTTGCATATTATATATTTTGTACACCCTTTAAACTACTATTTCTTGTGTGATCAAATTTTTATCACAACTTCCTTGTAGTATTTTCAACATAAAGAATTATGCTCTTTTTTAATAAATAAATGCCACCTTAAACAACATGACACCATATATACCAATCTTTACTAAATTCATTCTGAAAGAATCTAGTATATATTCAACTACCACAACTGTCATTGATGTACAAACATCCCAAAATCAACATTTCAGCAACTGCCAATTATAAATAATGCTTACTAGACACACAAACACACACATGCTTATATACACTATCATTTGACTCCTGCACAGACAAACTAGCATTTTAATACACTTACACATAAATTATACATATGAGTGGTGCTTGACAAGTCAAATGCACATGATGTCTCCTTAACCAATGAAAATCAAAGAAAAGAAAAATAACATAACAGAAAACGTTTTCCGAATCTCTAATAAAAGCAAAACACATATGGATCAGTGGATATAGGTATTTGTTAGTTCTAGTGACTTGACCCAAAGAGTTGTGAGTTCAATACCTGGCTACAGCAGTGGTGAACAAATAAATTAGAGAGTTGAGTTAAAGGGAGAAAACTATGTGGCATCTAGAAGTGGCATTGCATATGGAATAAGAATGATATACCCCAGTGATTGAAATAAAGGACTTGGTTTGAAATTCCTAGCACCTGAAGAAGGTCAGAGTGTGCAATGGCCAAAATCTCATAAACACAGCAATAAAGATGAGGACAACAGTTCAAACAGTGTAAATAATGTAAAAGCAAAACATTTATTAAAAAATTACTATTTGTTCTTTATCCTATTATATATATATATATATATATTAATTTGAAGATCACATTGAGGCATAAAAAATTCCCTAAGTAGTGTTGATTCCTATGTCCACATTCCCTATATCTATTTGTTGAAGTATCTTACTCTGGTAGGTGCCTTTGATGAAAATAGTGCCCTGTTGGTTGGAGTCAAGAATATGCTGACAACATTTTTGTGCAGAGGGTAAATTATTCCCAAAGGTGAGGCTACCTGTTTGTGGTACCTATATTTCTACTTTCAACTTTTTAGCAAACTAGGCTTATGTCTACTTTTTTGACTGCCATGCAAATTGTACCTATGTCTATCTTTTTGACTCCCATACAAACTGAACCTATGACTATCTTTTTGACTCCTGTACAAATTGGAATTATGACTATCTTTTTAACTCCCATGTAGATTGTACCTATTTCTACCCTTTTGATTCCCATTCAAATTGCACTTATTTCTTTTTGACTCCTATAAAAATTGTACCTATGTCTATCTTTTTGAGTCTCAAGCTAATTGGACATTTGTCTTTCATTTTGACTCCCATGCAAAATGGACATTGTCTATCTTTTTGACTCCCATGCAAATTAGACCTTTTTTTTGACACCCATACAAATTGGACCTATGTCTATCTTTTTGACACCCGTACAAATTGGACCTATGTCTATCTTTTTGACTCCCATGCAAATTGTACCTATGTCTATCTTTTTGACTCCCATGCAAATTAGACCTATGTCTTTTTTTTGACACCCATACAAATTGGACCTATGTCTATCTTTTTGACACCCGTACAAATTGGACCTATGTCTATCTTCTTGACTCCCATACAAATTGAACCTATGACTATCTTTTTAACTCCCATGCAAATTGAACCTATGACTATCTTTTTGACTCCCATGAAAATTAAACCTATGTCTATATGTTTGGTTCCCATGCAAATTGTCCCAATGTCTATCTTTTGGATATACATCTAAATTTGATTTATGTCTATCTGTTTGATTCTCATACAAACCATACCTATATCTATCTTTATTTTTTTAACTCTCATGTAAAAACTGGATTTATATCTACTAATGTATTATTATCAAAATAATTGATTTCTGCATTAAATAACCAAACCCTCTGACCAAAATAACATTAACAAACTGCTATCAAATAAGGAAACTGAAAAACTAACTTAACAACTTAAGTGGACAAATAAAGTTTTGTGAATGCAAATATTTCTGTAGGTTTTAGTATACAACCAAATTTACCTTAGAAACAATATGATTATGTTGGTATGGTTGATAAATATAGGTCAAGTCAAATAAAAAGAGAAAATAAATAAGAATCACTTTATGCCAATCACCTCACACATTTGTTTTGCCGTCATGATGATTATTAGGGCTTGATCCTCATGAAAGCATCAGGAATTTCTAAAATGCTTGCTGCTATTCTAAACAGTGGCAAGAAGATTTTACTCAACCATTCTGAAAATCTCCACAGCCTTAATATCTTCTATTCAATATAGTCGATATCTCTAAGAATCTCTGAGAATACTGAGACTAAATTTGGAAGTTTTTAAAATCTTTAATGCCATCCATTGCTAATAGGATCATAGCACTATGAAGTAAAGAATGAGGAGGAAGGAAGAATGCAAGAAGAGAAAGAATAATTATGGGAAAAAGATGATAGTGAAGAAGAAGAAAGAAGAAAAGAAGAGAAAGAGAGAAAGCAAAAAAGAGGAAGTACAAAAAGTGTAAAAAGAGAGTGACAGTAATAAGAAAGAGAAAAAAGGAAAAATGACATAGAGGGTAAATTATTATGAGAAAAGGGTGAAGAAGATGAGTAAGAAGATAACGAAAAAAAATTGAGAAAAAAGGAAAGAGGATAAAGAAAAAATAGAAAAAGGAGATGAATAAGATTAAAACTCATCCAATATTTCAAGAATAGACAGAGAAATGCATTAGTTAAAAGTTGTAAAAAAAAACTGTAAAAATCAGATTCTGTACTTACAGATGAAGTATCATTGCAAGTGAGTAATTTGTTTAGACTAATATCTTCATCTTTTTTGTTTTTGTTGCCAGAATGTAGGTGTTTTTTTTTTTAATCCTCTTTAATAACTACAATGTAGACTTACACACACAAGTAGGAACATCAATCAGTGAATGTGTATTGGCAATGTCTTTGGGAAATTAATAGAAATAATATTGCTTGTATTTGGGATTATATATTACTAATAAATATAAAGTTAGTACAATACTGAAAAATGTTATATTAGGTTTTATCAACAGCATTTTCATTTTCATAGACCTTTACCTCAAAATATACACCTGACACAACTATGTTATTTATATTGATATTATAAACATTTTAAATATTATAAACATTATTTATATTAATATAATTCATATCATATCATTAGTAATATTATACAGTTATACCTTTTGCTTAAGGTATTATAATGGTAGATACTAGTATTGAAAATGATCACAATTTGTGAAGTAGAAGTAAATGAAACAATATTGAGCTATTCTACCTGAACTAGTAAACTTTTATTAACTAATAATCAGTTATGACGTTAAAATGCCATATACCAATAGAATGTATGTGACTGAGGCTCTCCACAGATTCCTTTATTATTTAGAAACTGCAATGATGTTGGGAGAGATAGTGGTAGTATTTAATTTCCTTCACCATGGTTTTGAATACAGGACAGTCCTTCCTGACTGACTTCCATTTAAGGCTAGTCTACACTGCTGTTTAACCCATAGCTAGGAAATTCTTGATTATTATAATTGAAATGTTGATAGTTGGACACAAAATTAGAAAAGAGGGCTTGGAAAATTTTATACTCACAGGAGAGATTAAAGGCAAGAGGAACAATAAAGTAATGAATAACTTACCTAGAGAGCTTGAGTAAATGGATGGTAGAACAAAGTTTAGTAGAGATAAAAAGGTGACAAATATTTGTTAAGAGCTACAAAGGACAGGGAATTTTGAAGAGATATAATTAGCAACATCCTAAAATGACATGACACATAGAAGGAAAACTAAAGGAGGCTTTTGACCTTTTTGAGATATTCAGCTGATTCGTGGAATAATCTTCCCCTTTGTTTAGATTGAGATGTTTCTCCTTTCATCACAAAATGAAGACTCAGTTTGATGTGATATGACTTCTCTCTATCTTTTCTACAAATATTTTCAGGGCAATTGTTCTGATCGGTTTTCCTATTTGGTACCACAACTGCATGAATTTAAGGATGCTACTAGATTGGTAAATAGGTCTCACCACTGAACTTGCTAGATGCAACTGTATGTTCTATTTCAATAGTTTCTTTGCTTGCACTTATTGCTTGCAGAGATCCCTACTGATTTCTTGCTTCCCTCTCAATTACAATCTTCAAAAATTTAAATGCAATGCCAATCACTATCATTTGCCTTCCTGAAACCTGTCCTTTTATTGTCCTTTCTCTTCACTAATGTCTTCTCATTCTCTTTTACTCCCCAAAATCCCTTGCATCTTAGTGACATTATCATCTTGCTTGGGGTGAATTGATTAAAAAATGTATATTAAGGAAATCTATGACAAAGTGGAAAATTTTTTTTGTGTGATGCATTTCATCTTGTGATGTTTTCAAACTACACATATGCACAAAGAAGAGGAAATGCTGAAAATTTTAATTTATATTAAAAATTCACTTTTAAAAAATGTGTTTTGGATATATAGTCTATAATCAGTTTTATTTTGTTTCTTTTTCTTTTTGTTCATGTTTTTATTAGTTTTGTTATTAAATGTCCCATTTTAAGCTTATAGAAGATCTACCAAGAAAGGTGAAATGTTGTTAGAATCAGGATGTAACATTACTGTGGATGATCTAGCAATTAAAGCACTTTCTATTCTGCACATTTCTGTTTTGGTAAATTGCTTTCTCTTCTGGTTAAAGTCAGTCAGTTAGTTAAGTGCCATACATGATACACGCTTGAGCAATCATGACTGACTGAGCAGAAGATTATTCTGCAGTAGGTTGCCATTACTTTCTGTGCTAGTCAAAGTTATAGAAGCCAATCTGTCCTGTTATTTAACCCATAACTGGAGGGAAGAGACAGATTATTACCTTTACCAAGAGTATTTGCATGTAAGTGTAATGCAAGGAATTCAACTGGATTTCGAACTTGGTTCCCTGATTTTTTCGTTCTGTGCGGATATCCACTGACTGCACCACATTGCACGACACCACACATGATTAAAGTAGCATGTTTTAAATAAAAATTAGGGTCAGACTCATTACAGGGACAAAAAAAGGCAATGAGTGTGTTGTTTTTGGAAAAGAACCCTTTTGTGTTTATATATTCTCTCATTTAAATTCCTTGAGGTTTTTCCTATATACATCTTTCCCACAGATCTTTATTGCAGACTTGTACATTCATAGTCTTTTAACACCACAGAACTAGAAAACAGAACCAACATAGAATAGAACATATTTCTATGCACAAAAGTACAAATTACAATAAATTCAAACTATAATACAATAGGTACATATAACTTTTGCCTACTTGTCATCTAAGTGGGTAGTTGATTTTTTAGTGAGTTTTGAGTTTTTGTATTGAAGTCTTAATTAAGAGAAATAAGTTTATTTTTAGGTTGGAAGGTAAAAGTGATACTGATGGGAATTTAGTGGGTACTCAGATAGGAATTTAGTGGGTACTCAGATGACTCTTAGGAGCAACGAATACTGTCAGGAGTTGACAATTCTATGCCTGCAGCTACATTACTATTGTTTATAATTTGTACAATAAAAAAAATATAACAAAAAGTATATCGGGATGCCTATGCAGGCATACTGAAAAATTTTCAACCAACAAGTCCATTAAAAAAATCCAATGCTTGACCACTTTGTCAGATTTGGGGCAGTGAGAACAATGGTATGATAAGTTTTTTTCTCTGATGAAATCACTTCTGTGTTAGATCTTCATTGATTATCCTCTACTAAAGCCTTATAGTAGACTAAAGTCAACTTAGTAAATAAAGCTATTTATTTGTATAAGAGTCAGATCACATCAAGGATGAAGTATTGCTGGGTTGGTGCTGCCCAATCCTCACTACCCAGCATCAACAGAATTCAAAAGCACTTAAGCAGCCTTGTAAATGATAGATTATTCTCCAACCTATAACCCTTAGACCAAACACAACATGTTGCCAGCCTTTCAGTACTATATAGCTATTTAATATGAAAGGTATTCCAACAAGTTACATTTCTTAGTGTCACCAGCTTGGACCTTCACAGCTAGGCTCTACCATGCCATGATTCTAAGTAAAAGTGTTTCTTTTTGTTTTTATTTCCTCTAAAATTTTGTCAGCGCTCACATGTTCAGATCATGGTATTCTCAGCATCATTCTGTAGAACCAAATTTCAAGTCTCTTCTTCATCTATTATGAAACTCCAACATTCACTTCCACATAGGAGGACTGATATTATGTAACAGTCTAGTATTCTTCTCTTTGTTTCTTATGAAACTTTTCTGTTTTTTAATACTTCACTTAGATTTTGGAAGGTATCTTTCACTGTTCCAATGCACTTTTGGATTACTACTGCTATTTCTTTAGACTTTCTGAATCAATCTGTTTTTTTTATTTTAATCATTTAACCCCAAGCAAGGTAGTTTTACTGCCACTGATGCACAGGGGGTTACATAGGTGGAAAGTGATTAGAAAAAGGGACAGGTTCTGGAGGGACATTAGGAATAGGGTAATAGAAGGATGAGAATACCGGTGTGATGAGAGTGGAGTGGACAGAGAAATTAGCATGAGAGAAAGGGTGTAAGTCAGTAAGATAGGAGATGACTATTTACCTTACACTTAAATTCTTGGAGATTGTAGCTGTCAGAGAAGCAAGTATATGGAAGGTAATTCCAAAGGCAGGAAGTGTGAGAAAAGAACCTGATGAAATAGAAGTTTCAGATACATTTTATCGGTTTCACTATAAAAGGGTGAGACCTAGTTGCTAGTGCAGTAGCTCAAGAAAATTCATACATAGTGGGTACCAGTGAGCTAAGTTCATTAGTGTTTATATTTATTTAATGAGATAATGAATTACAAGTATTGCAATGATAATCAGTAGTGAAAGTAGAATGTGCAAGCTGAGTTTAAATTCTGGTCTAGTCAATTGCATTCACTTTTACACTAATGTCCTTGGAAAAGGCATGCATTTGCTTTTTCTTCTTCAGGTAGTTGTTAAATAAAAGGAAAACCTACTGCATGAACATCTTCATGCTTCATGCGATTGTAAAGCCAAAAGAGTCCCATAAAACTTCTAGGGAAGAAGCTGGAGCAACCCACCCAGGCTAAATGCAGCCACAAGTCGAAATAAGTGAAGACTTGACTACATAGCTTCGGATAACAACAAGTATGAAAGAAAGAAAACTCTGAGTCCAAACTGTGGAGAAGGTAACAGGAAACCACTCTGATATCTTTTCTAAGAATGTATGGTAATTTATACATAAAGAAAAAAAGGAATCTGTAAATGCCTATTTTGACTTATGTTCTGAAGTGAGATAACATTTAGAAAAAAATGAAATATTTGTAAACGGTGATGACAGAAGATTTTTAAGAGATATTTGGTTTAAATGCAATAAATATTAACAATAAATAGAAAAAAAAACTCCTTAAATGTTGAAGCAAATATTTTCTATTGAAAATCAAATTGAAACACCAACTTTTATAAAATTTTCTGTGGTTTTTATTTGTTTCAAATGTTTCACATTCATGTCCTAAGTGAAGATAAAAAGCTCAGCATATAAACAAAAGATGCAAGTTCTTTGTATAATATTTTTTTCATTCCAATGATTATTTATATCAACAAATATAAATAATGTTTATATGAATATGAAACAGCTCACCATAAAAAAACAAAAAATCTCTTCATATCATTATATAAGAAAATATAATTTTAATTATGATATGCAACAGGTTCAGTAGATTTTTATGACTCATTTTAATAACAATTAAAATAATCTGATAAAAATACCTTGACACAAAAGAAGAAAACAGCCAATCCTACTTGAAATTTCTGTCTTTAATTATTTAGGAAATTATATCAGAAAGAAAATGTGTAACAAGTATGTTTTATTAATCTTTTGTATACATTTTCTAAGCATGTCTGTCAGCTAGTGCAGATAGATAATCCCTGTCCCAGATGTCTGCTCAGACATATTTGTGTTTGTTCATCACTCACTGAGCCAACCTGTAGTTTATACTGCAACTTGCATTGAATATTGTTGGCACATCTAGAAAAAATTTATTAAGATATTATTAAATATGGAAGAATTATTAGCCGAAGTGATAAAATTACAACAGCAAAAGCAACAGAAATAGCAGCAGTTGTTGGAACTCTAGAAACAACAAGAAAAGTTAATTGAAATAATTCAGAAGAAAATTAAAAATTTTCCAATTTCCTTTGCTTCCAACACAGTGGCCAATACCATAGCTGAATTCATGTACAATTCAGATGATGGATTTAATTTTTCTGTTTATTTTAGAAGTTATAGCAGATTTACAGAGAAGTTAGCCCCAGCAGAACTTGAAAAATACTTGTTAGAAGTGTATGATTCCGATGAAAAAAAAAAACTATAGTTTTGTCACATTTGCTGGAATTGTTAGCAAGCCTTATTAAATGATTGTATCAAATAGTAAATTAGGAAAAACAGAAATAATAATATATTACATATGTAATAAGTTAATTAATTCTGTTTTCTACCTGGATGATTTGAGATTATTTGCCAAAAATAATAATGAATAAAAAGTTATATTAGAAGCAATAGAACTTCAGTAACAGTAAGAATCATGGAATTTAGCCAAGACAAATGTACTAAAAGCCATCTTTGAAAGAGGGAAATTGGTTCAGACAATGGCAATAAAACTTGATCATAAAATTGATTTTTGAACTGGATTAGAAAGAAGTCTACAAATATCCTGTAATCAATGAAGGACATGAGGTTTGTCATGCAGCAATGGAAGAAAAAATCAGAAAGGAATGTTTAAATTGATCAGTCAGTCAGTGAAGTGCCATACACCCTTGAACAATCATGTCTCTTTCAATCCATGACTGATTAGGCAGAAGATTTTCCCAGAGTAAATTGCCATTTCTTTCTGCAGTAGACTAGTTACCAACCAAAACTATAGAACCCAGTCTGTCCTGCTATTCAGCCCATAGCTGGAATGAGAAGAGATAGATTCATACTTTTCCCAAGAGTATTTGTGCATAAGTGAATGCAACGATTGCAACTAGAATTTAAACTCAGCTCTCTGATTTCTCATTTCAAGCCTATATCTATTGCAAAACAATGCACATTTGGACTAAATACACAAATTAAATTTGAAGCTAATATATACCTTAGCAATACCTAATTTTACATATTCAAAGAATAGACTGAAACATAAAAACATCTTCTATCCATATATAAAATACATCATCTCAAAACAGCTGTAGGTCATTTAGATAGTACAGATCAAGAATTAATCCAACTACAACTCACATTATAATATTAGGAATTAGAAGTGAAAACATATTTAGAACTAATAGTTGACTCAGATATTAAAGTTTGTTTATGAGCATGAATAAAAAGGAGCTGCATTTAATAATTAAAGAAAGTAAGAAATTCAAACATTTGCAACTAAACAATAAAGAAAAAATAAAAAGTGAAAGTCTAACATAGGAGGCTAAAAAATCATCAGATAAAAAGCAAAAGTTAAGGGTTTAACCATACAAGAAACAAAATAGAAAGAAAAACCTTTACATTACTAATACCTTTTACAAGCACAAAACCCTGATATCAACAAAAATCTTACATATCAGTGGTTGCTGATCCCTGAGATGATACTTGAAATAGAAGGATCTATCCTGATGGATCATAGTCATAAAAGAATTCAGATAACTTAAATTCAGTGTTATGGATGGGATCTGTCCGATAAAAACATTTTGGCAAAAGAATTTAATAAACTCAGCATTTATAAGGATCTGCAAGTAGAAATTAGGGTAATGTGGCATTTAAACACAGCTGTTATTCCAGTAGTGGGAGGAACACTAAGAATGAACAATAATACTGACACACTCATTAAGAAAGGTCCTAAGAAATCAATCTCTTTGTGAAAAACTAAAAAAAGATTGTAGTCATGATTACTGCTTGTATACTGAGAAAAACTCTTTTCATCCAATGTTCTCAAAAAAGTTCTGAAGAAAAAACATTATTTAGCTTAGATATTAAGAAACAGGAAAATTTTATTAGAAATAAAGAAAAGATTCCTGAACTGTTACATAACACCATTCCTCCTATATTGCAATGAATGCTGGACAACCCCTTCAGGGATAAAGAAGAAATGAAGCAACAGAATGTGATTCTACAGTAGGATGCTGAGAATACCATGGACTGAACGTGTGAGCAACATCAGAGTTTTAGAGACAATAGAAACAAAAATAATAATTATACTTAAAATTCAAAAGAGATAGTTGAATATTTTAGGCCATATAATGAGGAAAGACAGCTTGGAAAATTTGATACTGACAAAAGAAATTAAAGGTAAATAGGACAAATAAAAGGAGTTTGGGTAAATGGATGACAGAATAAAGTTTAGGAGAGATAATAAGGAACAAAGCATATAGAAAATGAGGAATCAAGTGAAAGACTTGGTAAATGATTGTATCAAATATCAAATCAAAAGAAACAAGAAGAAGAATAAACAGCAACAGCACCAGCAGAAGCAGCAAGAATAATGATATATTCCTCATAATAATTTTCTCTATTATAATAAAGGCCATTGTACATATATATATATATATATATATATTCCTTTTTGTCATGCTTATGGGGAGAGAGACAATAGTGAGGCAGTGTCGGCTCAGTTCGTTCTCTTTACTACCAGTTATTAAGCTTTATTACCAGTTATTAAAGCTCTTGTTATCTGTTTACTTTTTAACAGTGCCTTATTATTTTATTTTTTTGCAATAATTATATTGTCAAGTAGTGAAGAATATATATATATATATATATCCTTTCTCTTATAACTAAGATTGCTGTGTATTTATTTGTGTGTATATATATATATATATACTGTCATTCACAGACATATTTGTTTTGCTGTATCACAGATCATCAGTACGGTTAGACTTCGATTACTTTTTACCCAGGATTGAAACTTGACTGAATTGGCGTCAGTCGGCGATTCTACCTCTGGGCTATGGGCGTTTGGTGGAAGCAGGCAGACTTTTTTAGTGCATATATTATCATTATACGCACCCAATAGCCAGAGTGCTCTAATTCATTTTACTGAATGAGCGATGTGTACATACCAGAATAGCTACTGTTTTTCAAAGTCTATCATTCTTCCAGAGTGCTCAATCAGGGTGTGAAAGCATAAATATATATATATATTTCCTGTCTTGCTCAAGGTAGATAACCTGTGAGGAAACAGCCAATAATCCTCTCAAGTATTTTGCAGTCATTTTTGACGGCAGGGGTAGTTTTGTATAATCATATTAACAATGCATTTGCCACTATAAAATCATATAGGCTAATCAGTATATCAGCTTGAATAATGTGAATGCAAGTATTATGTAATAAATCAATATCTAATCATAGATTTCATATTTCACTGCTGTACAGAATGACTCAAAAGTTAAACAATATAGAAATAGTTTTGTGTCTTAAATAAGAATTGCTCACTTAACTGTGATTCATGTCTAGTCACAACTTCAATCTTTCAACATGTGACTTGATTAATTCTAGAATATCCCGATTAGGAATAATCTTACCAGCCAGTTGTTTATGTTGTATGTGATATAAATGGTAGAATTTATTATACAACATGCATCAAATAATTTCACTCTAATGATCACATATCCATTGACATAGCAAATTCTTACAGTCGAGGAACAATGAAACAATAAACATTGTTATATATATGCACTGACTATATTTGAAACCTGGATATATAGTTGGGTAGCATAATGGTTCTTTGCACGAAAAGTTGAAAATCTATTGTGTCCATTTTTGTATAGATACCTTTCTTAGGTAGCTGGACAATTCACCAAAAGACAAATGCCAATTGACAGTTTGCCAAAAGCCAGTTAATAAAAGCTTTAAGTTTTTTCAATTTCTTATCCAGTTTTTATTTTTTAGAAACTGTCGGCAAACTGTCCAGGTGTTAGTGGTTGTGAGTATTCCATTCTGATAATTACATCATCAATTGCTGTCAGTCTTGAGTTTCACAGCTTTCATTGTTCCCACCTCTAGTAACACCTAGATTCTCTAGTTTTGTTAACAATATAGGTGTAGCACTTAAAATAAAAGCTTTTGGCCTTTTTGTTCTTTCTTGACAAGCTTCATGATGACTACTTAAGAATGTTCTAAGAAAAAAACTGGATGAGAGTTTGAACTTGAAAAGACTTAAAGCATTGATCAATTGTCCTGTCTGTGATTTGTCTTTTTGTGAATTGTTTACACACACACACACACACACACACACACACACACACACACACACACACACACACACACACACACACACACACTCTTTTAAAAAGTATGGTCTATCTCTTCTCTCCCAGCAAGGGGTTAAATAAAAGAGTAAACTAAGCTCTCTAGGCTCAGATTGCATTCAGTCTAAAAGAATGTAAACTCTGAATGCCAAATCATAGCAAAGGCAATAGGAAACCACTCTACTATTTCCTGAAAAGTCATAGTAATTCATGAATAATAAACAAATGGATTCTGTGAAGAGTAATGATCAACTACATCTTAAGAGATACGAAATTAAAAAAAAGAGAACATATCAGCAAGGACCATTTTCCTCATTTTTGCTGTTATTATTACAATAATATTTAATATTACAAATAATATTAATAATATTATTGTAATATTATAATATTACAATAATATTTAATCTATTAGGTTCTCCAGCTTTCATCAGGTGCTTATTGATTTGGGTCATCTTCAGGGAATTTCAAATTGAACATTTTTATTTAATCTACAGGGGAGATGGTTATCATTATGTTGTCCATGTCTAGGGATGTCTTGTTCTGTTCTTATTTAGTCCTGTTAAGTTATTGCTTTCCCTTTTCCCCCTGAATTCAAGCCTTATAATTACTATGTCACTAAATTCATGAACTAACACTTGAATCCACTAGGCTATTATTTTGTGGGAGTCAGTCTGTTAATTGCTATACATGATACATTTTTAGGTGATCATGTCTCAAAAGAGACATAACTGACTAGCCAGAAAATTTTCCCACAGTAGGTCGCAATAACTTTCTGTGGTAGACTGGTTGCCAACTAAGGCTATAGAATTCAATCTGCCCTGTTCTTCAACCCATAGCTGGAGGGAGAAGAGATGGATTAATACCTTTCCCAAGGGTATTTGTGAGTAAGTGAATGAAATGAATTCAACTGAAATTTGAATAAAATCTATGATTTAAATTTTTAAAAATATTTTAATTAAAAACTGCATACGTTAAAATGATTTACAGACATTTACAGATATCAACTAAGAGATGACTGAATGTTGCCATCCCCCACAAAAAATAGATTAGACACACTCTTAAACATTCTGTTCAAATAAAAACTTAACTCTCCAGCATTACAGCTTAAAAATTTAATATGAAATTAATCATAATTATTTAATAAGTATATTGAAACTCTAGTTTCAAGTTAATAATTAAACAAGGTTTTGTAACTTGCTTCATGCTTGAAATTTATGTCTCTCTAATCAATGCTAGTGATCAGTGTTCAAGCATTGATAAAAGCCAGTTTTTCAGATAGTGATTTCCAAGATAAGCAGACACTCCACTTTTGTAAAACTGGCATAGCACACTCTTTCATACACCATTTTCTCATATTTTAGTTTAAAAAATAAATACTAAGTGAATTTTTGTAAATGTCTAATTTACAAATAAGAATCACAAGTTCTTCTTCTTTCTATGCCATGTTTCTTCAAAACAGAAAATCATGGGCTTCCACTATCTCTTATACCTTATTGCTCTTAACATTTCTCCTCTTGGTATCTCACCCAAACCCTCTTCCAATATCCTCTTGTTCAAGCCCATCAAGTATGTTTCTTGCTGCTTTCTCCTGTCTCTCTTTCTCTCTGTCTGTCCTGTGAGTATTAAATTCTTCAAGCCCACCTTCCTTATTACATGTCCTGAAAACTATGGCTGTCTTTTCCTGATGCTAAGTATAAGTTTCTTTTCATATGCATCCTCTCCAAACTACAGAGAGTAATAATTTTTGAATATCTAATTTCAAAATAGAATAATAAATTTTAGCAACCCATTGACATATATAATATATTTGCATTCATTAACTTATAAATTTAAAAAATTTATTTGTGTTTCGCATTATGAATTAATACTTAATAATCTAGTTACTACTGTATAATGAATTCAATTATCAGATGCTCATCATATGGCCTTGTGCCAAACTAAACTAAGCTTAGTAAATTCCTTTATGAAAATTTACTCCTTTTCAAATGTTATTATTTTACTAAAATAATGTTGGCACCTGCAATAGAAACAATTTTGTGCACTCAGAAGCAAATAGGATAAAATGGAGAGGTGTACAAATTTGCCTTGAGAAACAAAAAATGTACAAGAATGTAAAATCAGTCCTTGGAAAACAAATTTCTAAAGAAGGCTTTTGGTGTAAGAGTGCCAAATGTATGTAGACCATTGTGGACCAGCCATTCATAGCCAGTAGAGACACAGAGGCTAAGCAAACCAACCATTGCTGTGTCGGCAGTTGAAAGACAAAATGTCCGCATGCATACCTTCCATGCAATTACTCTCTTTGGTCAGTCTGCATTTATCTAGAAGTTTATTTGAGTTGAGCGGAAAATACTTTAACGTTATCCACGTACATTAAATCTGCGGCTTAAGCTAGATTCAGACAGCATTAATCAAAGGCAAGGCGTAAGATGGAGATTTAGCCGGTGAAGCATGAACATCCAAACAATACTGCCAGGATGCTGTCCAAGTTGAGTGGGAGAGATTCTTTAAAACAAAAATCCTTATAATCTTTGAGTAGTTCCTCAGAGTAATTTGTGCATCTAATGAAAGAAAAGCAAGAGAGAGAGAGAGAGAGGGAAAGTGTGAGAGAGAGAATGAGAAGATAAAATGAAAAGAGAGAGAGAGATATAGGCAAAACAAAAAATAAATAAATAAATAAATAAAATGATGGCGAACGCCAGCAAAAAGGAGAGTAAGTTAAAATATAAGTCAATTAGGCATCACCTCGAATTAGTGATGGCCAGTACTGATTGGACGACAATGTCAAATGGCGGATGCGAAATGGGTGGGAAGGAGGAGATGCAGAAGGAAATAGGGAGAAGGAAGGGGTGGAGGGCACATGATGCAACCTGGCTAGAGTGGATTAAAACCAGAGAGCTAGTGTTGGGTATTGGTTCTCTGATGGAACAACTACAGTCACACAAATGTTATTAGGGGATGGGAGTTGTTGGGGGAATAAACAAAATGGGCGAAAGAAGGAGAGCAGGTTGAAGGTGGAGGAAATATACAGAAAAAGGACAAGGGTGTTGGCCAAGAGGTTGGAGAAGAGCAGAAGGAAGAGTCTAGTGAGTGTGGTGGTAGGAGGAATTCAGGAGATAGGGGAGAGACAAATGATTGAAGGAATAGACAAATAAGTAAATAAAGAAGCAAAAATAAAAATAAAAAAAAATTTGGAAGAAAAGATGGCTAACAAGTAAAGAGTTGATGTTATTGTGGGAGATAGGTGAAGAGGAGAAGATGGGGAAGAAAAGTACTAAGGGGTGGGGTTGGTTGCAGTGATTGGGAAAGCTGGCAGTTAGAGAGAGGGCTGTTATTCTCCACATTTTCCTTGCACTAAGTAAGTATAAAACAGAAAATGTCTATACAATGCAGAAGCATTTATTTAGTTCTAGAGGCTTTTCTTTGTGACACAGTATTTTCTTGAGTTTTGTTCCCAAAGCACCACACTCACCACCTCACCCTACCCTTTTTTGACATTATTTTCTGTCTTTTACCTTTTTTTTTACCTGATGTACAGCACTTGTACTTTCATTTTATTCAATGCAGAGGAAGGAAAAAATAAATGCATATGTAAAAACGTGTGTACACAATCATGCATATCTACAGATGTACATACATACATACATAAATACATACACACACACACACATATATATATATATATATATATATATATATAATGTCATAACTATGCATGTACATATAATGTATCAACACATATACATCCCACCACACCACTCAATATATATATATATATATATATATATATATGTATATATATATGTGCGTGTATATATATATATATATATATATATATATATGTATATATATATGTGTGTATATATATATATATATATATATATATATATATATATATATATATATTAATAAATATAACTATTTTCACTCACTGGTAGCATGACTTACACAATGCAATCTTCAGTACTATATGTGCAATATAGCATATTAATATTATTCATATTATCTATCTATCTATCTATCTATCTATCTATCTATCTATCTATCTATCTATCTATATATATACCCACACATTCACTAATGAATTAGAGCACTCTGACTATTGGGCGTGTATAATGATAATATACATGCTAAAAAGTCTGCCTTCTTCTACCGAGCGCCCATAGCCCAGAGGTAGAATTGTTGACTGACGCCACTTCGGTCGTGTTTCAATCCTGGGTTATAAGCAACCGGAGTATAACAGTACTGATGAGCTGTGATACAGCGAAACAGATCTGTCTGCGGATGACTATGTGTATATATATATAAAATATTATATAATAAATAATGTAAATATAATATATATTCATATCATGCCTATACATATGGCTGTGCACATTCATATTACATACATATATTTAAATGAGAGAAAAGGATAGATGTTAATAGATATGGATATATGTATAGATGTATATATAAACATAAACATCTATATTCACACGCTCACAATGTGATGGATGAATTGTTGTCTAAATTAGGTAAAAATCAAAATAACACTGGCATTTCCTTTTAACAGATGTATGTACCAAAATTACACAAAAATATCTTGAAATACTAGAGAGTAAATTTAATCAATAAAATTGCCATTGGCATCAATCACAATCTCCAGAAAAATTCAGAATCTCCTGCATCTTTTGTGGATGCTCTCCTTGGTGCATGCTGCCATAATCCTTGCATTCATATCATCTTTGGTCTTTCAAAGAAATTTTGTTGGTCCCTTATCAAAACTGTGTCCCACACAAAATAATCATGGGAGTTGCAGTTTGGCCAGATGTAAGCAGTGATGTTGTTGCAGATATTGCCTGTCAGACATGATTGGGTGCTTCTGCTTGTGTTGCAGAGTGCAAAGTCCTGTTGCCAGACATAGGGTCTTTGAATAGCCATCCTTTTGACAAATGACAGCACTTGATGTTGACCTGTGTTAAGCTTTAGGCCCACACCAAAAATCTGTGAGCTCTTTTCTTGTTGGAATGATCAGCATAAGTTTTCTGATTTACCATATCTTCATAACCATAATTAGACTCATCCAACTCTTTCCTAATTCACTGTTCTTCTTCTTTCTATGCCATGTTTTTTCACAACAGGAAATCATGGGCTTCCACTATCTCTTATCCTTTATTGCTCTTAACATTTCTCCTCTTGGTATCTCACCCAAACCCTCTTCCAATATCCTCTTGTTCAAGCCCATCAAGTATGTTTCTTGCTGCTTTCTCCTGTCTCTCATTCCCTCTGTCTGTCCTGTGAGTATTAAATTCTTCAAGCCTACCTTCCTTATTACATGTCCCAAAAACTATGGCTGTCTTTTCCTGATGCTAAGTATAAGTTTCCAAAAACAGTTTAACAAGCATACATATACATATATATACTTATATATAAATATATATATAAATAGCACCTAATGAGCCAGACAAACCTACCTAGGTTTCTCCTAAACGGATCATCAGGGAAAACAAGCTGTCCCTGATGATTCATTTAGAAGAAACCTAGGTAGGTTCATCTAGCTCATTTTGTGCTATTTAGTTTGCTCTACCTTTGTATTGAGCGCTTTCTGTTAAATGGTTAATCGTGTCGAGTTTTTTTCTTTGGGCTTTGTGCTGATTTTGGTCTGAACACTTTTGACTGACTTTCATGCCCTAAGCTCTTTCTTTTTTTACAACCATTTTTTTTTCCTTCATTCGATAGTTTTCGAGGAAGGTTTTCGAGATGAGTATAATTATAATTATGTGTGTATATATATATATATATATATATATATATGGTAATTATTATTATTATAATAAAAATTACATGCTGCAAATTAATAACTATAAAGTTTCGGTGTTAAAACACCATCATCAGTAACATCAAAACTTTATAGCTATTAAGTTGCAGTATCTAATCATTATAATAAAAATAATAATAATAATTACCATATATTTATGCTCCACTTTTGTATTGAGCATTTTTGAAAGTAAATATCTAACTTTGGAATATACTTCCATTAGTAACCATTACTCATATTATTAATATATATATATATATATATATATATATATATATATATATACCCTCTTGCATCTGATTGAGCACTGTGGAGGAGTGGTAGACTTTTAAAAAACAGTAGCTACTAACCCATTTATGTATCGTTCAGTCAGTAATGAATTTGAACACTCTAGACTACTGGCGTATGTTTACATTATATATAAAGTGCTAAAGTCCGCCTTTCTCTACCCATAGCTTAGAGGTAAAATCTTCAACTGATGTCAATTTGGTCAGGTTTTAATCTTGGCTAGAAACAATCAGATGTTGATGAACTGTGATACAGTGAAACACGTCTGTCTGTGGATGACTATATATATGTGCATATATATATACATATATATATATACATATAAATGCATACACACACACACACACACACACACACATATATATATATATATATATATCCAAATGAATAAGGAATGAAGAAAATATTTACAATGTTCAAAACATTAATTTAAAATAGTGCTCAATATAAAAATAGAGTAATGAATACATATTATAAATTATACTTTAGAACATGTAAAAACTACAATCTACTACAAATGTACAATGTACAATTTTGTAGTAGATTGTAGTTTATAGATGTTCTAAAGTATAATTTATAATAAGTATACATATATATATGCACATTTACATACATACATGTATACATATACATATGTACACACATATATATATATGTATATACATGTACATCTACATACATATATATATATATATATATATATATAGATGTACATGTGTGTGTATACATGTGTGTATATATCTATCTATGTCTATATTTGCACAATATCTACCATCATATAAAATCATCAAAAAAGGCTGAAAAAAGTGATGTATTTATTACAATATGAATATACATAATCACGACGAATAACATACAATCAAATGTCTATCGACACACAAACTCAGAAATACTCCCAAAAAATAACTTTCTGAAAAAACCTGCAAAATAATATGAAATAAATAATAATAATAAAATATAAAAACAATAATAATAAATAAATAATTATGATAAAATATAAAAATCTGAAATAAGTGAATAAAAATAAGGAGAAGAAAATTACTGTGCAAAAGCACTTAGAAAAATAACCCAAAAAATAAAAGAGATCCCTCCATACAACCACAACTTTTCAAAAGAAATGATTTAGTTGATTTCATTTGTTTAGGGGAAAATTTGGAGATATGAATGCTCACAATCTTATTCAGACAATGAAAATGAGCTTTTGTTCACAATAATGTGGTCAACAAAATACAGAGAGGATGTATTTTTGAAAAAATTTTCCATGTAACCATTTTCCATCAAGGTTTTTTATAAACTATATTGCACAATGATATATGTATAAGATACAGAATGGAAAAAATGTATTTTTTTGCTAAAAAAACAAAACCAAAATGAAATTAATTGCTAAAAAATATGACGATAAAAAAAGGACTTGTTTCTGAATGAAAAAGACAATTTATTCGATCCTTTTTAACGTATTCATCACATGTACTGATATACAAGTTGCATTGATGAAGTGAGTCTCAAAAAGGAGAAACTCTTCCAATGAAGTGACATTTAGTCATGAAAAAAGAAATCAGCAGATATTTGGAAATGAAATGGTCATATTAGCATCAAAAGAGGGACCAATGCAAAACAAAAATTTCTTTTAATAATTTATTTGAAACTCATTAGTCTGTATTTGCAAAATCATTATTCAAGCAAACATTCATAACAATAGAATATGAAAAGTGTTCTTTTACCTTTAATTTTACAGTTAAATGATAAAAATAAAATATAAAGCAACAAACTTTAAAAAAATGATTTTGCTAGAAGGAAACACAAACTTTTAACCATCAATGATAAAACAAAGTTTTGACATGAGTTTACTATAGATTTATATAAAAAAAATATATACCTTGGGTTAGTATGTGGAGGTAGCAAGACAGTGACACAGAAATTGGAATTGATGAGCCAAGTTCAAATTCTAAGTTAGTCTGTTGTGTTTGCTTTCACAAAGATGTCATTGGAAAAGTCATGAATCTATCTCTTCTCCTTAAAACTAGTCGTCAAATAGCAGGGTAGACTAGGTTATCAAACCTTGGTTGGCAACCAGTCTAAAAGAATATCAACTCTGAATTCTAAAACTGTAGAGAGGGCAGCAGAAAACTACTCTACTATGATACCTAAGATGTCATGACAATCCATAGATAAGAAAGAAAAGGGATTTGCAGAGAGCAATGACTGCCTTAATAGACATGGTACTGGAAATATGCAGAAACACACACATACACACACACACACACACACACACACTTATATATATATATATAGAGAGAGAGAGAGAGACAGACAGACAGACAGACAGACAGACAGACAGACAGAGATATAAAGACATAGAGTGTGTGATCACAGGAACCAACACTGCACACTAATTGTCATTTTTACTCCTCAGACTAATATGAAGATCCCATTTGGTAGTGAAATGGTACAGTCAATAAACAATGTTGATTCCTATATCAAAACTATATCTATAAATGATCTATCTTTGATAAGAGCACTCTTCCCTATAAATATACAAACTTTCAAACAATATATATATATATATATATATATATATATATATATATATATATATTTCTGAGTGGGTACAGAATGAAGAATTCTTTCAACATCCAAAACATTAATTTAAAACAGTGCTCAATATATAATATACTATATAGAGCTGTGAATATTTATTATAAATCATACTTTAGAACATGTACATAATTTCTCTATATATAATCGCTACGAAGGCACGTTCGTTTCAGCATTAGGTCACCAATGCCTCTTCAGGCAAAATGGAAGGTACATATATGTATAAGAAAATTAAAGTTTTTTTTCAGAAACTCATGTAAGCATGATACAAATAATGCATTTTTAAATAAAGTATTTATCATTTTAATTTCATTTCATTTTGTGCAAGAATTTTATTTGATATATTGATATAATTAATTAATTTTTATAAGGACACAGTTGATTCATGGTGTTAAGAATATTCAGTTACAAAATACATGAAGAAATTTTAAACAAAATCAGATTGTGGTGTAACAGATATCAATTAGGGATGAGAAATCATGGAGAGCTGAGTTTGAATTCTAGTTAGATTCATTTCATTCACTTGGGAAAGGTATTAATCCATCTATTCTCCTTCTAAATTCAATTCTATGTTGAATAGCAGAACAGATTAAGTTCTATAGCCTTGGTTGATAACCAGTCTACTGCAGAAAGTAATAGCAACCTACTGCTGGAAAATCTTCTGCTTAGTCTGTCATGTTTTGAAAGAGACATGATCATCCAAGCATGCATTGTATATGGCAATTAACTGACTGACTGATATCGAATAAAACGCTCTCAGTTTTAGGAAAAACTCATCTGATTTACATATTACTGATAATATTAGAGATGGATGGAGTATTTGCCTTTTAAGTATTCCAGATTTTTTCCTTATTCCTCTTTTATTTTTCTCTAAATTCAGTTACCAATATTTAACTTGACAATATTTAATTAATGATTGTTAACTTTTAATTTTTGCTCAGACAATTCCACTTAATATAGGCAAACCAAGCTTTGGTTATTTGTGTAATAATAATGATAAAATAAAATCAGTTTACAGACATTTATATTATTTTATCTATCAAATAACATTCTACACCCTTCAAGTCTTAATGGTCTGTTCTACAGTGCATTCTGACAGCAAACTTGGTTTTATCATATAAATAATAAATAAATAAAAATAATGCCAGATTAACCTGATTTGGTTTCCATATATGGAAATAGTGTGTATTGAACAGGCTTCCAGTAAATTTACTTGACATAAAAAAGAATCGTGATGACAAATGAAAATAATTATAGGTTAAGTAATGCATATGAGGAAGTTGAAAGGTAAAGATTTAGCAATTTTTTTTCATTCCATAAGAAGCAAAAGTAATGTAAAGATGATGGTTTATTAAAGCAAAAATCCACTTTTCAAAGAAAGAATGTAATATTAATTTACTTTTATTTTTTGCATCATAGTCATCAGTTCTATAATAGACACACAATCTGATGGATCAAACGAAAAAGAAATCCTCAGCTATGCCAATCTGGGGTGTATGACATAGCTTATTAGGTAATGATGTTGGTTTCTTAACTAACAATAATGCTGATAATTTTAATTCAAGTTTGTTTTAAGAGATGACTAATTTGGTCTTGGGGAAATTCTTCTAGTTCTGTGTGTTCAGTAATGAATCAATCTTTTTATGTTTTTGCTTTCTTCATATGTTTAATTTGGCTGGTTTATGATTGAGTCTTCTAAACATTTTATCAAAATTAAAATTTCATTATACACTATAGTATTAAAGTATATTTCTTTATGAGATAAAACGATTAAGTTTTAAATAATGACATTTGCTTCAGTTCTAAATCTTCAACGAGTTTTCTTTTTTTATTTTATATACACTGTCCCTTCAGGACATTGGTGATCATGGGTTTTAACAACTTTCTATCATTTATAACTCTTAACAATATTTTTTTCACTATCTTTCCCACTTCTATTCTGATATCTATTTACTCAAGTCTTGCCTTCAACATATCCCGTGAGTGTCAAATTCCCCAAACCCACTTTCTTCATTATGTGTCACAGAAATTCTAATTGCCTCTTTCTGATTTTAATAACCAATGTCCTTTTTCTCCACATTTTCCTTAAAACTTCCTCATTGCTCACTTGTTCCTTCCATGGTATTCTAGCATCCTTCTGTAGCGCCACATCCCATATAGGAGAATTAATATTATATAACATTTAAGCACTCTTTCAAATTTTATACCTTTTGTAGTTAGCTGATGTTTTATTGGCTTGTCTGTATTGTTACCACGACTGATAGTGGTCTGAGTAAAAGAATGTCCATTTAACCCTTAAATGGTCAGCCTTATCAATTAATGTTTCATTGGAGATTAGTGGATGTCATTAATTGATGATTTAAACTTTTCCAATGATATGAACATCATTCATCCATGGATAACAAATTGGTAACTCTAGAATTAATGAGGTTATATCATTTCCTGCAGTATTTGCTGTAAATAATGCTGGAAAAACATGACAAAGAAAGTGCTATGTCTGCATGTAAATTTCTTGAAGAGAAAAGAGGAGAAAAATGATGAAACTTGGTGCAAATAATGCATAACTCCATTGTGCATGGAATGCTTCAAGGTGTATCACCCTATTCACAAATATTAATTTTAAGAACCTAACATTGTTTTATCTCCCTGTTTTCTTTATTGTTACAATCTGAAAGAATTAAAATATTTATGGGCTTTGTTTATAATTAAAGTGAATATAAGATTAAAAACTTTTCTTTAAAAACAGAATCTTCTTATTTCTTACCCATTTGATGCACAACATTTTGCCACATTTTAAGGGTTAAAGGGTATGAGCTTAATCTACCCTTAATCTGTACACATTTTAATCATACTGTTTATGTTTCATCTAATAAATGTTATCTAGCCAGGGAAAAGCCTGAAATAAATAAAAACATGGAAGGACCAGAAATATTATCGTCCAAAGTCAAATTAGCACAGCCCAAATTGAACAAGAACAAGGCAGCAGGACCAAATGCAATTGCAATTGAAATGCTTTAATCTTGAGATGATTTCAGAATTGACACATTTTAATCATACTGTTTATGTCATTATAAATGTTATCTAACTGGATAGAAATTATAATTTGATTGATTGATTCATTCATTTTTTATAGCTTATTGACCATTTGTAAGTTATATAAAGCCAGAAAATATTTTGAAAAAGAAACTAATACTAAATATCAGGAAAAGGCAGCTAAAGTTCCTGGGACATATTATGAGGAAGGAGTGCTTGAAGAATCTGATACTCACAGGTTAGATAGAGGGAAAGAGAAACAGAGGAAGGCAATGCATAACATACTTGATGAGCTTGAGCAAGTGGATTGCAGAGCAGGATTTTGGTGGGATCACAGGAGAAGGTGTGCTAAGAGCCACTAGGGATAGGGAGATGTAGGGGCCATGATCGCCTATGTCCTGAAAGGAAACGGCACATAGAAGAAGAAGAAGGCTGATTACCACTCAAGGCTAGAGGGCTTAGTCTGCCTTGTAATATAACACATAGTAAAGGTGAGGGAAAAATGGATTGATACCTTTCTCTAGTACATTTGTGAAAAAGAGATTGCAACAGACTCTACAGGAATTTGAACTCAGTTTGTTGATGCTATTTTTGACAAATTCTCATTTTATTGTATATTTTACTCCATAGAAAAATCTTTCTTATTTAATGCAACACGTAGATGACATGGCATCACTTAACATTCATTTGGTAAAATTATTAACCTAATGATCATGTTATTAGAAAGCATATATCTATGTGACCACCAAAGAAATCAGTCAAACATTAAGCAAGTCTTTTCAACTTTTATGTTCCTAAGCTTTTATATATAAACATTAACCCATGACTTCAATATATCTTAATGGTAGAATCTTCATAAAAAATCTTATGGTTTAAATGTTCATCTTTGCTTTTAAACAAGTGAGGCATGTTATCACACACTTGTAAAAATAAGACTAGATAAAAAGAAAGGTTTTTTTTTTCTGTTATTATTCGTCTTATGTTTTTTTGGTCATTTAATCCCAAGAAAGGCAATAAAGCCACTACAATGCAAGGGGTGTTACTGAGTGTTAAAGAATGAGAAAGAAAAACGCTATTAACAATAAAACATCGCCCGGTTCACACTCCACCCACGTCTATTGAACAGGTTAAGAGGCTCATCCCTTGTTCCCTGTTTAGAATGTGGTTTCTGGCTTTCTCTTTTCCAATCTTTTCACTATTACATAGCCCCCTGCACATCAGTGGCATTACCACCTTGCTCGGGGTGATACTATTAAAAAAAAAACAATAAAAATTAAGGCAGAAGATAATGATTGACATTTTAGTTAAATCTTTGAAGATCAAACTTGACTGAGAAGCAAGAAGCCAGAAGAAAGTTCCACAATGTCTGACAGAAGAAACTGTTTGTATAGAACTTAGGGTTACATCTTCAATTACTTAGAAATACTTTCCAAGGATGTAAAAATGGTTGAAGTGAAATTGAAAAGGTGACATTATTTGAAGTTGCATCTTTGAAGAGAATTTAATGAAACCTAGAGCAAATATGAGGATTCAAATATGAGGGGTCACATTAAGAGAAATAACTTGGCTCAAGACATGCTCATCAGCAGGTTCTATAAAATTAAAAGATGAACACTGATAATAAAAAAAGGAAAAAAATACTCTGTGGGTTAAATGAATATATTGGAGACCTTTTCCATAATGAAAGGAAAAAAGTCTGCAATAAACAAAAATATGGAAGGACCATAAATATTAGTTCAAAGTGAAATCAGCAAAGTGAAATTGAACAGGAACAAGGCAGCAGGACCAGATGGAATTGTAATGCAAAAGGCTGGGAGTTTTAGATGATTTCAGCATTGATGACATATACAACAGTAGTGATATAGCAAAAGATCTAAGTACATCCATTTTCCTAATGCTGCCCAAGAAGTCAAATGCATGCAAATGTGAACTCCATCAGTCAATCAAACCAATGAGCCACATGACAAAACTTATAATCTACATTCTGATGTGTAAAGTGTACAGA
Source organism: Ascarosepion bandense (assembly GCA_037127315.1). Classification (NCBI taxonomy): domain Eukaryota; kingdom Metazoa; phylum Mollusca; class Cephalopoda; order Sepiida; family Sepiidae; genus Ascarosepion; species Ascarosepion bandense. Next base: position 179,241 of record JBBBDQ010000296.1, on the reverse strand, counting down.
AGAATTAGCCTAGAAATAGGAAAAGAAAAGTGCAGTTTTATTAAAGGAATATTTATACTCAGAATGATATCAGAAAGAGCAGTAGGAAGTATACCTGTTTTATAGTTTATGCAAAAGCATTTAATAAAGTACAAATAACTAGTTGAACTACTAGATAGGCTTGATTTATTTGAGAAGGATATGAGAATAACCCAGAACCAATACAAGAAGCAAACCACTGGCGTATGGATAGAAAATGAATTCAGTAAATATGCAAATATAGAAAGGTTTGTAAAACAAGTATGTCTTTTCTCACTGGACCTATTAAATTTTTACAGTAAATCTATTCCGAGAGGATTAGAAGTTCTACCAGGATTCATAATTGTTGGTCTTAATATGCATATGATATGCAGATGACACAGTGTTGCTAGCAGATATAAAGAAGTAAACTGAGTCATTCCTACAGAAAATAGTAAAGGAAAGTGAGAAAAAAAGACTAAGCATCAATTGTAAGAAGATAAAATGTACATTTGTCTATATTTCTGAGATGAGGTAGTATTTACATTACTCAAACTATTGTTCTCATTTTTGTTGCCATTTGTACGACGTTTCAGAGTATGCAGGGGCCCAAAACATTGTACAAATGAAAACAAAGATGGGAACAATAGTCCGAATAATATAAATACCATTAAATTATATAGTTGTCAGCAAGAGGAACAGTCTAAGATGTGAACTAAGAATTAGAGATACCAAAATCAAGTAAATACAAAAATTTAAGTATCTAGAAAGTTTTCTTTTTAACAGAAGATAGAAAATGAGACACCAAAATCAGAAGGTGCATTCAAATAGTGAAATATGTTTTCCAAAAGTTAAGCAAAGTATTAAGAAACAGAAACATTTTCTAAGAAATAAAGAAAAGGGTACTAAATTTTTATGTAGTATTCATCTTTATATGAGGCAATGAATGCTGGACAATCTGCTCACAGATGAGACTTAAAGAAATATGGTTTTATAGATGGATGCTGAGAATACTATAGGACTGAACATGTGAGCAAGTAGAAAGTTTTACATCAAATAGTAAATACAAAGATACTTATACTTAGAATCAGAAAGAGAGAACTGAAATTTCAGAACATATAATGAGGAAAGTAGGCTTAGAAAATTTGACATTCAGAGGACACATTGAAGACAAGAGAGTCAGTGGAAAGCAGTGGATAATCTTATGAGCTTGTGTAAATGGTTGGTAAAAGAGAAATTATGAGTGATAACAGAAAGACAAGCCTTACTAAAAGCTATAAAAAACAGGAAGTTGTGGATAACCATGATTGCCCATGTCTGGAAAGAACATGGTGTACAGAAAAAGAGCCAGTAATTTCTTTCATCAAAAAATAACTCATATTTGTCAAATCTGTAATAGCAAATTGATAAAAACAGTTATTCAAAGTCGATAACTTGCAGCTAAAGAGAAACCTAAGCAAGTCTTTCTTTTCTCTTCTATTAACACATGTTAATCTATTCAACCTTAAGCAAAATCTATAATAGCTAAATGTATAAATATTTACAATCAACCATGATACTACAGTCTTGGTATCTCTGAATTTAGATAATTCCCTAAAACCCTAGAATATGTATATTTATAGATATATGAGCATCATTAAAATAATCTCTCTTATGACACCAAATTTATTTGTCTGTAGATATGAAACAGCAGTTTGGCATATGATGCATATATCAAGAGATAAAAACAAATTTGGTGCCAAGATGGTTTTATAAATTCTTTACATCTTCAGTACAATCATTTTCAAATAAAAGAATGATAAAAAATGTCTAGTGCTTGTGTGTGTGTGTGTGTGCGTGTGTGTGTGCGTGCGTGTATGTTTGTAGGCAAAGCTTTTTATAATCATTTGGTCCACTTGTCAGGTGGTATCAGCAATTGATATATATATAAAATTGTGTATTTGGGCAGCAATCCCTCTTTTTAAAGACGACTAACAACTTACTGTGATTAAGCTTTTTATTTAATTTCTTGTGCTTGTACAAGTGTTTTCTTTTCTGTACACAAAGTGTGTGAAAACTGTTCAAAAGTTCTGCAAATCATAGTGCTTTTGGATATACTGTTAGTCATTATCAAGGATTGTTTTTAATCTTTGACAGTATGTATGGGTGATTTATATATGTATCTGAAATTATAAGAATCTTTTATTTTTGAAACATAGCACATTGGCTGTTTAAGTTAATATTATCAATTTACCTTGATAATGGTTAAACGAATAGTTGAAAGATTATTGTTAGATTTAGATTATGGGATGTTATTTAGTTTTTTTATTTGTGATGTAATTTCAGGAAACATAGAATGAATTTGTTTTCATGTATTTATTTGGAAATAATCTCTGATCTTTAGTCTGATTATTTATATTGTTTTCTACAGGTGATTAATAATATTTCTCTTCTTGGTAATTGGTACATTGTTTTGAGATGTTGTAAGGCATTGCTATTTTGCTTATTTTCCATTTTATTATGAGTGTATTTTGTTTTTTGTTTTTGTAGTTTGATGTTTTGAGAGAATTGTGCTATTTGCATATATTTTGTTCTTAAATGATGGTACCTATGAGAAGCTCCTCAGTTCGTAGGGACTTTCTGTTATTACTTCATTTTTTTCCTGTGTTTTCTTTGGATCTTATAGTAAGTTTTGTTGGTGTGTAGACACTTAAAATCTACAGGACATTTATAAAAATGTACTAATACAAGTGTACCCCTGCCATCAAAAATTATGGCAAAATATTTGAGAGGATTATTAGATGATTCCTCACAGGTTATCATTCCTGAGTATGACAGAAGGAAATATATATATATATTCAAACTAATAACGGAAAATAGCAATTTAGACAAAAAAAATGTAATGGTAGAAATCCTATAGATTGCTCGCTAGAAAACAGGTGCCTAACTGAATCAATTGTCTATCAATGTGAAATATCTTCAGAGGGAGACCCTAGTAATGTAAAGATTTATCTAGGTAGTACTAAGAACACCCCCCAAAATGTATTTATCAGCACACGTCTTCTTTTAACAATAATAAGTACAGAAATAGAACATCCCTATTGAAATATCATTGGTATCTAAAGAAAACAATAAAAAACACCCACATTAAAGTGGAAAATTCTAAAAGAATCTAAAACATGTAAGTTTTTAAATGACCCATACCAGCTGTATCTATACAAAAAATTATATATTATTAGATCACTTAAGAATGAAAATTTATTAAATAAACACAATGAAATAAATGTCATATGTAGACACTGCAAAATGTTCACATTAGAATATGGATAAAAAAAAATTGTATTAATTAACATGCACATACCCAATAATTCGCTTAAGGAATATAATAATTGATAAGATATTAAAATAAAATAACTAAATTGGCATGTAAAATAAAATTTTTATATATAACAAATTTTCATAATGAATAAATAGATATTAGAAAGCTGGGATAATGGTAGCAGAAAGTAAATTAAAATAAAAATAGAAATGTTATTTATAAATTAAAGATTTTGAAAAAATTAGAAATAAATATTTACTGATAAGAAGAGTAAATTTACTCAAAAACCCTTAATTTTAAACATAATTGAGCATAATAAGTTCTTTCTTCATCCCCTTCCCTGTTTTCTATAAGAAGAGGTCAAAATATGGAGAAAGCAGAAAGGACATTTTTCATACTAGAATAGATACATCAAAGGTTAATACAATTTAGGGAGAAGTAATAAAAATAAAAATAAAAATATAAAAGGAAAATAAAATTAAGTTAAAAGTAGGTTGACACTCTGACCAATAGGGAGAAAAAAAGAAAAAGAAAAAAAGAAAGGAAAAAAGTATGAAGAAACTACTGGCAAAATTTCAAAGTGAAAGCTTAGACCCGATAAAAAAATCAACAATTACTGTGATTTTTTGTTGTCTTTCAACGATATCACCGTCAAGTATATCAGATGATATGAACGGATCCTACACAAAATTAATAGACAGAACTTGTCTATATTATTCAATGAAACCTGCATTAATGAAAAAATGCTGCCAAAATACACACAATATATATATATATATATATATATATGTGTGTGTGTGTGTGTGTGTGTGTGTGTATATATATATAGTCATCTGCAGACAGATCTGTTTCGCTGTATCACAGCTCATCAGTACAGTTAGACAGCTGATTGCTTTTTACCCAGGATTGAAACCCAGCTGAATTGGCATCAGTCGGTGATTCTACCAGGCGCTCGGTAGAAGGAGGCAGACATTTTAGCATGTATATTATCATTATACACACCCAGTAGCTGAGAGTGTTCTAATTCATTGCTGAATGAACGATGCGTAGATGCCAGAGTAGCTACTGTTTTTCAAAGTCTACTATTCTTCCAGAGTGCTCAATCAGGGTGTGAGAGCATAAATAGTCATCCACAGACAGATCTGTTTCACTGTATCACAGCTCATCAGTATGGTTAGACAGCTGATTGCTTTCTAACCAGGATTGAAACTTACTGAATTGGCATCAGTCTGTGATTCTAGCTCTGAGCTATGGGTGCTCGGTAGAAGGAGGCAGACTTTTTAGCATGTATATTATCATTATACATGCCCAGTAGCTGAGTGTGTTCTAATTCATTGCTGAATGAATGATGCGTAGATGCCAGAGTAGCTACTGATTTTCAAAGTCCACCATTCTTCCAGAGTGCTCAATCAGGGTGTGAGAGCGTAAATAGTCATCTGCAGATAGATACATATATATATATATATATATACACTGGCTTTTATATAATAGGAGATAACAATATATATATATACACTGGCCTGTATTATAATAGGGAGGTAGCAAAATTTTAAACAATAGAATTATGTTATAGTTTGATTGATCCTAATATCCAAAGATATATTAAATAAGTAAATGTAAGAAAATCATATGCTAAACCAGTGAGTAAATATTACTAATATATGTGTAATTAAATAAATTAAAGAAAGAGTAAATGATGTTTATTGAAAGTACTTGACTACCACTGACAGTTATTACTAAAAATGTAACTGAATAATGAGAATTCCATTAGACATAATTTGAATTCACTTTAACTGTTTCAAGTGGAACAAATTAAATTTGGTCACTGAGTAATTTTACATGTTTTAAAGAATGAGTTGACAAAACCTACACTTGTGTGTAGTGTGGATTAATAAAAACATTTATAATCAAACACGTGTTTCAGAAGAAACATTTAGAATTATATTCGTCAATGAAAAGATATTCACTAAAAAAACACCTCATAAACTACATTTATTAATTTGAATGAAGGAAAAGACTGGAGGCAAAGTGATTTTACCCAGAGTGCTGAGCTAATTAAAGTTTTTCATAAGCAGCAAGTAAAAGTTATTATTCTTTAGATTCAAACCTATGACAAATCCTCAAAACAAGTGCATATAATGAATAATGTTTTTTTCATTTTTTAACTAGCAAGGATACACAGTACTGCCTCAGAAAATAATTTTAAATATAATGGCAGAGGAAAAATATCTTAAACACATTTTGTTCTTTCACAACATAAAGAATATAAAAGATTATTTACACAAGTGGGGCTCCAGAATACAAAAATGTGGTTAAAAATGTTGGGTGGGGTAATCGATCAAATGTTAAATATGTTGGGGGTATAAATCAGATGTTAAAAGTGTTAGGGGTACTAAAATAGATGTTAGAAAAATGAGGAGTCTAAATCAGGTATGAAAATTTAATGATTCCTTATTCTATGTTTTTTATCTGAGATTCTCATAAAATTGACACTCCTTTTAGATATATTATTCAAGAATAAAAATTTTTGTTTTGAATTTAAATACACATTTTCTTATTTGCTTCTACTTATTTTCTGGAATAAGATTCATAGACTTTTTCCACATATAAGACTTAGATTAAAGTCTTAGATACTAATGTTAATAACATGAAAACAAAAAGGAGGAACTTTTTTGAATTATTTTAATAGTTAAATACGGCTCAGCTGAATAGCCATGTTATAGATCAGGCCAAGTCATCAATTTTAGTCTTCTGGTTAGTTTCAACAGTAAGTGATTGGGTATTGAAGTTCCCAGTCACTCCCGAATATACTGTTGATGTTATGCTCCTTATACATGAAAAAACTATCTGTTGTTAAAAAGTATTCTGATGATCAAAACAAAACAAATAATTTTGTCTGTTTGGTTGATATGGCTTTTAGGTACAAAACTTTAGTTCTTCTTTGATTGAGAGTCAGACACAAAAGATTTTTTGGAGATCAAAATCTAGATTAACTAGCTCAAAGCTGGTTATGGAAAAAGTCTGAAGAGGTCAAGTTGAGATCTGTGATCTTGAGAGTATCCTTGTGTCTTGTCAATAGTCAAGGCAAAACTGAGCATTACTGCAAATTGAAGATGCTTCATTTCAAAAGACAAATCTAAATTATGGGGGATGCTATGAATGAACACCCCTTCTCTTTTGCCAACCCCAACTTGGATGGTTGCCCTGGTGGAAGAAACTGCCTGAAAGTCCAGTCAGATGACTGCAACTTTGAAGTCAGGTGGTTGATATTTCTGAAAAGCATGATGCACATCCCAACATTTATATAAAACCTATGATAAGGAAGATTCTTCTTCTATGTGCCATGTTCCTTTAGGATGTAAGCAATCATGGCCCTCCATGTCTCCCCATCCGTGGTGGCTCTTAGCACACTTTCTCCTGTTACCCCACTCAACCCCTGCTCTGCCATCCACTTGCTCAGGCCTGTCAACTATGTTACTGCTTTCTCCTGTCTCTCTTTCCCTCTATCTGACTAGTGAGTATCAGATTCTCCAAGCCCATCTGCCTCATTATATGTCCCAGGAATTTTAGCTGGCTTTTTCTGATGATCAGTATTAATTTTCTTTTCATTTCCATCCTTTCCAAAATCTTATCATTGCTCACATGCATGATCCATGATATCTACAGCATCCTTCTGTAGAACCACATTTTAGTTGTTTAAAAATTTTCCTTAATCTTTGATGAGAGTGTCTAGCATTAACTGCCATATTGAAGAACAGACATCACATAGCAAACATCACTTTGTTTCTAGTGAAATTTTTCTGTCCCTCAATACTCTAGTCAGCCTCTGGAATGCGTCCTTTGCCATGCCTATTCGCCTTCAGATCTCAGTGTCACATTTTTCATCTTCTCTTAGAACACTTCCCAGGTATTTAAATTTTTGTACCTGCTTGATTTTAGTATCCCTCACCTGTAATTGGCATTTTGGACTCCTCTGTTTGCTGATGACCATGCATTCAGTTTTCTTGTAGTTTATTTGTAGTCCTTTCTTCCGACTTTCTTCAGCTGCCTTCTTTAGCAGCTTTTGTAGTTTCCTTTCTGTGTCTGCTATCAGCACTGTATCATCTGCATATCTTATGTTGTTCAGATTGTGGCTGCTGGTGATGAATCCTAGCATAACTTCTAGGGTCCTCATAATAGTCTTGCTGTACATGTTGAATAGATCCGGTGAGAAGACATATCCTTGTCTTACACCCCTTTGTATCTTTGTATATCTGCTGAATTCATTTCATATTTGCATGCAGGCAGTTTGCTGCCAGTAGATATTCTTGATTACTTTAATGTCTTTCCCAAATATGTTGAGGTTACTGAGCATTTCTAATAATTCTTTATCGAACGCCTTTGCATCATTTGAAGAACTTTTTCATTAACATGTACAGCTAAACCTCTCTCTTCACATACATATGCACATATAATCTATCACTACCATGTAAACTAGTCATGGTCCTGGGTATGATGGTAAACTACATCCAGCAGAAAGGCCTCTAATTGGGAGGTTGTGAGGAACATGGAACCACCTCTTAATTGCTGTTGTTCCCAGATCAACCCTGAACAGGAGCGGTAGCACCTGTTAGGGTCCCAGCTATGAGCAAATAGTTATTCCCCCCAAACTGGAGTCAAAACACTATGAAAGTTTAAAAATAAACATAGACTTTTATAGAAATATATATACATAAAACTAGACTTTTATAGAAAAATATACATTTTTGAAGGAAAAATTATTGCCATAACACATTTTAAAAAGAAAAAGTTATTACCACCAATACATTTTTGAATACAAAACTAGAAGACATCTTCAGTTTTCTAAAATAATTAAAAAAGTTTTTTCATCAAAATCTAAATCAACTTTCTCACTATAACTGCACGTTAAAAAAAATATACCTTAAAACCCTACCTTTTTTGCATCAAATAACCCCCAGAGGTTGATAGCATATCAACCTCTGGGGGTTAAACAAAACTCACTCAAGCTGGTCATACTTTCTAGTCACTCCTAGACACTTGGAAAGATCATTTTTACAAATATTTAAACAAATATCTACTTCTCTGTATCACACACACACACACACACACACACACACACACACACATCTTTCTATATATGTATGCTATTGGTACTATCTACTACCAGACACATGGTTATGTTATTAATAGCTAAACCACTTCCCCTGCCAGGCATTTCTAGTGAGTAGGGTGGCTTGAAAACAAGACTTGTCAAATGGTGGGTGAATCTTCTTGAGGTCAATGGCTATCTAGCACACAAAATGCCAACTGTAACTTATTCTGTAAAAGAGCAATATGAATCACTTCCAGTTACAACATTCTAAAGATAGCATTGTCAGATTGACTGGTCCCACTTTCTTAATTAGTAGGCACTGTCCTTGATTAGTCATGTGACTAGTAATGATCAGTTAGCGTAGCGAAGCTGTACAGAGAACAGTTCTAGGGTAGACACTGTCAGAAGATGCTTGCCTGACACATGGGTAAACACAGACTCTTGTAACCTCTTTGTTGAACTTTTAAGAAAAACAGACTTTTTGTAACATTCACTAGCTTTCCATTTCTGTGTTTGATAGAAGGTATGTAACATATTTCTACACTTTGCATATTATTTTTCTTTTTTTCATAGTCTTCTGACTTATCCCTTCCTTAAGTGGCATGCTTGAGTGATCATAACAATTTTTGATTCATAAATGACTTGGCTAAAGAATCCTTGCAGTAGAATACTGTTACTTTCACTTTCAATGATTAGCAACCAAGGCTATAGGATCCAGTCTGTCCTACTATTTAACTCATAGTTGGAGAACTTTAATTTTCATATTATAACTGAATGTTTTTGGGAAATATCAATAACTAAAGCAGGTACCTACATATAATGTGTATACACAACAACATGAAAAAATTAAAATATTAAGAAAAATACCAGGTAAACTTTCTTGTTTTCCTGTTTTTATCAACAGGTAAATGTTTCATTGTTTTATATATAAGATCACTTAAAAAAATAGCAGTTATCTGAAAACATATAATGGCTTGGAAGTCATTTTGATTAGATGCACTGCATTGAGAAATTCAATCATGTACGTCTCTGCTTTGTACACTCTTTCATGTCAGACACATTTTGATAGACTACCAATCAGTTATTATCTGTAACAAAGCAGAATAAATTATTGTTTATTTGTGGAAAGATTCAACATTTACTGCCATACCCCAATCCCAATGAGTCAATGTAACAGAATATGTTATTACTTTTTGTGTGTCTCTTATATAAACATGCGTATACACATATCTGTACTGTAAGATAAATAAAAAGGCATTGAATTATGATGTTTTTAGTCAAATAATTGCTGAATTGTAAAAATTCATAAAAGTGTACAAGTTTTTTTTAATACTTGATAAGCTATCAAAAGGCTGCTTCTTAATTTTTTTCTTTTTTTTAAATAACAATTATTAACAAAATGATACTGAAACTAGACTTCCAAGCCATTTCATATTTTCAGATAACTGCTATTTCTTTGAATTTGACCTTTTATATAATTTTGGGAGATATATTTTTTCTTTCTGGCTCTTTCACTAAGATAGAATCAGTTTGATATTTTTTGCATTTGCTTAGTAGAAGATTTAAGCTTACGTCATCACAATTTTAAAACGGTTCTTTTTGATTCCCCCACCCCTGTATGGCATTAAGCCAGTCTTGCTGGAATTATAAATTTTAAGAATTCAAACTTAAACTAAAATGTAATTAAAGCATATACAAAATTTTTGCCTATTAATAATGTAAGCAAATAAAATATTCATTAGGAATAAATATTCCAATATTTTCTTACACAAAGCACTGTCCAAATAGCAACAATTCAATGGGGAGTTTCAAACTCTCCCCGCCCCAACCCAATGTTTTGAATAAATGTAAACTGTTTTGACAAACTCTAATTACATTTAATCACTGTAAACTCATCCATAAATTCATCTGTTAATCTGTGTAGTGCATTTTACCAAATCAATAATTCAATATTGAGATAATACTAAATTAGACAAAATATTCTGCAAGATATTTACAATGACTGCTTAAGAAAATATCTATGGAGACAATTATTATTTTAATATAGAAATTGTTCAAAGCAAAGAAGACAAAGAAATTTTTTCAAATCTTTTTTCCTTTCATTATTTTTTTAATCATAAAAGACTTAATTATGGGTCTTGTTCATAGCGGAAATTACTAGATCATGCCCCAAGATAATATTCTGCAGTAAGAAGAACTTCAGGAATATTTTTTTACTCATCTTCATCATCATCATCAATTATTTAAGGATAATTTTTCTGTTCAATGATGTTTACTCAAGATATAATTTATCCCAGAATTATTAGAAAATAAATTTTACTGCCTGATGGCCTTCCTAATGCCAACACTATTAGTTTCAGGAAGCAGAAAAGGTATTTTTTTAAGGATGTCAGAGTCTACTTAAAATCTAATGTCAGAGTTCAGTCAGTCAGTTAAGTGCCATACGTGGTAAACACTTGGGCAATCATGTCTCGAAAGAGACATGACTGACTAGGCAGAAGATTATCCCGCAGTACATTGCCGTTGCTTTCTGCAGTAGATTGGTTGCCAGCCAAGGCTATAGAACCCAATCTGTCCTGTTATTTAACCCATAACTGGAAGGAAGAGACGGATTAATACCTTTCCCAAGGGTATTTGCGCGTAAGTGAATGCAATGAATTCAACTGGAATTTGAACTCGGTTCCCCGATTTCTTGTTCCGAGCCGATATCCACTGTACCACAACACACATCAATGTCAGAATTACTGGATAGTTTAATATCATTTTAAAGCCAAATATACTTTCTGATGTCATAGCCAATGGACAATAATATGCTTTAGCAAAATGAGAAAAAGTGGTATCCCTGAGAATGTAATTTTTGTAAAAGATACATGGATAATTTAATATAGTTTTCTGTCTAACAACAAACCATATTATTCTCAGACAGAAACAGACAGCTATAAATTATATTACTCTATATTAAGAGTATATATTACATTCATATGTCACATATCATATCTATATCATATATATCATATTCATATCATATTCTTCACTTGTGTCATTTTAGCAAATTAAATGCTTAATTCTTTTTGGAGACTTTTCATGCAGCTACTTAACACATGTGTGCATGGAATCCCCCAAAAATATTCTTTTCATTCCTTCATAAGTTAATTTTTATAATCATTTCACCCCAAGCAAGACATGACTGCCACTGGTGTGCAGGAGGTTACAGTGAGAGAATAGACAAGATACAGCGGGTATCGAAGAAAGAATAAGAGATGGATGGAAATCAAGGAGATAGAAGATGGCAATTGCTATTGCATTCAAACTTTTGGAGATTGTCGCTATCAGGTAAGCAAGCAAACTGAAGGGAGTTCCACAAACAGAAAGTGTGAGAAAAGAAACTATTAGAGCAGTAGTTGTTGTTAGATTTAACTATTTCAACAGTAAAGTGTTGATGCCAATTTAGTAGTACATGTAAATAATACATATTGTCTTGGAACCAGGGAAAAAGTACGTCAGAGCAGTTGCCATGATAATACTTGTAGAAAAGACAGACGGAAGCCACATCCTGATGGTGAGAAAGTGACTGAAGGCAAGCTGCCAAATCAGGATAGCTTACATTGCAGATTCTTCTTTGGATTTTGTCAAAAACATCACAATGAATAGCATGAGCACACAACCAGATATAGCAACAGTATTCAATGCTTGAATGAATGGTAGCTTTATAAATGGGCAAAATGGATTCTGATGAAAAAAAACTTCCTGGTTCAACACAGTGACCCAACCTTCCTAGCAGTGGATGCAGCTATAGATGTGATGTAGCTATTCCATTTGTGAAAGTGAAGCCAAGGAGGCACAGTATAAATAGTTATATATATATGATTATCACAAGAAAGTAAATATGAAAGGTTATTGTTAAAATATATTTCATTTGGTAAAGAGATTCTTATGTATCATAAAGTAAACAGTTACAGAAAACTATGAATTTAAAAGAAATGTTTATTTTATTTTCATTCCTAATGTTTAAACAGCAATAACACAAAAGTGATTTGAAATGAACAAATGATGGTAAAAATATAAATTAACCAATGACACTTGATAAAGTGTCGTTTTGTATTCTGCAAAGATTGGAGGTGGTTGCCATTTGCAATGAACATGACTTTGGGCTAATGTCAGCACATTAGACATGCCATTCAAATAAATTTTTCATGGATTATGCACTGACGGAGATGGATGAGGCGAGATCTGACCCAAAAGCAGTCAAGTTATTCCTAAATGAGAAAATATACTCTGAGTTGGATTTGTTTATTTTTAATTGTCAGAAGATTGGAGAGAATACAAGATGGAGAAAGAAGAGCAAATAGTGCGCACATTAAAAATGTATGTAGCATGGTGAGAATATCAGAATGTGAAGAAAGGAAAGATGGAGCATACATTAGAGTTGCATGTTGCATGAAGAGAATACGAGAGAAAGATGAAAGGGCAGAGAGTGCATTCTTTAGAATTGCATGTTGGATGCAGATAATGCCAAAAAAATAAGAAAGAGCAGATAGCGCATTTTTAGTGTTGCATATTGTATGGATAGAATTCCAGAAAAAGAATAAAAAACAGATAGTGCATGTTGCAAGAACTGCATGTTTCATGAGTTGTATGTTGTATGAATTGCATGTTGTATGGAGAAAATTCCAGAATGAGATGAAAGAGCTCATAGTACATGGCTTGGAGAGAAGAGCAAGTAGAAAGTGGATGCCTCAGAGTTGCTTTTTGAATAAAGAGTATGCCAGAAAGAGAAGATAGCGCATTACTTAGAGTTGCGTGTTGTACGGAGAGAATGAAAGAAAGAGAAGAATGAGCAGAGCAGGTAGTGCATACCTTAGAGTTGAATTTTGCACGGAGTGAATGTCAGAAAGAGATGTAAGAGCAGATAATGCATGCCTTAGAGTTGCATGTTGGATAGAGAGATTGCCAGAAAGAGATTTAAGAGCAGATAGTACATGCCTTAGAGTGGAATGTTAAATGGAGAGAATTCCAGAAAGAATGGAAAAAGCTGCATTAAAGATAATGTGATATGGTGATTTTCTAAGTGCAGCTTAGATGTGGCACAGATTCGAAAGTATGGGACACCCAGTGAGGATCGAACTCACTACTGATTTGTAATGATTCTACTGAGACAAGCTTGCTAGCCATTACACCAGCCCAAAGTGCCCAAAGATATATGTAATATAGATTGGTAGAAAATTTAGAAAATATTCTCATAATACTAAGTAAAAATATTGACAATAATGATAGATTATAAATGTGTGTAATGCCAAGTTTAAATTTCCATGTAAGATAAATGTTGAATGAAAAGAGATTAATTATAATTGATAACTATAACAAGTAGGCAGTGACAAGAGAACAAAGACAAAAAATCAGTCTAGCAAGTAGAATGTTTGGAACTGAATATCAAAATGAGACAAAGGGAGAAAACAGGAGTATTTTTGACAGATATACTGATTGAGAAAGTGAGAGAATGTATAATAAAGAGATAATAAATGAATATACATACATAAAATTACAATTAAACAAAATGTGTATATATTAAAAAGAGAATACATGGACACATGTGCATACACACATCAAGTAGAAAGATAAAAATGTAAGTGTTTCTGAGAAATCATCTGTGCATGTAAGATAGTAAAGCCTATTGCGTGCACTGTTTTATGTGTATACAAATATGCATATCTTATCATGCTTGTTGAGAATTAGAATGTATTTGAGAGAGATGAAGAGAGAAGCAATTAGAAATAGAAAGGAAAATATTAACACCAAGAAATAGAATCAGAGAAAGACTGGAAAAATAATGAATGAACAGAGAAAGAATGATGGAGAGTATGATAAAGATGTGTGAAACAGAGAAGGTTAAATTAAAGAAATTGAAGTGTAAAAAAGAAAGGTAAAAAAAGAAAAAAGTCACAAAGTAAGAGATGATGACAAATGAACCAAAAGTATTTGATAGGAAGATTTTTAGCAAATGAAGAGAATAAAAATATAAGCTAAATATAAATATCTTTCTCAGAAGTAAATTGCAAAAATAAACAAAAAAATGAAATAGGACTTTACGTATCCACAACATACAGATATAATTATGCGCATTTATTTGTCTGAGTGTTTAAGCACAAGGCTGGTGTGTGCTACTCCTTCTGACTGTGGATTAAGCCTGATTGGAGGCCCTAGCCAATGTTTTGTAACCCTCGCTGTCTCATGAAGAGTTTTTTTTTACTACCTGCATTTGTATACATTACAAATTAAACTAAGCACAATGAACTATTCAAAGATAAAAAATTTTCTCAAATTTTGAGATCATTCTGGGTTCATTGTTTTGGCATCCAAATCCATGAATTTATTTTGCTCATGCTAAGTCTAAATTCCAACAAATGTCTCCTGAAGAAGGCCAGAGCATACAATAGCTGAAATGTAGTGAATATGACAATAAAGATTAGGACAATAGTTCAAACAATGTAAATAGTGTGAACATAAAAATCTCAAGTTGATATTAAAAATTACCACAAAACATTGATTGATTTAAAATGGAATGATCTATTATGACATGTTACTAATCTATATTTAGATACATTGTATTTATTTTTAATTTTTCTAGTTAAATTGTTCACCAATATTGCTTACTAACTGTATAGCCCGGTGTTGCTCAGGAATTTTTATTGGTTATGTTTGAATGGCAAGGTCATGTGCTTATTCAAAAAGCTTCAGTATGAAGTGCTGTAATATGTAAGTTAAAAAAATGCAAAATAAGTATTGGTTTTTGTTGTATTTGTAAAATGGGATTCATGCGTGGTCAATTTTACCAATAAACAGGAATGATGTATGTACAATTGAAAGAACAGGGGCGGACATTACAGGAGCCTCTAATGTGATGTGATTATGTTGTGACACAGAAAAGTCGATGCATTGTCCCTGCAATGTTGGAGTGGGTGGCACCTTGTAGAAAATGTGACATTGTTTTGGCATATGATAAGGTAGAAGTTACAAAAAAGACCTGATTTTTGTTGGAATACAACTAAGCATTCTGGAGAAATAAACGATCTCAAAAAGCAATATTTTCCATTAATTTTTGCTGCACTCTGTGTGTCAACTGAAATTTTTGTTTGCCTATCAAGGCATCAGACCTTGAACTACCAGTGACTTGATTTTTGTTGAGTTTGAGTGAAGTGTCTGGGAGAAAGGCATAAAATTGCACAAAAGACCACCCCAAATTATGCTTGTTGTTGATTTTTGACAAAACCTGTATATTGATTTGAATAATTTTTGTGTACATCAAAGGTTTGTGCCTTGATCTACAAGATACATGATTTTGGTTAAATTCACATAATGGGAGAAGAGTTTGTAAATTGTAAGCATTTCCATGACTTCTGCTGTACCCTGTAAATTATATTCGAAAAATTTTTGTGTACATCAAAGGTTCATGTCATGATCAACAGTCAGTCAGTTAAATGCCATACGTGAAACATGCTTCAGCAATCATGTCTCAAAAGAGACATGACTGACTGGGTAGAAGATTATCCCAGAGTAGGTTGCCATTGCTTTCTGCAGTAGACTGGTTGCCAGCCAAGGCTATAGAAACCAATTGTCCTGTTATTTAACCCATGACTGGAAGGAAGAGACAGATTAATACCTTTCCCAAGGGTATTTGCGCGTAAGTGAATGCAATGAATTCAAATGGAATTTGAACTCATGATCAACAAGTTACTCAAATTTGGTTGAAATTGGACCAAGAGTTTTGGAGGAGTAGGGTTTGTTAGAATGGAAACACACAGATAGACAGATATATCCATTTATATATATATAGATTACATTATGAAAATTGAGATGTAGTAGATTGGTGGGGACCTGTATCCTAGATTTGGTGGGGGCATGAAACCCTTGTACCAATCATGCTTATGCTGTTTGTACATGACTTTTTGAAAAATGCTCTCAAGTTTACTTACATCTCTACAAAAGTCCCCGGTAAGAATATGAAGCTGTGCGAGTGCTTGTTCATAGGCTTCAGATTTTCTATATTTATATATCTTCTTCTTCTTCTTCTTCTTCTTCTATGTGCCATGTCCCTTAAGGACGTAGCTGATCATAGCCTTCCACATCTTCCTGTCCCTTGTAGCTCTTAACATCCCTTCTCTTGCTACCTTACCAAAAATGCACTGCCATCCATTTGCTCAAGCCCATCAAGTATGTCATGTGTTGCTTTCACAAGTCTCTCTTTCTCTCTATCTGTTAGTATCAGATTCTTTAAGCCCTCCTTCCTCATTACATGTCCCATAAATTTCAGCTATCTTTTCCTGAAGTTAAGTATCAGTTTCCTTTCATTTCAATCTTCTTCAAAACCTTGTCTTTGCTCACATGTTTGGTTCATGGTATCCACAGCATCCTTCTGTAGCACCACATTTCGGTTGCTTCAAGTATTTTCTTCATCTTTGATAAAATTGTCCAGAGATATTGCTTAAATATAGGGCTGTTATAGATGAATATGGGATGTGCATATAGCATAATTGGTGCTGAAAGTAGATTAGACCTGCAGAGTTCAAACTCCAGCTGAGGCTTTTACTTCTGTTTTTGTGTGAATCTTCTCTGTGCCATGTCCCTTTAGGTCACTGCTGACCAATCTCCTGTCCTTTCTAGCTCTTAATAAATTTTCTCTTTTTGTCATCTTTCCTAAACCTTGTTCTGTCATCCATATACTGAAGCCCACCATTTAGGTTATGCATTGTTTATCTATCTCTCTTGCTTTCAAACTGTCCTGTGAATATCAAATTTTCCAAGCCATCTCTCCTCATTATGTGCCCTATAATTTCAGCTATCTCTTCCTGATGTTAAGTGTAAGTATCTTTTTTGTTTCCATTTTTTAAAACTTGGTTCTTGTTCAAGTGTTTGGTTCATGGTATTCTCAGCTTCCTTCTATAGAACCATATTTTTGTTGCTTTAAGTTTTTTCTTCATTTGCATGGAAATTGTCCAGTACTCACTGCAATATAGCAGGACTGATATGGCATTACTGTTCAGTACCCATCTTTTTTTATTTCTTATAAAATTTTCCTGTTTCTTAATACTTGGCTTAACTTTTGGAAGGCAACCTTTGCTATCACAATGCACCTTCAGCTTTCAGTGTTATACTTCCCATCCTTTGTTAAAACACATTTCATATATTTAAATTGTTGTATTTGTTTGATTTTGGTATCTCCAATTTATAAGCTGCATGTTGGATTATTCTTTTTCTAACAACGATACATTCTGTCTTCTTGCAATTAGTGTTTAATCCTTTTTTCTTACTTTTATTACCTTCAATGTGGATTTTTGTAGTTTGCTTTCAATGTCTGCTATCAACACTGAGTTATCTGTATTTGTTATATAGCTAAAAGTGTGGCTGCAAATAATGACTTCTGATAGGACTTCTAATCCTCTTAGTATTGCTTCACACAATAGGTCCAGTGAGAAGACACATTTCCATTTTTCTATATTTACTGAATTTCTTTTCTATCCATATGAAAGTGGTTTGCTGCCAGTGCCAATTCTGGATTTTTCTAATATTTTTCCAAGATATGTCAAGGTTAATGAGCACTTTCTACAGTTCTTTGTGATGTACTTTATCAAACACTTTTGAAAAAGTATGAATTCATTTCTTCTTCAACAAGTAGCTAATCAGTTAAGTGCCATATGGATACACACTTGGGTGATCATGTCTCTTTTGTGACGTGCCTGACTAGGCAGAAGATTTTTCCGCAGTAGGTTGCCATTAATTTCTGTGAGAGACTGGTTACCAACCAAGGCTATAGAACACAATCTGTCCTGCTGTTTAACCCATAGCTTGAGGGAGAAGCAACAGATGCATACAAGGGCATCTGCACATATGTGAATGCAACAAATTCAAGTAAAATTTAAACTTGGCTCTTCAGTTTCTCATTCTGAGATGATATTCATTGCACCAAACGCACATCCTTAGAAGTTAATAGCAGAGCAAATTTGACTCTGTTACCTTGTTTGGCAATCATTTTAAGAGAAAGACAACTTTGAAATCAAAAGTAATTGAATAGACAGCTAGTAATTCTAGATAGTAACTGAAACTACAGTAACATCACCTAGTAGATAGTTTAAGAAGAAGACAGATGAATATATTCTAAATAGGCATCAAAAATAAATGTGCATGCATGATTAAAAGACTTTCAGAATGTATTCCTTTCAGTGAATTTGCTTTCATAACTATTCATACTGAGACACAAACTAACAAATATTATACATTGAGTATTATGCCAACAAGGAGGTATGTAACTTCAAGGTCAAAAGGCATTTGAAGGAATAACAATACAATATAAAATAAGTATCAGCTGCAGATCATAGAAGCACATTAAATAAAACAATGTAATAGTAACCAAAGAACACTAGCAGCTGGTAAATCAACTGAAGTTTTAAAAAGTAGTTTAACACAAAACTCAAATAAGTCAATTTAAAATCAGTCAGTTAAGTATCATGCATGATACATACTTGGGTGATCATGTCTCTTTTGATCCATGACTGACAAGGCAGAAGATTTTTCTGCAGTAGTTTGCAAATTCTTTCAGCAGTAGACTCATTGCCAATCAAGGCTATAGAATCCAGTCTGTCCAGCTATTCATCCTATAGCTGGAGGGATGCATTGTTGTTTGCATCAACTTATGTGCAGATACCCATAGGAAAGGTATGAATCCATCTCCCTTGAGCTATGGGTTGAATAGAAGAACAGATTTGATTTTATAGCCTAGGTTGGCCACTAGTCTAATGCAGAAAGAAATGGTAGCCAACTGTGAGAAAACCTTCTGCCTAGTCAATCATGGATTTAAAGGGACATGATTGCCCAAGCATGTATCATGTATGGCAATTAACTGACTGATTATTTCAACACAAACATATACTCATAAACATATGTATGTTTGTTGTACTTCTTTAAAATTAGAGATATTACAGTTATGAGGTCATTTTATGCCCCAGTTCACAACTGCTTAAAACAAATATTATTTTTTGCAAGATATTTATTTCATTTTTATTACTTTGAAATGAATATATGGTTGACAGAAGTGAAATAAAACATTCTCTCATCTTTTTTTCTTCATTTGTCTTAGTTATCTTTCCATTACATTAACATTTTTATACCTTTTTCTCACTCAGATATAAAAGATCATTACATAGAAGTATAGCTGTATATATATATATATATATATATATATATATATATATATATATATATGATGGTAATAAGAATTCCTTCAGATATGTTTGGCTGAATAATATCAACAAATTCTGTCTACCTTCTATCCAATTTGAAAATTAGCTGTTTTATATAATTATTAAATTTACTGAAGTTCAAATAAAATAAATAAATATGAACTTTTGTAAATATACAGATTACATAAAACAACTGATTCATAAATTTGAAAAAGTTAATGAAAAACTGTATAGACAGAATTGTCAATATGATTCAACCAAATTTGTTTGATATATATATCCAAATGAATAAAGAATAAAGAAAATAATTACAATCTTCAAGATATTAATTTAAAACAGCGCTGAATATAAAAAATAGACCAATGAATATTTATGACTAATTATTACTTTAGAACATGTACAAACTACAAACTACTACAAAATTGTACATTTTGTTTTAACATTGAAAGAACAATGTCTCATCAGGTGGTTACCATCATTATTGACTACCAGATGAGACACTGTTCATTCAATATTGAAACAAAATGTACAATTTTGTAGTAGTTTGTAGTTTGTACATGTTTTAAAGTAATAATTGATAATTTATATATATATATATATATATAAACTAAGAATGGTAGACTTTGAAAAACAGTAGCTACTCTACCATCTATGCATCATTCATTTAGTAATGAATTAGAACACACTTAGCCACTGGCATGTGTTTACTGGTATATCACATGCTAAAAGTTTGCCTTCTTCTACTGAGCGGCCATAGCTCAGAGATAGAATTGCCAACTGATGACAATTCAGTTGGGTTTCAATCCTGGTTAAAAGCAATTGGATGTCTAACCGTACTGATGAGCTGTGACACAGCTAAACAGATCTGTCTGTGGGTGACTATATTTAGAGTCATAGTTATTTCAGAATATAAAATATGATTTGTATAAAAGAGAGATTGCTGCCTAAAAACAGGATATATATATTTGTGTGTGTCTGTCTGTGTGTGTGACAAACTTTATTTGTATTAATCCTCTCTCTCACTCTCTCTCTCGCTCTCTCTCTCTCTCTCTATATATATATATATGTGTGTGTGTGTGTGTGTGTGTGTGTGTGTGTGTGTGTGTGTGTGTATAAAATTAAAACAATTTAAATTTGTCACTTGCTGAAACCTTTTTATGAGTGGACTGAAAGAATGCAAAAATGCTTACTCTAAGAAACTCTGAAGTTGAAGTGCTGAATATAACAACAATCAGATAAATGACAAAATTTGTTTGTAGCAATTCTATTAATATTCTATCTCTGATATTGAGCACTTTATTACAAAGACTGCTTAAACACTTAAATGTCCTTTCTCTCAAACTTTTATTGACTGACAGCATTTATGGTTTTATAGTATCTTTGTCATTGCTATATATATATATATATATATGATGAAAAAAGATACTTTTATTGACTGACAGCATTTATGGTTTTATAGTATCTTTGTCATTGCTATATATATATATATATGATGAAAAAAGATATATGTTTGATTCCTGCCAGGATGTACAGCTTTTTTTGACAAGCTAGACTGGTTGTTATTAATTTCTGTTTAAAAAAACAAAATATTAAGGACAGCATGTAAAACTCATGTACTCACTAAAATAATGTTTATAAGATAAGAAGTAATGGGGAATTAAATAATCCATTCAAAATGACTGTTGTTTATATTTTGGCTGCAAAAATGGAGCTTGCAGATATAAGGTTTAGAGTCAATCCTGATTTGGTATCTTGATTTCAGTCACCTCAGTTACTTTCTTACTGATAGAATGTGGCTTCACTCTCTCTTGTACAATTATTTTCATGGGCTTGTGCCCTGATGAGCTTATCTCCCTGGTGCCCACTCTCTATGAGTTTACTGGAGCTACAAGGCTGACAAATGGGCCCCACCCTTTCACAGTCAGAACAGTCAAATATAAGTACCACTTTTACTCTATCAGCTTCTTTCTGTCACTTCCTGCCAATGGAAATCTCTTCTGTATAATTGCTTCCCTGATAGCTACAATCTCCAAGAGTTTAAGTGCAACATCAATTGCCATCTTTTTATCTCATTGATTCCCATCTTTCTTTTATCCTTTCTCCAACACCCACTGTATTTTGTTCTTTTCTTTTTTTGCTCTCTTCTCATGTAACCCCCTGTGCACCAGTGGAAGTACTGCCTTGCTTGGGGTGAAATGATTATAAAAAAAATACTAATGAGAGGTGTTTGTTCCTTAAATAGATAATTCAAACTTTGCTTTATCAAGATGGCTTCCAATAGCCAAACTGGTAATGGTACAACTCAGTTGGTACACTTCAGCTACAGAAATGATTTCCCTGACATAAAAAGTGATGCATGTTCAATTTCTGTTGAAAGGCACAATTTTTCTGTACTAAAACTTATCAATTTAGACC
Organism: Ascarosepion bandense; assembly: GCA_037127315.1. Classification (NCBI taxonomy): domain Eukaryota; kingdom Metazoa; phylum Mollusca; class Cephalopoda; order Sepiida; family Sepiidae; genus Ascarosepion; species Ascarosepion bandense. The sequence goes on along the minus strand of JBBBDQ010000296.1, from coordinate 157,208 downwards.
AGTTAGTATTAATTTAAATGTCTAATAAAATAATAAAAAAAAAAGATAGCAATGCAAGCTCAGTGAAAATAGTGTTTATAGTAACAAATATATATATATATATATATATATATATATATATAGTGATGAAGGACCGAGTACAGTCTGAAATATAAAATATAATAAAAATAAACAAATACTGTTAAAAAAAGTACATTTTTAAATTCAAAACTTTTTATTAATATTCTTTCCTATATATATATATATATATATAGATAGATAGATATTTATAACTATATATATGGTTGCACACTCAAGTATACATACATGTATGAAAATATTATTCAGGTGTTAATAAAACAGTGCTCAATGTAGTATAACAAAGCTATTAATTAATTATATATTAATAATATATTAGTAATTTCTTAAATTTTTTAATAATTTTTTAATTTAAATTTTTTTATCTTCATGTAATTTTTGTTTATTTATATTATATTCTTTATAAATTAAAAAAATAGTTCCCTAACATTGTAGTATTTAACTTCTAAGAACATCGAATGAACTTAAATTAAAATCTTTTAAAAGGTGAGTTTATAATACACACCTGATGATTGTGTAATGCAGGAAACTCCAAGTTGTGCCACTAATGTGGCATCTTCATAATAATGAAAGTGCTGCTCAGCTAAGCCATGTGCCATTGATCAGAACAAGTGATAATCAGACAAGACTGGCCGGTGAATAAAGTGGGTAGGGCAGCACTTCCCATCTAGGTGTTTCCAAGTAGTTTTTCACCCATTTTGTAATATGTGGCCTAGCATTGTTATGTTGCAAAATCATATTTTTATGTCTCTGCTCATAAAGTGGCCATTTTTTCTTCAATGCTCATTTCAAATGCATCAATTAGTCAATAGTGATCTCCCATGATGGTTTTGGTTGGTTTGATCAGCTCATAATGAACTACACCTAGCTGATCCCACCAAATGCAGAGCAGAAACTTTGAACCATGGATATTTTGCTTTGCCACTGATGTTGATACATGGCCAAGCTTACCCCACAATCTTTAAAACTTAGGGTTATTATAGTGTAACCCCTTTTCATTGCTAGTCACAATACAATGCAAAAAAAACATTCCTTTACTGCTGTTGAAGCAGCTGTTCACATGTGCCAAGATGATGTTTGATGTCTCCCAGCTTCAACTCATATGGCTCCCAATATCTTGCTTTTGAATCATTTCTAATGGTTTCAAACATTTCAAAATTGTTGTATGATCAATTCCTAATGATTCTGCATGTTCAGCTTGCCTTTGACATGAGTCTTCATGAAGTAATGTATCCCATTGTTTGTCTTCAAACTTTTTCAGTGGGCCAGAGTGCTCTTTAACTTCAACACCAAAATCATTATTTTTTAAGTGTCTAAATCAATCTCTGCATGTTCTTTCTGACAGAGAATCATTGCTGTAAGTCTCAACAAGAATTCTTTGTGCTTTAGCTGCAGATTTTTTAAATAAAGTAATGCAGGAAAATTCTTCACAAATACACTTTCTTTTGCACAAAATCCAACATGTTTAAATGAAAAACAAAAGTTGTTTACACTTCAGAGAAAAGACATACAATGAATTTCAAGTTTGATTATAAATGCATTACCATTTGAAACTACAGGTACACAGTTCTGGATACCATCTGTTATAAAACAGCAAGAACCTATTCAAGGTTCTAGTATATTTATAAATAATAATCAAAGTTAAATCAAGCCTAAAACACAGAATTTTCAAATTTTTATTTTCAAATCATTCATGGTTGATTGGTCTAAGAGGTACCAAATCAATTAGTGGCTTCCCCTATGTTGTTAGGGTTCTCAGATTTGATTCCTGCCAAATGACACACATTTTCATAACAAAAATGTCTCATAAATAATCAACCTAGTAGAAATATATTATAAATAAACTGTATAATTAAAAGTAGAATATCTATTCAAATACAAGTATTGATTAAAATAATGTTCAAACAAATAAATTAAATATATATATATATATATATATATATATATATATATATATATATATATATATATATATATATATATATATAATGCAGTGTTAGATAAAGTTGTTTCTTTTTACTATTTATTTGAACTGTATCAGCAATTTTAGCAAATTGGTAATAAAAGTTGTACAGGAAGAAAAAAGCTACAAAATAACTATGAAACATGAGAGTAAAAATATTTTGCATG